>CAXHSH010000451.1:220062-340329 GCA_964019135.1 Arenicola marina
GTCTGACCAGTTCGATCATTCTTTCACATACATCTGCACCAGTAAGTCTGACACTACCTTTCTTCAGTTTTGGCATATTGGAGCAAAATAGAAACTATCGTTATCACACACAATGTATCTATACACCTCCAAAGATGCACGAGGGAAACTACTGACCGAAAGTAGGTCACACAAACGAACAACCCCGGACGTCCGTGTCCGTGAAAATCGCTCACGAAGCGATTCCCCACGGACACGGATACGCACACGCACACGGAGCGGACCAATGGATGTTTCTCAAGTATTTCTCTATATAAGCGATTTTTCGCGGACACGGACACGGATCACGGATAAATGGATGGCCAGCTTAAGACCAATAATATAACATCTTGAGTTGGATTCTCTGAGCAACCAACGGAAATAAACTACTCGTCAAAAGCATTTTTACAATGCGGAAAGCTCAAATTTTTTACCGAAAATCTTCCACCATTGAGAAATGCTTTTTAATGTGACATTGCTAGTAAATTTTTTTTGTGGCATTTGCCCGGACAACCCTGTTCAGCATACACTTAGCGGTAAGTTTGGTTGATTAACGGGCGTCAGACATTTCTCCTTTCGGACAGTGTGCGTGGAGAGGGGGGGGGGGGGGGGGTAGCGGATTAAAATATCCCAACGTATGGCCACGCATCTCTAAGAATTCGAGATTTTTTTACATTTTAGAATCAAGACAAAAAGAACCTAAAAATAATAATGCATATATGTCTGAGTCTGTTAAACAACAATTTCAACATAAAATTGCGCGGACTTATTTATCGCGCGGATCTCCGGATAGCCCACAGGCTTACAGGATTAAAATTCAAGACAGAATATGCTTATTTGACATGAAGAAGAGATTGGTAATATAAAAATGACAGAACATATTGCTTTAAACATCTCTAGCTTGTGATGTGTCAAATATGTCTGCCGTTGCTACAGTATTTGAGAGGTATAGCAGATATATCTGCCGTTTCTTCGGTACTTGCGAGGTATCAAATATGTATACTTAAAGAAAACGCCGTTCGCACAGTTTAGTACAATGCCCGTTTTTAGTGTATCGTACTGCCAGCTAAAAGGAATAGGCCCTTCACATAGAAAAGTACAGTACCAGTTTATACAGTTCCCTTGTCGCGCCCTTTGTGTTGAAATGCAGCAGGTCATTGTCATTTCTAGACACTTTGGAAAGGGGGGCACTTATGAGGTGCTGTGTGTACCTCACAAGGGCGCCTTCGCAAGTTAGGGTTGTAACGCTGTAACGGTTGTAACGCTGATTCACAAGTAACCCTATAAATAAATTTAAAAACTCACAGTTTCACTGTTCAATGGGTTGTTTCAGACATGTTTAAATGTGACAACTATCGGTAATGTTATCTTTCGAAATGATAATGGCTGCTTGTGTGCAGCTTAAAACTAAATTGGTATTTTTGAATTCAACTCTCGTTAGTCCTTAACTGCCCCTGGGTCTCGGTACTGTTAAGTGTACTTCATTGTTATCTTTGATGTATACGGACCAAGATCAGAGAGAGCAGGGGGGTCTGATGCCGGGTCTGGTTCGTGTCAAGGGACTGCGCGATCCATTAAGTTATCATCTGCCCGTTGAAAATACTTCAGAAAGTAGGCCCACCCTAAAGAACAGATGGCCAATTTGAAGGTCAAGATGGGGTGGGGGGCACAATGGAGCCCAAGCCGCCGACGGTTACCCGTACTATAAACCAAGCGTACGCCCGGGAGGCGCCTCAATCGTGGGTAGGTGGGAAGGGGAAGGGGCGGGGGGGGGGGGCGGCTACAACCATATGTCTTAATAAGAGAGAAGGTAGGCAAAGCATTTTGCAGCCAGAAAACAACATCGGTGGATTTCGTCAACGAAATGCGACGACTGCGCGGTTTCCTCGCTTTATTCAATGCTTCAACACTTTACTCACGAAATTATCACGTAATCCACTTCAAACACACCTTCAAATCGCTGCATCAAGACGTTTTTTCGCCAACTTTACGCGATTTGACTTTGCTCACCGTGGCCGTTGACTGCCGCAGCGAATTTTGTAGCACTGGTACTTCCGCCTCAAGTACTCGTATCGCCCAACACGTAGTAAAAGTTTTCGCAGGGGTGATACGACGTTACAATAAGTAGCCCTGATCGAGTCGTGCCTTTTGCATTTAAGTTTATAGGGGTCTGGAAGGGGTAAATGGCGACAAACGACACAGATATATTTAAAAATTTGACATTCGCCATGGACCTCTAAATTTCGACATTGAAAATCTAAAAAACCGACATCGACCCAGAGAGTGGCATTTTTGAAAAATCGACACTGGACACTGGAGCCCACTTCCAGACCCCTGTTTATCGAGAGTTTATAATTTTAAATAAAATACTGTGCCTCTGTTTCTATTGTGTAAGCAATATTTTTAAGCCGCTCAATGACTAACACCAGGCCGGGATCACTTATGTTATCTCCACCGGGATACGCCTCCACCTCGACAACCATTGCCACTCCACGAACCCCCGCTTCCCACTTACCTACCCCCTTTGGTCCGATTTATGAGTGTGTCTCGCAAGGGAATGGGGGGACACGGTGGTGGATCCAGGGGAGGGGGGTGGGGGGGGGGGAGATGGGGAGAGGCAGAGGGCGCATGCGATAAAAAGGCAATATTGCATAGGCCAAATAAAACAAGATTGCAAGTACGTACTAGCCCTGATGAACCAGGCAAGGGGCAGATCCAGGGGGAGGCCCATGCCTCAGATGGCCTGGATTTTGCGTTAAGAAACAATATTCTTCCTGGAAAAGGGGGGGGGAGGGGCGGACCCCATGATCCGGACCCCCCCCCCCACCCCGGTGGGTGTAAACAAATCCCCGCCCCCCCCCCCAAAAAAAGTGCCCCCCCCAGCCTTTCAAATTCGGCCGGCCTTCAGGTAAGCTAACCAACATGGCTCGAATAGAAAAGCCCTTTTTAAAACCTTTTTAAAACCAAAAGCCGTTCTAAAGGCCCGCTTGGTTTATTCATTTTCCTGGCAAACCGGTTACTGACACCTTTGCAACCAGATCGGGATCCTGGATTCTAGCAACCAGCCTGTTATGATATACACTCTTTGCTTCATTAATTGAGTCTTTGGCTGCCTTGCGTGCTTCTAAAAATAAATTATGAGTCTCAGTACTCAGTGACCTTTTGTACCTCTTATACATGTTGTCCCTCTTATTTATCAAGTAGCACACCTGGTACGACATCCAGGGTTTATCAGGTGTAGTACTGGGGTAGTCGTACCAGAATTTGCCACATACCCGGGCGAATCAGTTATCACTAGGTCAAGGAGCGATTCACTGTTTTTAGTTACCCTAGTTGGTTCAGTTATTAGTTGGCGAAGAGCATTATTATTAAGTAAGCACACGAGACGGTTGCTCAATTCACTTTCGGTATGATGAGAGTAAAACTGCTTACATCTGTCGTTAAAATCACCCGTTAAGACAATTGCCTTGCTTTTTTCTGATAAGGCCATGCCAGTGGATCTCTGAAAGGCCGACAGGAAGCTACTTTTTTCCGACTCGTTTGCACCATTAGGTCTGTAATATACTCCTATTAGAATTTTTCCAGTTGACAATTGGACCTCGAACCACATGGACTCGATGTTACTTTGTTCAAGGTCAGAGCGACGCAACACCGCAAGATCATCCCTAACATAAGCCATAGCACCTCCGCCATGCCGGGAACGGTCACGGCGATGAACAACATAATTGTTAAGCTTAATATCAGTGTCGGACACCGTGTCGTCTAACCAAGATTCTGATATGGTAATGATATCAGTTTCATAGTATCTTACTTGTTGTTTATAAATTTCATCAATCTTAATGTACTTGTCAACATGAGAAGCAGGACTAGGTGAAATTTCACTAAGCAAACTGCGGACATTTATATGACTAATTCGCAGCGTGTTGTTGGCTACAGGTCCAGGATTAGGATGGACGTCTCCAGAGTTCATTAATACAGCTGTTATGACACCTCGTATTACACCCAATAGTATGTAAATGGTTTCAATCATAAGTTGTACAAAAGAAAGCTTGACGCGAAATGTGAGCGGTACAACATGCTCATATCCAGAATCAAGAAACAGCTTAACACTTAATTTAATAATTATTAAAGCAGCAAAAACCTTTCTATTTGCAAGGCGCCACAACTTGTCACACAATGAGAGCGTACTGGTTATATTCAGGATCAAACATCGAAGCATCACCATTTTGGATTATTTGTGAGTTCCCTCGCGTACATAAACCGTGCCAGAGACAGACCAGGGTTAATGGGGGAGGTAGTTCGAACTCTCGATGTGATAAGGAGACAGGGAAGCATACCGTTAATGTAAGGACAAGGCATGGTCACCGCCTTTACTAGATACGTTACTATAACGCAGATGGCTAGAGCAGATTTATATGAGCTGTTCATATAAATTAATACAAGAGAATGTGAAAAACGTGTAAGCGATGCAGCTTTAAAAAAAACAAGCTTAAATCACCGTGGCTTGGTTGGGTCTAGGGTCTGAACCTGTGCATAGCAAACATGCACTTGGGCGCAGTCAAACGGGTGGGCTGTCTTTGGGCTGGAGCTCGAAGGCTTTTGGGGCTTTGGTCAGCTCTTCTTTCTTGCTCCAAAGACCAATCACGTCGTCAACCGCTCGCTGGATTGCACTGTGTGAGTTCTTCAGTGGGGATGCGTTGGTTGCCACAAAGATGATGACATTACTGAGCGTCTGAAGAGCCCCATAGCCCTCTCCATCCCCTCACTCTCATCCTCCCGGCACACCTATACCTCGGCCCTCCCTCATCCTCCTCGTCCTAGCATCCTGCACGCCCTTTTCACCGGAAATACTGTCCATTTAGTTTTGACCGGTTGCCAGCTCCATCATGGCAGTTGGGAAAACGTGGATATGCGTTATACCCCGTGTTTATGACGTAGTTAATGAACAGATAAGTACTTCGGAAGTGCGCGTAGGAAGCAGCGGGAGTTTTATTTCAATTGTACGCTTTAACGTAACCGTAACGGCTATCACACAATCTGGCAATGCCCACATTATGCCTGCTTGTTATACACAAATACTACATACTACCGTACAGCCATTTATAACAATTAAGCATGGAACCCGCCAGTACAATTCTTGCAGATCCCATCTGGGGTTCTCGGTGAGTGAATTGCTGCAACCTAATGGGGTCTCTTGGAGAGAGAGGCCCACACACAGAATGACTATGCCCATTAAAGGGAAAGCCAAGACCAGCGATGTATGAGTTTTTATTGAAAGTGGTATCTTGCGGTGGGGCAAGTCGGAGGTCGGGGTAGGTCGTCTTGTCCAGCGATGGAGCGGATCGCGGTAAGTCGTTGTGTCTAGTGGTGGGGCGGATCGGGATAGGTTGTGGTGCCCAGCGGTGGGGCGTGCCGGGGTAGGTCGCAGTGTCCAGTGGCGTGTATAATCGAGGCAGGTCGTGGTGTGCAGCCATGGGGCAATCTGGATTTCGGGGCAGTTAGTGATGTCCAGCGGTGGAGCGAGCCGGGGTAGTTCGTGGGGCCCAACGGTGGGGCCGGTCGGGGCTGGTCGTGGTGCCCCGTGGCGAGGCGGTTCGGGGTAAGTTGTGGGGTCCTGCGATGGGGCGGGCCGCTTACCGAGGCAGGTCTTGGTGTCCAGCGGTGGGGCGGATCGGGGTAGGTCGTGGTGTCTAGCGGTGGGCCGGGTTGGCGGCGGCTTGGTATGAGGGCTCCACGGTTAGCCCGAGATAAGTCGTATTATGCTGCGGTAGGGCATATCTGGGGATGTAGTGGCGACCATCTTTGGGGTCGTGGTGTCCAGCGGTGAAGCACCCGAGGGGCCGGGAGAGGCCGTGGTTTGCAGCAGTGGGGCGGGTTGGCGGCGGCGTGGTATAAGGGCTCCACATGATAAATATAATGTCTTGAATTGTGAATCGAATTATTCTTGCTTTACAGTCCTCAATGAACTCGCCACAACCGTTGCTAAATATACACTTGCCTGGTCATTTTGTTATTGCCTGAACCCGTTACATAAATATAGCGACAATCACATTTGGTGGACATATAACGGTAGCAAAGTTACCTGCCAACACCATAAGTAATGGTCGCCGCAAAGCACATAAGGGAGCCTCCATCGGCGTGTTCATTTCACTTCTCCTGTGTCTAAGCCGTGAGTCACGGTGCATGTTACCATGTACGTGAGTAACTCAGCATGGTCAGGCAAGAGTTATCAACAAGAGCCGAACCCGGCACGCCGGGGCCGATCTGGGACGTCATGTCTCTGTGCGGTGGCTTCAAAAGTTAACACCCATTCCCTATCCCTCACCCATTACCCCGCATCTATATCAAACCCACCCCTCACCCCCATCGTCCTAAGGCGCTGATCGTCTAATGAACCAAGCCCCATAGCCCTCTCCATCCCCTCACGCGCATCCTCCCGCACACATATACCTCGCCCCTCCCTCACCCTCCTCGTCCTAGCACCCTGCACGCCCTTTTCACCGGAAATACTGTCCATTTAGTTTTCAGGGTTGCCAGCTCCATCATGGCAGTTGGGAAAACGTGACTGCCCACGCTGGCTTGCTCAGCCCCCAAACACTTTAAACGCATTCGTGTACCTTGTACATCACTCACGAGGTGGAGCCACCGCTAACCGAGGTTTTCTGAGATTGAGGCTGGCAGGATTTGAGCCGAGAAACAGACCGATGCATGACCGGCTATATTAGCAAGCGAAGCGATTGTCTAAACCAGAAATATAAACGTCTTAATCATAAAAGATGACCTATAATTCGTCGAATGTTTTCATAGCCAAAATAATTGTGAGAACTATGTTTCTCGGTGGATATGCGTTATACCCCGTGATTATGACGTAGTTAATCAACAGATAAGTACTTCGGAAGTGCGCGTAGGAAGCAGCGGAAGTTTTATTTGAACTGTTCGCTTTAACGTAACCGTTACGGCTATCACACAACCTGACAATGCCTACATTATGCCTGCTTGTTATACACAAATACTACATACTATCGTACAGCCATTTATAACAATTAAGCATGGAACCCGCCAGTACAATTCTAGCAGATCCCATCTGGGGTTCTCGATGAGTGAAGTGCTGCAACCTAATGGGGTATCTTGGAGAGAGATGCCTGTTGTGGTATGCTTATAGACAGCGCCACCTACAGATGACTTTTGGTAACTTTCATATAGCGCCCCCTGGAGGTCGGTTCTCCTTTATGTTACGTGTCTCCAGCCTCCTGACATGCATGACGTACCTTTGGCAATAAAACATATGAAATATACAACATGGTGACAGCGGTGGGATAAGGATATTATCAACGTCATGCAATATTGTCAACTCGAAACGACAATAGCTACGTCGGGAAGCCGAAACTCAAACTCGAGGAGATAGAACGCAGCCGTGAACAATTAGGCCGGCGTACACCTCAGCAAGGATCACGTGTATCTGCGTTCAACGAGTAAGTCTGTAATCCGTTTTCACCATGGCTTCATATCAAGTGACTCCTCCTGAGCAATTTGACTTCAATACGCCTAATTCCTGGTCTCGTTGGATACACAGATTCGAACGGTTCCGAATTGCTTCGGAGTTGGCCTCAAAGCCAGAAGATTGGTTGGTTGGTTGGTTATTCAGGACGCTTTAACCACTGACCATATCGCGTCAATGGGAGAAGGAAGGGAGAGTGGAGCCATGTCCCCGGGGGTAACCCCATACTCTTTACGAAGAAAGACATGGGATCTTTATCCTGCGACCACACAGACATGGCCACAGCAGGGCTCGAACCACCGACTCACGTGCCGTTAGGCTCTCAGGTGACTAGAGCACTCAATGCGAGCGCTCTAGCCCACTGAGCTGTCGCGCCGGCCCCCAAAGCCAGAAGAGAGTCAACTAAACCCTCTTATTTACGGCATGGGTGAAATTTTCTCGTCTTTCGAATTGGTGAGAACGGCAGAACGAAATGAAGCCAACGAATACGATAGTGTCAAACGAAAGTTCGAAAATTATTTCATTGTGCGGCATAACACGATATACGAAGGTGCCAAATTTAACAATCGAGTTCAAGGCGCCAGCGAACCTGTTGACAGCTTTATTACTGATCTGTACACCCTTGCCGAGCATTGTGACTATGGAGTTCTCAAAGACGAACTGACAAGGGACCGTATTGTCGTGGGCATACGGGATAAACATTTGTCTGAAAGAATGCAAATGGACCGTGAATTAATTCTCAAGAAAGCAACTGACTTTGCCCGGCAGTCGGCCCAAATCAAGTCTCAAGTGAAAGAACTCGAGTCTGGGTGCAGCTCAGAGACATTGGCTGTACACGCTCGAGACAAAGGGAGGCACCCTGTGAAGAACTCAAGTGGTAAAGTGTGTCAGTGGTGTGGCAATTCGCCTCACAGGCGCACAAGTTGTCCATCACGGAATGTCAACTGCAGACGATGCAAGCTTAAAGGACATTTCGAAAAGGTGTGCAGAAGAGGCAAACGTGTTAATGAGATATCGCCTGAATATCCTTCTTCGCCTGTCTCTCCGGATGTGTTCCTCGGGGCTGTCACGTCTAACAGCCAGGCGAAAACTGTCCCTGTCAAGGTGTGTGACAGACAGCTGTGTTTCCGGGTGGATACGGGAGCAAACGTATCTGTTATGTCCCTGAGTGTGTTTAACAGTGTGTTCAATGATTGTCAGCTCCAGCCATCGTCTCGAGTGCTTCGCGGTGCCGATCACAAGTGTCTTCCCGTACTTGGCTCTTTTGAGGCCGAGATTAAATGCAAGGATAAAACATGCGCTGAGGAAATCTTCGTCCTTGAAAATGCATCCAACTTACTAAGCTGCAAATCATCGGAAGACTTAGGCATCGTCTCATTCGTCGGGTCAGTGCACGTCGGGGGCGCGACCGTATGCAGTTCACGCTCCGCGTCGCATCCCGCACCCGCTACTTCCCAATGTCAAGGAGGAACTCGATCGCTTGCAGCTCTCGGTGTCAGCTCTCGATGTCAGTGGAGGAGCCCACTGACTGGTGTGCACCAATCGTCGTTGTGCCGAAATCGTCCGGTGCCGTTCGATGGTGTGTGGACCTAAGTTGAACGTTGCGGTGCAGCGGGAGAGGCATAATTATGTTGCCGCCCGTGGATTACGTCCTAGGGCAACTCGCTGGGGCGAAAGTGTTCTCGAAACTCGATGCCAATACGGGATTTCACCAAATTCCGTTGGCCGATGGCAGTCGCAAGCTGACCACGTTCATAACTCCGTTTGGACGATTCTGCTATAATTGTCTCCCGTTTGGTATCAGCAGCGCTCCCGAACACTTTTCCAAACGTGTTAATGACATTCTCGATGGGTCACCCGGAGCAGTCTCACAGATGGACGACATTATCGTCTACGGTCGGTCTCGAGAGGAGCACGATCAGAGTCTGATGACAACAGTTAAGCGTCTTGACCAAGCGGGCGTCACTCGCAACAAAGACAAGTGTGTCTTCAATCAGACGTCAATCAAGTGCTTTGGTCAGATAGTCTCAGCCAGCGGGATCACTCCTGATCCGGACAAAGGTTACTGCTGTGACAGATAGGGCTGTGCATCAGAACGTCACAGAGCTCCGCCGATTCTTCGGCATGGTTAATCAACTCGGTAAATTCACAGCAGAGGTCGCTGAACTCACCAAGCCGATGCGTGACCTACTCAGCATAAAGAACTCATGGCATTGGGGTGCAACTCAAGACGAGTCCTTTCGCAGGGTCAAGGACGCACTCTCACAGACTCCTTGTTTGGCACTCTATGATGCTTGTCGCGAAATCAAAGTGACTGCGGACGCATCACAGTATGGCTTGGGCGCAGTGCTGATGCAGAAGCACGATGAAGACTGGTGCCCGGTGGCGTATGCGTCGCGAGCTTTATCTCCCACTGAACAACGGTACGCACAAATTGACAAAGAAGCTTTGGCTGTCGTTTGGGCGTGTGAAACATTCATGGAGTATCTGGTTGGTCTCACGTTTATGATAGAAACAGACCATAAACCCCTGGTGTCTCTCCTATCTCAGAAAGATCTGGATCAGCTTCCACCCAGAATGCAGAGATTTCGGATGCGGCTGATGCGATTCAGCTATGGGGTCAGCCATGTTCCGGGAAAGCTGTTGTGTACGGCTGACACACTCTCACGAGTACCTGTCAGCTATCCCACTAAGGTGGATAAGTCGCTTGAGAGTGACACTACATCATTCGTCAAGCAGATCGTCGACCCCCTTCTAGCGACGGATCAACGCCTGGACAAGATCAGGAGTCACCAACATGAGGATGATGTCTGTCGCGAGGTTCGCCAGTACGCCCAAGAGGGTTGGCCTGACAAGTCACGTCTCAAAGGACTATCAGCTCTATTCTGGCCTTATCGTGAAGAACTGACGGTAGTGGAGGAGTTACTTCTATGCGGTGCCAGGCTCGTTATCCCGTCTAGTCTAAGGCCCGAGATCTTAGACCGGATTCATGAAGGACACCAAGGTATCGTCAAGTGTAGGGAACTGGCCAAACGATCTGTGTGGTGGCCAGGAGTCAGTAAGAACATATCTGACCTCGTTCAACGGTTTCGTGAGTGTACGAAGAGTGCACCGTTGATTAAAGAGCCGCTTGTTCCATCGGCTCTCCCTGCAAGGCCATGGCAAAAAGTTGCCACCGCCCTTTTCATGTTGAAGGGTCAAACATATCTGCTTGTTGTGGACTATTTCTCCAGGTACATCGAGATGGCTCACTTGGAAAGAACCACATCCAGGGCGGTTATCAACCACCTGAAGTCCCATCTTCGCCCGTCCCGGGATCCCAGAGATTGTTGTCTCCGACAACGGGCCCCAGTATGCGTCAGAGGAATTCGCCAGCTTCAGCCAGAAGTACGGGTTCCAACACCTTCCGAGCAGCCGTAGACATCCATCTGGTAATGGAGTGGCTGAAAGGGCGGTACAGACGATTAAACGTCTCATGTCTGCACCCGGGGACCCCATACATAGCCCTCTTGAACTACCGTAATGCTACGTTAGCCAACGGATACAGCCCTGCTTAGCTTTGTATGGCCAGGTCACTCCGTACACGATTACCTAAAGTCGGGAGCAGCCTTCAGCTTCGTCCGCCCGATTTCCAGCAAGTTTGCAGGGCAGAGCAGGTTTACAGAGACAGGACGAAGGTCAACTTCGATAGGAAGAGAGTGAAGCCTCTTTCTCCACTCAACCCAGGGGATGAGGTTTGGGTCCGGGATAGACAAGAGTCTGGGGTAGTGACCGAACTGTGTCATCCTCGCTCCTATGAAGTGAAAACGCCCACATCCGATGTGCGGAGAAACCAGGCTCACCTGCAGCACTTCCAAAGCCCTCAGTCACGAGAATTAGAGGTGCTACCATCACACCAAGGGCCGTCAACACCAGCGCAAATGTCCCCTCGACAAGATTCTCCACCACCTGCACTGCCGCCATCGCCGGTAGCCAAACCTGTGCCTACCATCAAGGCCAAGTCGCCAGGGTCCTCATCACCGACAGTGACAACGCGCAGCGGCCGTACCGTGAAGCGGCCAGTGCGATACCAGGACTGAGACAGTCTAACAATATTAATCTAATAGGGTATCCTAAATACTGTAGTGTTAATGCTCCCTATATTAGCTCTCCGAAGGGAGATGTTGTGGTATGCTTATAGACAGCGCCACCTACAGGTGACTTTGGTAACTTTCATATAGCGCCCCCTGGAGGTCGGTTCTCCTTATTAAGACGAAAATTTTCAATTTTCGTCTTATGTCGGTGTGTTCGGTTTGTCTGTCTGTTTGTAACGCGGGGCATTATCTTTCGAATGCCTTAAGATATCGACTTCCAAATTCACAGAAAGATGCGGAATGGCAATCGTCAGGCTAAGTTCGTAGATGGGCCATGTAGGTCAAAGGTCAAGGTCACAGGAATTTTTCGAAATTCGCTTAACCATTGTAAGATAGGACCAAAAAACGGGAAAATCGCTATAACGTTCGCAGTTTCCAATCAATGGTGCTGCCAATTATTTCACGTATTGGGCCCATTAGTACCTTCTATATCGTCTTTCACTTGTGCAAATCGCCCAAATAGTTTTCCCGCTAAAAATTCCCAAAGTTTAACATGGGACCCTATGGGAGCATTTTGGCGGGAATCAGGCCTTAATTTCTCCATGAAGGGGACATGTGAGACAAACGACACCTTGCGTGAGACATGACATTAGTATTTGGGCATAAAATATTATATTGACCAAGATTACGCTTCCAAGGTCAAGGTCACATCAAGGTCAAGGTTACGAAACATGTTTTCCCGTGTATCTTCGTTAATATCGGGTCTAGAGATTCGCTGTTTGTTTGAGAGTATTCGTCAGGGAGAGGCGGTGACGCAGTACTCGCTCAGATTTCTCCGGATACTGAACGATTTTCGAGTAATCGGCCAATCAATATTCAGCGTACGTGTCAAGTGGCGTTTTGAACTTTGCAAGGCCATAACTCGGTCAATATTTGAGCTAAGGAGCCCAGATTTGGCGATCGAAACCACCTCAGAATTGCTCTAGGACGCTTAGTTTGGCCGCTAGAGCGCTCGCAAGAGGTGCACCCCCTTCCATGCGGACGCTCCCATTACGAGTCAACGGCGATATGGACCGGCACTCTTTCGGGGTTGCGATGGCCGCCGTTCGCTTAATAGCGACGCTAGAGAGTCGGGACCGGTTGCAAAAGACGGGCAAACGTCGACTTGGGTATGGAAACCGCATTCGTTTTTTGCCTATCACGCTTAGTTCCGCCGCTAGGGGGCTCCGTAATTCAGCGATGACGAGTCCGAGAACAGCGATTAGGGCGTGACCAAGGACGCGTAAAAAGTCGTGATTTGAACGTATTCACTCTAAACGAAGGCCTCGACCTGGAAAAATAGCCCGCGTTCAACAGCAGCCGTTAGATGGCGCTCGTCCAGTACATCACGATCCATTGTGGGCTAAGTTGCGCTTTCAGCCAGCAATTTGGTCTCAGTACTACAGCTTTAAGGGGGCGATATGGTCTCCAACGCCAGGCTGAACAACCAATGAGCGAGCGGCGATGGGTCTTAACATAGTCGAATTGGTCCCATAACCACAATTTTCGTCTGCTTTCTCAAGCTGTGCTTGACCGTCTAGTGTTACGTGTCACTCTGGCTCCAGCCTCCTGACATGCATGACGCACCTTTGGCAATAAAGCATATGAAATATACAACAAGGCCCACACACAGAATGACTATGCCCATTAAAGGGACACCTAAGACCAGCAATGAATGGGTTTTTATTGAAAGTGGTATCTTGCGGTGGGGCAAGGCGGAGGTCGGGGTAGGTCGTCTTGTCCAGCGGTGGACCGGATCGCGGAAAGTCGTTGTGTCCAGTGGTGGGACGGATCGGGATAGGTTGTGGTGTCCAGCGGTTGGGCGTGCCGGGGTAGGTCGCCCAACGGTGGGGCCGGTCGGGACTGGTCGTGGTGTCCCGTGGCGAGGCGGTTCGGGGTAAGTTGTGGGGTCCTGCGATGGGGATCGGGGTAGGTCGTGGTGTCTAGCGGTGGGGCGGCCCAGGGGTTGGGGTAGGTCGTGGTGTGCAGCGGTGGGCGATTGAGAGACCGGGATAGGTCGTGGTGTACAGTGGTTGGGCTAATCGGGGCTGGTCGTGGTGTCCAGTGGTGTGGCAAGACCTAGGTCGGGGCAGGTCGTGATGTCAATATGTGGGGCCGGCCGTGGTAGCACGTGGAGTCCGGCGGTGGGCCGGGCCGAGACCGGTCGTGTTGTCCAACGGTGGGGCGGGTCGGGGATGGTCGTGGTGTCCAGTGGCGAGGTGGAGCGGGGTAGGTTGTGGTGTCCAGAGTTGAGGGGGGGGGGGGGTGGGGGGTCGGGGCTGCGTTATTCCTGCATTTATTTGAGACTAGCGAATATAGCGACATGAAATAAAGGACATAACAAAGGTCGGCTCAGGTCGTGGTGTCCATCGGTGGGGCACGCCGAGACAGGCCGTGGTGTCCATCGGTGGGGCACGCCGAGACAGGCCGTGGTGTCCATCGGTGGGGCACGCCGAGGCCGAGACAGGCCGTGGTTTCCATCGGTGGGGCACGCCGAGGCAGGCCGTGGTGTCCATCGGTGGGACGGGACAAGGGAGGTCGAGGTGTTAAGCGGTTCGACGGTATCGGGGAAGGTGTGGTGTCCAACGATGGGGTGGCACGGGGGCGGGATAATTCCTTCATTAGTTTGAGACTAGCGAATAAAGGGACACGAACAACGGGGGCGTTATGACTTAACGAAGGCCGCGGTAGGTGGACTGTTCAGCGGCGGGTGAGGCCGAGATAAGTCGTATTATGCTGCGGTAGAGCATGCCTGGGGATGTTGTGGCGACCATCGTTGGAATCGTGGGGTCAAGCGGTGTAACGGGCCGGGGTGGGTCGTGGTGTCCAGCGGTGAAGCACCCGAGGGGCCGGGATAGGCCGTGGTTTGCAGCAGTGGGGCTGGTTGGCGCAGGCGTGGTATGAGGGCTCCACATGATAAATATAATGTCTTGAATTTTTAATTGAATTATTCTTGCTTTACAGTCCTCAATAAACTTGCCACAACCGTTGCTAAATATACAATTGCCTGGTCATTTTGTTATTGTCTGAACCCGTTACATAAATATCGCGCAAACACATTTTGGGGACATATAACGGTGGCAAAGTTACTAGCCAACACCATAAGTAATGGTCGCCGCAAAGCACATAAGGGAGCCTCCATCGGCGTGTTCATTTCACTTCTCCTGTCTCCATGCCCTGAGTCACGGTGTATGTTACCATGCACGTGAATAACTCAACATGGTCAGACAAGAGCTATCAACAAGAGCGGAACCCTGCACGCCGGGGCCGATCTGGGACGTCATGTCTTTGTGCGGTGGATTCAAATGTTAACACCTTCCCCCACTACCCCGCACCTATATCACCCCACACCCTCACCCCACCATCCCAAACCCTAACCCGTGCCTTGAGGCGGGTAGTTAAGTGTTGTGTTAGGTAATGATGAGATGCGGCCCTAGCACGAGATCGACCTGGGGATAGCCCAGGCCTTGACTCGTGCCTTGGCGCGTTTATTTTTATTTTGGGTTACGTACTTTGGCATTTAAGCACGTCTTTCTCGCATTTATATAATTACTTAAGATTATATGTTCTAAAATATAATATGTATAATTTTTAATGCTTACAATTTAATGGTTCTTTCCAGACTGACCGTCAATTGAACATTCCACCGAGGACGAGGAGTGGCTTCCGCCCAAGCGGGCCGTCCACTCCTCGGACACGTCGTCGGACGATGCCCCTCCATACTACGTGGGTCCACAAGAACAGACAGAACCGGTGTACGACCCTACCAAACCCATGACACTGAGGGCTAAGTTGGATGCCGGATGCTTTCAGGACTTAAGGTGGGACGCCGAAGCCACCGGAGAGACCAGCGCCCTCCCATCCTTCAGGAACCCCTGGGCTGTGGTCAGGACGAAGAAGCCCCCAGCGGGTAGAGGACGTGACAGGAGCGTGGGAGAGACCTCTGCCGAGGCCCCACGTGACCTGCCGTCCAGTGGTCACCCCGACCGTGAGCCACGTGACAGGAGCGTGGGAGCGACCTCTGCCGAGGCCCCACGTGACCGGCCGTCCAGTGGCCACCCCGACCGTGAGCCACGTGACAGGAGCGTGGGAGCGACCTCTGCCGAGGCCCCACGTGACGGCCGTCCAGTGGTCACCCCGACCGTGAGCCACGTGACAGGAGCGTGGGAGCGACCTCTGCCGAGGCCCCACGTGACCGGCCGTCCAAGGGTCACCCCAAGGCCGCGAGTGACAGGTCATCATCGGCTCGAGAAGGAACCGCGACGAGTTCGTCATGCCGCGCGGCCCCTGGTGCTGGACGTCCCGAGGCTGGACGTCTTGTGGGCCAAGGCGAGACACGGGACTCATCTCGGACGCCATCGCCGGAGACAGAAAAGAAGGAGCTTTGGGCAAAGAACGCCCCAAAGGCGTGCCGGCCCCAAAAGCCGTGCCCGATGCCCGGGTGTAACCAGCTTATGCAGGATGTCACCAGACACCTGCGAGTCTACCACAAATTGGACAAGCAGAACGCCCAGACGCTTTGTAAACAGGAGGCGGTGAAGGTCACGTACGCCCGTAGGCAACGGCGTCTCATCGAATGCCGCCACTGCGCTGCCAGAGTCGTCAAGTAGCGACGCCACTTGATCTACTACCATCACATGTCAGTTGACCGAGCGCGACGAGACGCCAGGCGCCGACCACATGAAAAAGTCCAAAGAAGACAGGATGACGCTACGCACCGCGGACGCCAGATTGCACTTGCCACAGGACGAGGACGAGGACGAGGAAGAGAGGCAAGAAGATGCCGGCCAGCCACAGGCCCCACGCGTGCGGACGGCAGGGCAAGTTGTGCGCGCGGCCGCTCCACGAAACCTGACGCCGGGAGTCGCTCCGCCAGCGGTCGTGCGTGTGCGCACAGACGCACCTCTGGTCCCTGAGACGCCTGCCGCCGTGATGGGCCTGGCTGCTGTCGTGCGACGGCGGCTCGTTGAGTGTGCGGAGTGGACAACAGTACAGACACGCCGTAGAGCGCCTAATTAATTCACTGGGCGGCAAGGCCAAACATTTAATTAATTACCCGGATGTGGTCAAGGTCGGCGGCCTGATCAAGAAAATTCAAGACGAGCACCCGGCGTCCAACCTTGTAGTTTATCTGACCGCCCTTCAGCATTTATTTGCAATGCTGAAACTGGAGGGCGGCAGAATACTGAGTGCCACCTTCTGTGAGGAGGCCACCTCCAGAATTTCCCGGTGGGTCCACGCCACCAGGGGCCGCCGTTCCACCGCCAGGCTGAGCCGCGAGGAGGCCACCGTAAAGGCCGCCGATGTCATGCAGGCACATATAACGAATTACAAGGACTTCCAGATCCACAAGAGGTTACCCCCTCTGGTGGGGATGGCAAAGTCGCAGGATTGCCCCACGACTGCGGACTTTTGTACGGTGAGGGACTACGTCGCCCTCAACATTCTGATTTCCAACGCACAGCGCGCCGGTCCCGTGACCAATTTCAATATGCGGGATTGGAACGCCCGAGTCTTCATGGGCGAGGAATGCATATTAAAAATAGAAGACCACAAGACCGCCCAGGAGCACGGGCCTTCCAGTTTGGTCCTGGGCCCAGTCTATTATGCATTCCTCGAGGACTACATAGGCATCCGCAAACGTGTAGTCCCCGAGCGCCAGCCGGACAAACAGACGTGGGTCTTTTGCACCGTCCTCGGGGTGCAAATGCCGAGCAACTGGCCTGCCAAGGTCCTCCGGGAAGCATTCCGAGACCAGGGGATAGAACTCAGAACCCAAGGACACAAAAGGCAAGGCGATCCTCCCCACAACGAGCCTCGTCCGAAAGACAAGAGTCATTCAGGTACATACATTATAATATATTGCGCAGAGTTCAAAAATTGTTATGTTATTACTATTTAATGTATTCATTGACCAATATTGCTTGGACTTATACATTATGTCTGCTATTATTCATTACAGAGTCACAAAGAAGGCTGCACGCCTGACCAGATGGCAGACCTCGCAACCGCCATGACACACTCTGTCTCAACACCGCAACGCCATTACAACCCGCTACTGAAGGACGCGGTGGCAGTGCCGGTCCACCGACGGTTGAACCCTGGCCAGGTAAGAACTTACGAGGTGCTTAGTAAGGATTTTTTATTCTTTTATTAACTTATACTCGACATAGACACTTTATGACGATGCATAAAAAATAGCCTTGCTTAATATTTCCTTTTTTACACAGCCACCGTCACCTCAACCCCCGTTGAGACCTAACAAGAAGAAGACATTGACAACTCGACACGTCCCTCCAAACCTTTGGAGGACGGGGTCGACACCTCCAGAGACAAGACCGTACCAGACCCGGTCGACCCCACCTCGGTTGACCGCGAGGAGGCCCTCCCCACGACTTGTGCCATGGTGAGTGTAATATTCTTTGAGAGAAATATTTCACTTTATTTTATTTTACATATATATTTGTCACGCTATTTAGGTCACTATGCATTTATTACTTTGATAAATATTCTCTTTTTCTTTCACAGCCGTGAGGCGTCCGCGACCTCGGCTGCGCCGGGACCGACCTTCAGGTCATCAAGCTCATTTCAATTACCGGTAAGCAACGAGCAATTTTTGGGGTGTTTATAAGGATTATTTTTATCGCGTAAATATTTAAAGTGTGTCAATATGAACATGATTAACCACGTTCAGGATAGTGCAGACCAAGGAGGTCATGACATGGCAGATTCGCTAGTCCAGAATGTCTCGTGCACTATGACGGGCCGCCACGTTGTGGAGAAGTCTCAAAATGAGCAATGTCGAGATGTCAGAGAAGACAAGCCCCTTTATTATTATTATTTTTTTTTTATTGCATTTACATTTATTATGACCAGTAAACCTTTTACAGAACCACCGTTGGGTATCAATCGTTAAGGCTAATTCAAACTCAACATATGATCCTTTTTGCCAGGTCTATCAATTTAGGAGTGTTTGTCTCCGAAAGAAGACTTATACAAATTCAGCGCGCAGTACATGATGTACATCTTAAGATCCCTAATATTAATACGTTGCTCAGGTAAACCGACATGTAGGCCAAAGTGACTAGTAACAATAGTACAATTCATGCCATCAATCGACTGTGCGTTATAACTTTTGTCTTACCAATTTTAATGACACGTGTACCATTATTTTCTTCATTTGTCATTGGGATTGGCCAGCACAGTGTTGAAGACGTTACCGGCAAACTTTTTGAGAAGTGGAGCGACATGTCCGGGGAGTATTTACTGGCGGGGGGCGAACGGCCCAGGGCCTCCGCCATCGACCGGATGTAGGTGGCGCGGTTGCCGCAGCACAGACCCTAGGCTGGGAACCGGCTTAGAGCTGCTCGCAGCATACTAGGCCGGCAGAGGAGGTTACAACCGCTGCAGCGCCCCCTATGTCGGGCGATAATAGGGTGCTGTAAACAAAGGAGAAAAGCGAGGTAAATTTTTGAAGCGGCCCGTACAAGTAAAAGCTTAGTAAACAGCCACCGTGAAGCATTTGTAATATTAAAATGTCGATTAAGTCTTTTTATGCTTCAATGTTGATGGATGTATGTACAATTGGTACTGACATCGTCTGTTTCAATAAAAAAACTAATTTCAAACATTTGACAGATCCCTCCGGTCGGTTGGTTCATAAAGTCTGTTTTTGAGTGAAATGTCAAGGCCTCGCACATCTTAACGAAAAAAGCGCTAGCAATGAAACTCACTCCATTTATAGCCTGTCATGTCTTCTTTCTTAAAATGTAAAAGCGCTCGTAAGCGCTCCACGATTAATGGAGTGATTGCCGATGGAAGTGGATGACTGTTTGAGCGGAAAATAGTGCCTCTCAAGCTGTTACCTTAGTGCTAAATCACTCCATACAAGGGGCATACGGAGTGATATAGCACTCGCTACCCTGCCTTTGACCACAGAGGGTGGGGGGGGGGGGGGGGTCATGCTCCCTGGTCACAAAAAAATAAATATCTTTAATCCCAGGTCACAATAAAATTAAAGGGCTCAGATGCTGGCTATATAAAGGGGTCAGTGTCTGATCAAAGACTATTTAATATTAAAATTTCCAGTTCACAAAAACTGAAAAATCCTTAAAAGCATCATGGTCAACTGAATTCAGTTAGTAAACATTAATATGTGAATTCGCTGTTGTGAACCTTGTCAAATAAATAAAGTTTATATGAAAAAAAAAATTATGAAGAATTATTTCCCTTATTTTGTATTTCCGTGGAAATGGAAATACTCCTTACCACCCTAAGACTCTCCCTACCACCACACTGATGCAAAGTTTCTACATGGCTAAGTAAAATTAACGAGGAACGTTTGGCTGAGTGACTGCTTTACGATTATAGCAGCAAAGAATAGTTCATATTGTTTGAAGGGGTGCAAAATAATTTTGTATTAGTGTCTATCCTTAATTTTTTAGAGGTAAGTTTGAATTTCTAACAGTATTCATGCATATAGGTCAATATATATTTACTATGTTGAAGAAGTCTGTTGTAAATGAACTATTAATTGATAATATAAAATATAGGTATATGTAATGAAATATTTGATTTATATTGTATTATATATTTTTAAATTGTATTTTACATCTTTTAAATTGTATTATATATCTTTTAAATTGTATTATATATCTTTTAAATTGTATTATATATCTTTTAAATTGTATTATATATCTTTTAAATTGTATTATATATCTTTGAATTAGAATTTTTAATTTTAATCTCTTTTAAATTATATTATTTATATTTTTTTCCCCTTTTTCTGACAGATCAATATGTCTGTAACACTGTTACAATCTTCGTCAATTCATATACCAGAGGCAACTCTGCTATATCTGACATGTGTCTCAAGGCAAAGTGTTACTTATGCAATTGAGGGATGTTCATGCTTTGGAGTTGATGTGCATGAGGCTCATGTGTCCTTTCCAGCCAAATTAGGTCATAGATACTTAGTTCTAGTGGCGAAGGACTCAATTCAAAAATTATCTCTTCTACTGTCTCCAACATGGATAGAGATAGAAAACAGTGTGCACATCAATGTAAGTGTTATAGGAATGTGCCCTGAAGCATTTTATTGAGATAAGAGGTTATTCATTCGAGCAATGTAATGAAAACTTCTGAAATAACTTAAATAGAGGCTAATCTTCAATCTATTTTATAATCTATATTTATAATCTATAAGTTTATCATTTTTTCCTGGACAGGGCAGTGATACAAAAAACATAAGAATACACATAATAGTGAATACACATAGCAATAACTACCAACTAATACTGGTAATCTTATGCATATTTTCTTTATACAATTACAGTTCAAGGATGGGAATGATTCCTGTCGAGGAGTACTTATAAATCAATTCAGAGTACTTCCCAGCGTGCCTGGCCCTATATACAGCATCTCAACAGAAAATATTCCAAGGCTGCAGGGAATGCCTACAGTTGACAGCGATACAGATTGTAATTGCAACCGGAGAATCATAGCTCCACGCCTCATTGAAAGTGCGAACAGCTCCAAAATTCCAACGTTAGACAATGTCAAGGCGAAGACGACCATTGATACTGTTCAACTCATTCATACTAAAACATTTGTTGTGAAAGGCTGTACATATAACAAAACGTTTCAAGATTCTCTGCACATAGTGAGGCGTAAATTGTCAAACAGTGAAGTCATGAAGGTAGATTTAAGGAAAGAGCCTGAAAATATTAAAGATACCAATGCTATTCAATTCGTTGCAATAACAGGTGATGGATTGCAGTATGTGCTTGGATATGTCGCTGGAAGTTGTTTGCAATCTGTACACGGTGCACTTGACGATAATTCATATGTCGGGGGTCATGTTCATTTAATAACCTGTCACTTTCATCCTGACGCAGGTCGGTACTATAAAGCCAGTGTCATGCTGGCTAAACATGGCAAATGGTTATCTGAGAATGCAGCATACAAATATAACAATTTACTAGGCCACTAGCAATGATCGGTAACACAGAGTGCATCAATCCATTGAGATTGGTGGGAGGCCCACGTCTGGACGGAAAAGTCTCTGTCGGATATGTGGTCGGTGTCTTGCCGGTAAAAAGGCCCTCCCGGCGGTGAGAATAGCGGCGTCCTCCCGGGCGTTCCGTGTTGCTCGGTGAAGTCTTCGCGCATGACGCTCCGCGTATGCGTGCTCGTCATCGGGGCGATCGTCGTTGTCAAATTCTGGCTCACCCATGTGGTACCTCTCGTTTAAAGTGAAGTAGTAGAATGGTAAATCACCATCTAGTTTCCTGACGAATTCTCTGCAGTGAAAATAAACTGCATTCAGTGGTAATTAAATCTAATCAACCGAACACAAATGTTAATACAACTAAAATCTTTACTTGTCGAGAACAGACAGGGTTATGTTTGTACTTAACTTAAGTGTTCTTCTTGATTGTAATAGAAGTTTACCTGACGAGCCTTGGGAATGCTGCAGCAAACTGCTTCAGAGTGAAACTTCCCCCCCAGGTGTCTTCTTGTAATGCTAAAAAAGCATTCATTGTCATCGGTGGTACCGGCTCTTGGATATTCATGGTACCCCAACGCAGCAGTCTCACGGCGCTTGAACTCTTGGCTCTCAATGTTCGCAGTGATCTCGATCAACGTTTGGTACGTAAGACCTCTGATGTTGTCCGTGGGCCTGAATAAATCGGTTAAAATTTCATTTAATGTTATTGTATTCGTGAAAAATACAATGTACATGATATTGACAATATATTCTAACGTTATACCCTTGCTGCTATATAACTCACCGATTGATGTCAATGTAGCTGAAGTCGTAGTTCTGACGATGCCACGGCATCCAGTCGTCCAGGATGTAATTGAGAAGTCGGTAGTTCGACCTTGACCTCTGCAGTTGTGAAATGCCTCGGCCGTCGCTTGATTCATGCCACCCTGCAAATGTCTCGATGTAATCGGCATTCACAAGATGGCCATGGTTCCTCATGTAATCCGCCATCCTGAATGACAGAAGCCGCTCGGCGTCAGGAACGGACTGTTTTCTGAGGCCGACGAGGGCCGCGTGCGTCAATCCTGTTTTGAGAAAGAAGGTGAAAGACTATCTTGTAATAAACGGTCGTATACAAGCGACGCGGTTTGTTTTAGTTAGTTACATCAAACGTCCATTGTAGGCTGACCTATTTTCCATTATCAGTTTCTCTGCTTACCGGTTGTGGGATCTCGAACTGCATCGTCGAAGGCGTCAAGGTTCAACCTTTGATAGCGGCCTTCCCTCGTCGAGGCAGCAATGCGTTTAAGGAGGTGGTTGTGGTCGCCGCGCTCGTGGTACGTCTGCCCAGTAATACTGGCCACCTCGGGAACGTAGAGATGGAGGGAGAAATCGCAGCCTTGGCGCTTCTGCTCCGCAATCACATGCCGGCAAGTATATGTGGCAACGATGCTTCTCAGCATGTCGAGCTCTGTCTCGGGCACGTTCACGCGGAACGGGTGTGGCACATAACCATCTGGCACAAGAGCCTGGCGAGTTGCCCAGATGGCTTCCTCCAACGTGTTCCCATTCCGTAGTTGTTCGAGGATACTTGCCAAGACACCAGGTGGGATGATATCGTTGGCTAACAGAGGTGTGACAGTCCCTGTTTCCTGATCAACTGCGAAAACACAAGAACATAGGGTATTGAGGGTAATGAAATGCTAAATATATTTCATATATACAGTCAGGCCCCTCACAGTGTATGTTGAGCGTGTATTTACCTATGGGAGTCAACATGGCCATTAGCCGTTCCTTCCTCATCATCCGAACGCTCTCTTGCGTCATGGATTAATTGCCACAGATGAAGCGATCGGCTGTCTCCACGAGTTCGAAGAGTGTGAAACTCGCCGTCTGTGACGATGCCTGCAATAATCAAAACTACTATAGGCGTGCACTTATGCAAGCGTAACGTTTTTTAATGTCATATTACTAGCGGATAGCTATGCACTACTCGAATGTTCACTTACGTACCAGTGACTTGTAATCCTAGTGTTACCATCTGTTCCTTCAAATCCCTGAGGAGGTCTCGCAGGCACTGATCTTTGAGGGAGAAGTATGGGATATACTGGACGGGGATGCTATAAGGTTTTTGACGCCTCTGTTCCTCTGCAACCATAAGCACCAAGACATGGGTTGCTGCCTGCCTCTTCTTTTTGAACAGTCCCGTCAGGTAAGACTTCATGTCACCTCGAAGGTATGCAATGGCATCGCAGATCGCTCCTTGGTTGTCGAATGCCGACAGTCTCCGACATTCTTCGGAAAATTGCTGCGCCTGTCTTAGTAGCTCCTGACACTCTACAGACTCCCAAGCTGCATCTTTTACCGTCTCAGCAGGCTTTCCCCCAGCCAACTTCTTTCTGTAAGTCTCGGTTGTAGAGCGCAGCTTGTCTGTCAGGAACGCGATGTCGCCAGTAAACACGTCCTGGAGGACAGTCAGCCGCTGATGAACGTCAGCCGGGTCAAACGCCACGTCGACTGCCGCTCTTCTGATGTCGTAAATCGACTGGAGTTCGGGAAGGACGCCATTGCCCAAGTCTACACCTCCGGACCAAACGCCCTTCACTGACTCCACAAGTGCAGGTTTCAAGTCGGTCCCGTCAAGCTTGATCCAAAACTTGCCTTCTTTAGGCAAGCACTTGAGGGCATTCATCTGGAATTTTTCGACATAAGGATTTTCATCTATAGTAAGTGCAGGGGTGTGTCAAAGTAGAAAAGATAAATAAACTAGACATTGTGAAGCATAGCTTGAAAAGAGACGTAAATCGGGACTAATTCGACGATATTAAGACCCATTGTCACCCCCAAAGCCCTGTTCTCGGACTCTGCCATGCTGAATACGGAGCACCCTAGCGGCGAAACTAAGCGTTATAGGCTAAAAGCGAATGCGAATTCCGTACCCAAGTCGCGATTTTTGGTCATATCTTTCAATGGTTTAGCGAATTTCGACCTTTGGTCTACATGGCCCATCTACGAACTTGACGATGGCCAGTCCGCATCTTTGTGTGAATTTGGAAGTCGATATCTTGAGGCATTCGAAATCTCCGATTTTTGTCTTAATAAATAAATCAGGGGAAAGTTACCACGGTAACACTTATCATGAATGTATATGCCTGAAAGCGGAACTAACATTAGCGGAACTAACATGTGTTGAAAGACAGTAAAGCAGCCCAATATTGAAATTATACTTGCATATCATATAGGTTTTTAAAAAAATTAAATGGTAATTGGATCGTTATATTTGCTGTCCAGTCTTAAGTATGAAACAACAACAACGTCAGAAAACATTGAACGGAAATGAATAACACGAACAACGACAGGGAATCTCAACAACCATTACCATTACCTATGTTGGTACCTGGACAATCGGTTGCGGACTGAAGTCAGACTTTTCCAGTCTCCGACGCAGAGACTCATAACTTGGGCAGGCAATATTTACTCGCGCCCATTTAAGGAATATTCGCCAAACAGATATCCTAAGCCTCAAATTTCTCCGAGAACTGTTGAAATCAATTAACAAAATTCCCATGCGAAACGTTACGTTACTACAAACAGCATGAAAGCAATAGTGAAAATGGTGTTTGTTGGTTGCCTCGTACAAGTGTCATGCGTTATGTAACAGTATCATATGTATACCTTCTGTGGGTTACCAACGTCTTTGCTGTCCATTCCACTCCACATAGGTCCTCTGATGAGCTTAAGGATAGTGGTGCTTCCAGATCCTTGGGCACACAGAGTTTCGGTCCATTGCGTAAGATCTTCCGGAAAGCTGACCTACAGGACCAGTTTTCGTCATGCTTAGACGAAAAGGAATGATACGACGAAAGCACTCGCATATTTCAATTTACTTATTTGTGCCTTATGTTTTTGACATTTGTGCTTGTGGGTTAAGACTACATAGATAACTGTACTCGGCGGACGACCCAGCGCTGGTAGACTACGAGTTTACCATTTATATACCACTAACACGTGGAAGAAACTTTGTTTCAGAAAGACCCGAACTTTGTTTCGGAAGGACCCGAACGACATTTTTGCGCGCAAAAGATATGGGATTATCCCCATAGACATATCAACTGTCCGTGTCTCTTAACCTTCATGTAGTCGCGGGGGAACTTTCTGCTTAAGTAAACTCTCGCACATCAGATATTGCACAAACCTGATTGATGTGGGTGGCGTAAAAGAAATCAATCTGGTATTGCAGAAGTCCCCAAGGCATTCTATCCATTGGTATTCTGCCCGTTGATATGATGCTGCTCAGCTTGTACAGTATATTGGGTTTTTTTGCTTGTGTGAGCTTATCCATGGCATTAATGCTCTTCCGGATGAAGTCATAATGTTCCGTCGGAACTCTTTCCGCTCTGCAGAGACTTGTGAATGTTGAATCGAGAATGCCTACGATATCACTGCTTGATAGATAGCCGGCGCAACAGTTCCTCGACTAAACCAACAGTTGAAGCGTCCGATAGCGGCGCGGCTAAAAAACTGTCCAGTTTATCGGGGTCCGGTAAAAGCTCTAACGTATCCTTGACCAGTCTTTGAAGTTGTGAACGACTCAAGTGACGAAGGCTGTCTTTTGTCAGAGTTGATGGGAGTTCCTCCTGACACGACGACTTTTCAGATTCTGGTAGGAGTATTGTGGGATGAAGAGGTGTAGACATGCCATTAACTCAGAATTTGTCATTTGCTGGTGCCATGTTGTTAACCGACTGTAAATTGTATTTCAGTAAGAAAAGAAAATACTTTTTTTTACAACTTGGGAAGCTTCTATATATATATATATATAGAAGCTTCCCAAGTTGTAAATATATATATATATGTAAATATATATATATATATATATATATACTTCTAAATGCCACTATTCGGGGACTTGAACTTTTAGGAGACATTACATAGATTGATTTAATTTCAAAACTATTGATCGGAGATTAATAAATCTGGATACAAAGTTAGTTTTACATCATGTAATAGAGTTTCAGACTGATTTGAACAAAACATTTTCTATAATATATATTTTTTGGTCTCCCGATAGTACACGTACCTTGTATATGCATTTTTGGTACTTTTGGGAGACAACCTAAAAGTCTCCCAAAAGTTCTCCTATGCATTATATATACAATTGCAGTTGCTTGTGACACATTCTAAGACCGTTTTGGGTTTTCGGGTTTTCTAGCAGTTTTTTGAGTTTGATGACCCAATAAATGTTCCCGATTGCAAGCATTTTTGGGCTAGTTTCGCTCAGTCAGTGCTGTATTATTGCTCACACCGTGGATAATAAGGTGGAAAGCTAACAATCAGAGCAAAATACTGAGATAGTACAGTAGGAGATGCGTCGCTCAACGCCCGGGGCCAAAGTTTTGGTATCAACAGAGCGAAGTATGTTGTGTATGTGCTTTAGACAATTATGATCATATTGCGGCAATGTAAAGAAGGGTGACTAGAGCGAAGCCATGTATCTTGGGTAGCCCCTCCTGTCTTTGCTAAATGCCATGACATCACAGAGGGGCCTAATCATGCAATTCACGCCCGTGAGACTCTGATATACCAGCTAAGCTGTTGAAGCGGGCATAACAAGCCATTATATGTGTATAATAATATTATAAGTAAAAAACCAACACGAAAGTGAAAATTTTTTTTTTACTGTTTATTGCATTAAAATTAAGCGACACATTCTCTAATAACATTTCCTTAACACATCATTCCAACAACTCGTTGTCTGCAATAGACAGGCCATTTATTATGATATCTGCTCAAGATATCGCTCATCCAGATGTCTCCCGCTAGCGCCTGTTAAAAAATATAGATCCCTATTTTATCTCTAAAAACGTACTGAGATGAAGACAACGTTTGCTTAGTGACAGAAGGCAACCTGACTTGCGAGATTTAGACCCACCAAACAATCAAGTGGATCTTACACAAATTTTTGGCGCCTTTTGCTTGCCCTGATGCTTTTTCTGTTCGTTGAACAGCTTGGTGCGCACCTTGATATACTTTACAGGCCAGCCCCTCTCGTTGATAAATAACTCAACGTCCTTTTTGCCTGCAAACAAATATATACATGTCACAACATTATGGCCATAACATCAAACATGCTAAAATTACTAGCTGGGGCATTACATGATAACCTTAATATAAAAAGTTACTGAACATCATTAACTGAGCTAATGTGCTCAGAGCTTCCTACGTGGCTACTTTTTTGCAATGTTATGAAGCAATCAACTCCACTGAAGTACAACGATCAAGCCGCACCATAATAAACTGAGATGAAACTATTAATCACGGGACGTTAGTCGCCTTACATACCGAAAGCAAACATTTCGCTCAACTGGTGAGACAATTTCATCAATTTGGTTGTGTCACATGTGATGAAGTAAATTGTTTACGTGTGTGATGAGGTCAATTATCGCTTCGAGGAACAACTGTCGGCAGTTTTAAACATCGCAGGACCAGTGGAACCACTACATGTATCCAGACCTTTGTGCGAGTGATGGGGGGAGGGGGGGCATCACAGCCTGCACGCTGTGGGGGGATACAGACTGATCGGCTCGCTTGCTGGGCTACGGAATTCTAGGATTCTATCCATATTACTGTTGTGAAAGAGTCTCTCTTATGATTATAGCAAGCTTGAACAACAAATTCATCCGTTGTGAGTGTCTCAATACGTCTCCTATATTACATTTGCATGTAGGAAATGAATAACAACCAATGCACACATTACACCCTTGAACATTAGGTAGTAACATGGGATATTTGTGTTATATATGTACCTTCACCACTTCGCGACTGTACACCAGGAACAGGGCTAGTTGTGTCCGCAGCTACCGTGGACTGCTCCTCTGGAACAATAAAATTACCCCGGTATATTCAACCCCGCCAATTTGTATAAGGCCGCAAGCAAATATTGAATACCTATATTCCTATTACAAATATGAGATATGGTGGTGGAAGATAGTAATATACCCATAAATAAACATGTCATTATGTTGCTATCCCAACCATCTCTGTTGAAAAACACTGTGAGGCGTACACATCGACGAATTACGATGTAGCTGCAGCACCTGATATATATCTCGACATGTAAAACCTTTACCCGACATATCGACGTCAGCCTCGGGAAGCGTGTTGTCAGGGCCAGTTCCAGAGCTCTCGCCTGCAATTAAATGAGACAACAAAATAAACATAAGACAGCAACCCTGTTGTAATTGCTGCAGTAATTACGATGTAGCTGCAGCACCTGATATATACCTCGCTACTCAGAAGCAGACGAAGAATGATGAATGTTTACCGCTGGTTACCAGATTTTACAGGCCATTGGCAATATATGATTTTGGTATTGTGTGCACTTGGAGAGATCTTAGAATTATAACATAAGTACAGATGTATATTTCCAGGATTCAATGTTCACTCTTCACTTTGGGGACCATAATGCCTTCAAAGGAAAATGGCACAAATGTCAATGGCATATATATGTAACATATTGTATGTTATATTCAGGTTCATGAAATGGAATGCCATGTACGTATTGATAACTGGTGAATGTTTTACTTACCAACTCCTTTCCTCTGGTCGTCGTCTTGTCATGCAAGTGGACCTGAAATGATAAGTGACCTGATTCCTGTTATTATTATATTTATTTTTGTATTGGCTTTGAGTTTATTATGAGTATTAACTGGCATCCCAAGGCCATATAGGGTCTTCACAAAACCATTCCCCTTCACAAACATGCGACTTTGGCAAAGTTATGAGTTTTTTTTAGTGAGACGCAATTCCAACAACCTTGTAAAGCTACAAGAAGAGGCAGGTGTGGTCTTTTGCTTATTATAATGATTGTACTCACAGAGATAAACAATGTGTAAACTGATTTTAACTCTTGAGGCTCTTTGCTTCATATGTCATAACTTCATAATCAAGGGTAATTTAAGGGGGCTAATTAACTATTGTCAGTCAGCCAATATTTTATACCAAAGAGCCCCGAAAAGCAAAGAAGCTTGAATAAAGTTCCCTGACTGATTAGTATTGCAAGGGCAATTTCCTATTGTGATAGCCTAAGTTTATTTCTTTCTTAAATTATTGACATCTAGTGTACAAGATGCTTCAAATAAAATGTACAGAAAAAAGGGTTTCCTGACCTACATAAAATATTTAAATATGACTTGAGCTACAAGGTTTTTACAATATATGGCACAACTCCTTATTATATTGAGTGTCCATAGTTACCTGACCATTGATTGCTCAGGTACCAGTGATTGCTCACAGAACAAAAGATGGTTGAACTAATATGCAGATTGCTTGTAATCTTAAAAAATAAATGTCAAGGTAGCTGTCATACATGGAGGTATCTGTCTGGCAAAACTTTTTAGATAAATATTACTAGAAAGAAAATAACGAAAGTGCATTTTGTCAAGTTCGCAATCACTGGTTTACCTTCTATATACGTTAGATGCAAGTAAATTGTAACAAGGCAAATACTGTAACTACCATAATTTCCTGGGTCTAGCTTAGATGGTTTACGCCCACTTTAACCGCTGGACAATTCGACCGCTAGGGAGGGGTGGGGGGTAGGGGGTACTGTAAGGGAGGGGAGGGGTTTGCGTTGATGCAGGGGGTACGGTGTAAGGGGTTTGGCAGTCATGTTTGAAGGGGTGGATGTATGCCCAGGTTGCAGGGGGAATATAATAAATGATGGCTGGGTATTATTCACTAAGCCGAGGCAGCGTACATACCTTGTGGGTGAATGACATGTTAGCCTGAATGTTCAGATATTACCATGATTACAGTTTGACATCCTGATGATAAGTCTTATACTGTAATATCATCAGACTGTCAAACTGTAACCTCTGAACATTCAGGCTAGTGACATGTTTGAATCTAGCTCTGACATCCAAACTACCACAAAGGTGAAGGTTTTAAATAGTGCAACACTTTTTGATGTGTTAATTGATTAGGCCTACCCTCTACTAGAGCTAAATCACCCTGGCCACTGTTGCGTACCTGTACATCTTTGATGGAGGGGTGATGTAGCAATAGGCTACATGTAGTGCTAAATCACCCCTCCATCAACGATGTACACAAACAGTGGCCAGGGTGATTTAGCACTAGGCTACAACGCCTACATGTAGCTGTGATCTTCGGCATTAGAGGAGGGGTGGAGGGTAGGGGGCGGGTAGGGGGGGGGTATTAGGCAGAGAGAATTAGGGATTAAGCGGAGGCTGAAGGGCGAACCGATCAAACAATTATTGTGTTGCTTCAGGCCAATTGGTTGGACACAGTGATTTAGGAGGGAGCTGGGCCCGGGCGGGGAACATATAAATTTATGGTAAGAAACACTGTACTATCCCCCTTTTTTTCGTTCGTATTTCTCGTCTCGCCAAATATTAGCGAGGTCAAATGACTGCAGTTTGCCTTCTGATACAATGTACTATTGGCCACATGGAATGATTTTTCTAGCGTGATTCACCCAAGCATACAATGATTCATAAGGATAGAATATGACTTTTATAAGTTTCTTTTATCCAAATAAAATAAAGTTAGATTTTTGTTCACACGTTTACACCGTATTGCAATCCATTGCAACGGCCTCAACCCTCAGAAGCCAGGTGTTATACCCCGATATGCTCGGTGTCACTTGAAACGTTCACACCATAAGGTGTATTCCATTCATCCAGCCATCTCAATGCCCAGCGACTCAGTGATTAACACCCAGCAGTCGTCTATCGTAATCTCCATGCGACCTGGACATGCCTCCACCCCTTCAAACAGGACCACAAAACCCCCCACACTGTACCCCCAGCAGCAACGCAACCCCCTCCCCCTCCCCCACCCTGCCCTTCTCCCAGCAGCCCAAGTAAGCATACACCACATGGCGACATGCAGCACATTTACATTAGTCATTACAAGACATTAGCCTTAGCTTAATTAGGCTACATGCAGCTGGCTGGCCCTCAAATTATAAATAAATATTTCTTTTGGCCGTGGCATCCTACCTTCCGCGAAAGACCATGGATTTGCAGCCTATTCCTTTGTTTATTCTGTGGAATGCTAGGTTTTTGCATTTCTTTTATTAAGCTTAGCCCAGAAACCAAGGAACGAACATAAACAAACCTGAACCAGGCATCAAAGACAAAGTGTTGAGATTAACTGTTCATTCAGTTCAGCCTTACCAGTGCTGACACTGGCAGCCAGCTCCTACTCCCACAAATTAGGCCTAATATGGCTGTTAATATTATATTCAAGTGCCTAATATTAATAGAATCAAAAGTATGATAGACCTTTTTATTTAGTTTGTAGTTTTGTCAAATTGATAGGAAATAATAGGGCGATATAGGCTGTAATTATTGTGTCTGTGATCGATGATCTCTTCTCGTGTCAGTCGTGACCTTCATGTTCATATCATTCCACAAGATCGCGGCCTTGGAGCGGGTGCTCCTTCTAAATCAGACTATAGTTGATCGATGCAATACGAATAATATAAACTTTGTTGTTTTTATATTCTCTTTTATTTCTAAGTAGCTTAGCATCTAGTAAGATGTTTGAGAGCCAAGGCCGGGGACATTAAAAAGGTTGATCTTCAATCGAACATAATCGACTGACCTTTGACTTTGGCTTTGCATTGAATTTCGAGCGATTCGACCTCTTACTGTCTTAGTATCTGCGCGTGAATGCCACAAGACACAATTTCTATATGAAAAATGCATAATGTACAAGCTTAAGAAATATATCAATATTAAAAACAATTAGCTTCACACCGTACATGGCAATACTTACATTGACTTCTGCGGTGATTCGAAGCGCGACGTTGACCGCGACTGAAAATGGCGTACTAAGAAGTGGCGCGACGGTAGCTTAAAACACGCGCATGATGACAAAAAATATATATAACTTTTGCGAGCTTTATTTTCCCTTGAAATTTCACACATAGATACAAATTCTTAAATTGATTACTTTGGTCCAAATTTTAGAAAGATATATATCATTTTCTTTGTGTGGTACCGGTTTTAGTAAAGTCTCCTAAAAGTTCACGAACAGTAAATATACCAAAACATAAAAGAGGTCATATGTCGTTTTTTCAGGACATATCTTTCGTTTTGTTGTGTTCAGACACTTGAATACGAGATAACGAAGTCTCATAATATTAGTTTTCGGTAAACATTTTAAAATCCGCATAAATAATCGCACTTGACTATCGGGAGACCTGTACGAGTCTCCTAAAAGTTCCAGGTCTCCCAAAAGTTCATCGAAAGTATCCCAATAGTTGCATTAATGTAAATATATATATATATATATACTTAAACTGACCGATGCATTGGGTCTGCCGTTTTAAACCGAACTATATGGACAATCCGTTAGCACTAATGCTACGCCAAAAACATTATTCTTGAAAGCTTCTTAACAGGCAAGGACGCTATTGTATAGCTATATATACCAAAGAATTTGGATTATTTATACCAATAACTCACTCGACGCTCAGACCCATGAGTTGGGTCCGACCCAATAAGATTTTGGGTCCGTGTGGAAGGACCCAACAGCACAATACATATATATAAATGGTAATATTGGGTCCTATAATCGGTGGTGCAGTAGTATTGTTAAAAGATTCTTCACTGGCAAGGACGCTATATTATAGCTATATATACCAAAGAATTTGGATTATTTATAGCAATAACTCACTCGACGCTCAGACCCATGAGTTGGGTCCGACCCAATATGATTTTGGGTCCGTGTGGAAGGACCCAACAGCACAATACATATATATAAATGGTAATATTGGGTCCTACAATCAGTGGTGCAGTAGTATTGTTAACAGATTCTTCACTGGCAAGGACGCTATAGTATAGCTATATATACCAAAGAATTTGGATTATTTATACCAATAACTCACTCGACGCTCAGACCCATGGGTCAAGTCCGACACAATATGATTTTGAGTCCGTGTGGAAGGACCCAACAGCACAACACATATATATAAATGGTAATATTGGGTCCTATAATCAGTGTTGCAGTAGTATTGTTAACAGATTCTTCACTGGCAAGGACGCTATAGTATAGCTATATATACCAAAGAATTTGGATTATTTATACCAATAACTCACTCGACGCTCAGACCCATGGGTCAAGTCCGACACAATATGATTTTGGGTCCGTGTGGAAGGACCCAACAGCACAATACATATATATAAATGGTAATATTGGGTCCTATAACCAGTGGTGCAATAGTATTGTTAAAAGATTCTTCACTGGCAAGGACGCTATAGTATAGCTATTTATATCACAGAATTTGGATTATTTATAGCAATAACGCACTCGACGCTCAGACCCGTGATTTAGGTCCGACCCAATATGACTTCGGGTCCGTGTGAAAGGACCCAATAGCACAATACATATATAAATGGTAATATTGGATCCTAATCAGTGGCACAATATATATATTTACATCGGGACTTTTAGCAAGGTACTACTGAACCATATAGGTGGTCTAAGTTGCGCAGTTAAAATATATGAATATATAAGTATCTTGTGGGTAAATAGACATTAGTGTACTTTATACAGTAAATTTCCATTATAACGAAATCGCTTATATTGAAGTGAGTCGCAGTCGAATTTTTTTTAGTTTCATTGTATATATCTCGCTTATTAAAGCCAGCATATGGCTTGTCATCTTAACACTTGGAGGAAATGATCCATTCAGGTACTGGGACATACATAGATCAGGTACTGAGACAAGTCGAACTGTGTACCTCCAGGTATATTACACTATTGGGTCCGCTGATGAGGACCCAACAGTGCCATGATGATTACTAGTTTTCCCTTTATTTATGATCTATAATAATCAGAAGGAATAGCAATCGGATATTCTACAATTCCAAGATACGAGTTACGTACAACTTAATCTAAAGTTGCCATCGCCTTTATATACTTTATACACAACATACCGTTGCCTCTGCGCGATCAAATGATAAAAAAAGCGTAAAGGAGAAGAGAAAGAAAAGGATTGCAAAAGCTGTTGGTATATGTAGTTTCATTTCATAAGTTTATTTTCATTTTTATGTAACTTCGCATATGGCTGCAGAACCAAATCTGGGTAAAATACCGTTGTCTTAAGAGCATATTTGTGACTGGTGTGTTGCTCTATAAGTCTTCCTACGATTCTAATTTTAATGGTTAGTGTTACTTGGACGCAAAGTAAACGGATGAGCAGGATACTGTTGTCCCTTCGAGAGCTTCCCAAATCTAAGTTCTCATGTCGTTGATACAAATGAGTAAATTACGAATCCAAGACGTTTCATTCACATCAAAAATGAAAGGTTAATTTTTTGAAATTTTATTCTAGAATGCAGCATGTGACCAGTAACATTTCGTGTAATATGTCTGACACGCCAGACGTTTCAATACAAAAGAAATCCTCAAACGGTAACACATTCCGCCTTGTTAATATGCGACAGCCGCTTCCCTAGTAACATTCCGTGTAATATGTCTGACACGCAAGACGTTTCAATACAAAGAGATCCTCAAACTGTAACATATCCCTCTTTGTTAATATGCGACAACCGCTTCCCTAGTAACATTCCGTGTAATATGTCTGACACGCAAGACGTTTCAATACAAAGAGATCCTCAAACTGTAACATATCCCTCCTTGTTAATATGCGACAACCGCTTCCCTAATAACATTCCGTGTAATATGTCTGACACGCAAGACGTTTCAATACAAAGAGATCCTCAAACTGTAACATATCCCTCCTTGTTAATATGCGGCAGCCGCTTCCCTAGTAACATTCCGTGTAATGTGTCTGACACGCAAGATCGCTTTACTTCGATATACCTGGATCGTGTTACTTCGATCTACCTGGATCGTGTTACTTCGATCTACCTGGATCGTGTTACTTCGATATACCTGGATCGTGTTACTTCGATCTACCTGGATCGTGTTACTTCGATATACCTGGATCGTGTTACTTCGATCTACCTGGATCGTGTAAGTTTCAAATAATGCCTCTGTCTGAGATAAACACAACTGCAACAGACAATGCCTGCAACGGAAATCTAGGCAAACCTGTATTCCCCAGCCCTAACTATAAACTTTTGCATAGCCCGCCATTCCAATAATTCTATAGAATTGGCCCTGTGGCAATTCATACACAAATCTCAAAGTTATAGCGTTATATACCGCCATGCAATATGCGACCCGCCAGCTAAGTACAAATATATGCGAGTTTGTTTTGTTGGGCCCTTGACATATAGCGCACCATGACATATCACACTCTTTAATTGTTGGGTCATCTGGATATAGGCGCGGATATACAATACAGAGATTGACACTAGTTATTGGGTCATATTTCACGACAATACACTTCACGAAATCATGTAAAACGACCCCTCGCGATAGATACATCTGACAGAAATCCAGTATTGTTGGGTCTTTGATTTACACAAAGGAGGAGACTCAACAACCTATTTGGTCACCCTGGCTTAGTTTCAGTGTCAATTGAACTTAACATACCGTGGTTCACTCGTCTCCTTGTCACGATGGGAGAAACATTTGCTGGGTGATCATCTCCATCGATTCGCTGTTGAGCATCCCCGACAGAAGCGCCTTTAAAGTCAGCATCCCCATGAAAACCCTTTGGAAGGTCAGCCTCCCGAGGAGAAGCGATTTGCTGTTGAACGTCCTCGACAGAAACGCCTTAAGATCAGCATTCCCATCAACACCCTTTGGAAGGTCAGCCTCCCCAGGAGAAGCGATTTGCTGTTGAACGTCCCCGACAGAAGCGAATTCAATATCAGCATTCCCATCAAAACCCTTTGGAAAGTCAGCCTCCCCAGGAGAAGCGATTTTCTGTTGAACGTCCCCGACAGAAGCGAATTCAAGATCAGCAGTCCCATCAAAACCCTTGGGAAGGTCAGCCTCCCCAGGAGAAGCGATTTGCTGTTGAACGTCCCCAACAGAAGCGCCTTCAAGGTCGGCATCCCCATCAAAACCCTTTGGAAGGTCAACCTCCCTATGAGAAGCGATTTGCTGTTGAACGTCCCCGACAGAAGCGCCTTCAAGGTCAGCATCCCCATCAAAATCCTTTGAAAGGTCAGCCTCCCCAGGGGAAGCGATTTGCTGTTGAACGTCCTCGACAAAAAAACCTTCAAGGTCAGCTATCCCATCAGAAACGTTTGACGGTTGACTCACTTCTGTGTGCCCTGTCAGAATAACAGATTACAGATAAGTTAGCCGGTCTGGTCAAGTTGGGTGTTGGATATCGAAGCAGGTACAAGCTAGAAAGAACAGTTATTGGGTCATATTTGATAAACAGCGCCTCAAATTAACGGGCAATTAAATAAAACGCTCTCTGATAAGTCACACCTAGTTTATCTGCATAAATATGCGATAAATTTGTAATGGTGGTTCCCTGATAAAGATACATAGCGTTCACTAATCCCCCTTCACAGACTGTTCCCTTACGAAAATGCATGAGTGATATATCATTCATTATCATTCAATATCATTCATACCTTTCAATTGACCAATGATATATCATTCACTGCCTACAAGCGTCAATGATACGTTTGAGTGATGAACGATATGTCGTTCATTACCTTTCAATTTTGTAATGCCTTTCAGTTATCAATGATATACCATTCATTTCCTACACGCATCAATGATACCTTTCAATCTTATGAACGATATATCATTCCTTACCTTTCAATATCTTAATACCTTTCAGTTATCAATGATATACCATTCAATACCTACGCGCATCGATGATATCTTTGAATCTTATAAACGATATACCATTTAGTATCATTCAATCTCATTCATACCTTTCAATTGACCAATACTATACCATTCACTGCCTGCAAGCGTCAATGATACCTTTGGATCTGATAAACGATACATCATTCATTACCTTACAACATTGCTATATTTGTCCGTCATCAATGGTATACCATTCACTACCTATACACATCAATAATAACTGAGTTTTACGAACGATATATCATGCATTACTTTACAATTTTTCAACACTTTCCGTTTGCTTAATATACTATTTACTATCTACACGCATCCACGATACGTTTGTGTTTTATGAACGCTTTATCATTTAATATATTTCAATATCGTAATACCTTTCAGTTGCCTCGATCTCAGCCTGACGCCTGCCAGCGCTCAATACGTGACCCTTACGAAAAAGAAAAGCTAGCTTTCAGTTGAATTATAGGAAGTCCTCAGCTGAAAGCTAACTGAACAGCAATTGTTCAACTAGTTTTCACCTGGCCCGGGGATATCTCATTTACCCTTCAATTGGAAAAGAGTTGAAATCATGGTTAACATGCAACTAAAAGTTGAAAGATGGTTGAAATCAGGAAATATTCGTAGTTAGTAATTAGTTGAAAGCAAGGACTTAACATAATCTTGGTAAAAATCGTGAAATTAATAGTTGAAAGCTGGTTGAAATCGGAACTTAGAATTATTCGTAGTTAGTAATAAGTTGAAATTAAGGACTTAAGACAATCTTGGTGAACATATGGGGTGCGGCGGGGGGGGGGGGGAATAATTCTATATTAGACAACCGTGAATCGGGAAATCTATATTATCTATCCGCCTTTCCGTTGTATGTGCGGGGAGTTCTCGGTTTAATTCTTCGTTAACTGGGAATAAAGAAATGGTTTCTTTGTCATCTGGGACCACGACCCCCCGCCCCTCCCCCCCCCCCCCCCCCGAGTTATTCCTTAGCTAAAGAATTTATCATGCAAATTAGTTAGTTTTCAACTGCCCACATTTCAACAGTTGAAATTTTGGCTGTCAGGAATAACAGAATTCTAACTAGCTTTCAACTGAATACTAACTTCAGTTATACAGTTGAAATTCATCTCTTTTTCGTACGGGCATGTGTACCAATGTACAACAACAGCCCATCGCCGCCATACCTGGGATTTGTTCACTACCTCACTTCTGCTCATATGCGGCCACGTCGTTGTCAAAAAGTATTCAATGCGGAGAATACTATCATACTAACGCTGCGTCCTTATAATCACGTATAAGAAGACCCTAGCTATTGGGTATCATATTAGGGCTGCACCATTAAATACAATCTTCCAAACATATAACTATTAAGTGCTAACAATCCGGGGATATTGGGTCCTTGATATTATAATTTATATAAGGTCAGCTATATTAATATTGGGCCATACTTCATGGCGAAACCATTTCTGTTATTAATCTGTTATTAATCTTAATTATTGTTATGTTTAACATATAACTACATCATGTCCACAAAACCTGAAAATTTCAATATGAACAGCAATTTGAAAAACCAGAACATAGTTACTAGCTAAAGAAGTTACACTTACGAAATGGCCGCGGGTTTGGCTCACTGTATTATTAAGATCACGCACAGTTCATTCGGGTTTTAAGATTTACAGTAAGTGGTAGTCTATAATGCAAACTGCAGAAATCTTAGAGCTCTAAATTGCTGTCAACGCGTACGAGTGTAGTACTATATAATACAAGCTGTATATCTAGTAACAGACAGCTGCTTGTCTCACCTTTCTCCAGTACATATTTATACTGGACTCTCCATAGGAATAGGTAATTTCTTTCCCAGGGGGCAGGCTTCTGTTCGGCAAAGCGAACAAGCAAAGGTGATGTTCACCATCCACCTCAATAACCTTCACTGTTGCATTGTAATTTGTCTTGCAGTCATTTACCCTCCTCCCTAAACCCGAAGAGTAGGTGGCATCCATGCTGCAAAATAAATAGCAAGTGGATAGACTTTGAATTCAGAATGCATACATTCTTTACTTAATTGTTGTATTATAATAGAATCCTATTATATTTCATATTATGTTTTTTGCTCATCACTAAGAGAATGTGACTCGTTGTCAAAACACGTACCAGTAATCTAATCCTTTGAATCTGAAGAAGTACAGAAAGCTTCCAAGGTGTGCAGAGTACTCCTTTTCTCGTTGTCCGCCTTCTTGTGCTGTGAAGAAGTGGGAACACATGTCAGCTGTTAAAAGACTTGATAAAACGTATTGACATTATGTAAGTAAATCTTAAATCTTATTACAGCTCAAAGTTTTAAACAGAAATAGCAACATAAACGTCACACTTGCGATTCATGAAATCTCTAACGTAGAAGCAATTTGATCAATGATATTCACAAGATGTCAGAAATGTAGTCTAACCTGTAAGGAGTGTGCCCTTATATTCCAGGAGAAAGCTCCCCATAAAGTGCCCTCTTGTAGCAAGAACACCATATCCTGCAAAATGCATGCAGATATAGAAATTAAACAGAAACTGCCAACATATTCAGTTTCGGGTTGGCTATGGCATATGTAAGCTTTGTAAGCTATCAGCATGCAAAGAGATGTGTAAGAAGCTCTAATTAGCAAATTTTAAAAATCCAGGATAAAAGTTTGAGGTATCAGTTGTAGCCTCAGGTATCAGGTATCAGATTTCAGGCAATCAACTAAACAGAACCATTTGCACATGAATCCTATATTCAAACACCGCAGGATATCCCATTATAATGAAAGATGATTATCATACAATGACAGTGCTGCTGAAAGATACGCGTCCTGCGTCATTTGTCGCACAAATGACGCATTTCATTGAGCTGTGAGGGGACATGGTGACGCATTGTAAAGATATAGTGAGCAGACTACGCACTATTTCATTTACATTACTGTCCCATTATTTTTTGGATGTCCCGTAATTTGAAGGAGCTCTGGGACACTGGGACCCACCCTCTGGCCTAACTATCAGAATCACTGTCAAGGCGTGAAAAAGACTTTAAGTTGTACAAGATCGGCCAGTCTTGTAAAGTCTCACCCACACGTACATGCAGGAAACATACTCTTGATTGATGTTCTTCATTACATAAAGGAAAACGATTTTACTGGCTTTGCTTTTTCAACAGATTTTGAAAATGCGTTCAGGTTACCGGTTCTAGAACTGATCTGGTAGTAACTAAATGCGTCGTTGGTAAGAATCTTTAGAGAAGGGCAACCGTTTTATGAATATGAAAATATATCCTAAATCAAGGAGAAATATCCTTCATACAGAACATACAGCCCAATCGCAGATCTGAAGTCAGCAAACAATTAATTAACAAGTGCTAATGTGCCAAAGACATGATTAAAATCGCGGCACAGTGTCTCATACTCTACTTAATGTTGCACGCTGAACCATCAAAGCATGCATAATAATAACACATATCCTGAATGACTCTAGCCCTCATTGTAAACTACTATGGATAATAAAATGATTATTGAGTGCATAAATACCTTTATATCTGCTGCTGAACTTCAGGTGGCATCCATCCTCCTGTGCAGATGACTTTATGAAGCTGTGGGCCACTTTTTCAGGCTTAATTCTACCAGTTCGCTTCATTTTCTATCAAAATAATAAATGCAAAGCAAATGTCAGGCATAGTTTACCCTACCCCCGTAACACCAGAATGGATTACGTATTTGTCCTAACACGAAGTGCCAGAGAAGCGTTGTAATTGAGACCCCGACCACGAATTTAGATCTGCGTGCCCTTCACCTACTATATTTAATGAAGTGTTATTTCGTCTACCAAATACAACAAACTAAAAATGAAATATCTTTATTATTAAAGTTTTACATGTTTTTTTTAATGAGGGACACGTCTCCCGGTGTTACGACTGTGGATGGACACCGTGTATTTGCACAGCGCCAGATGGGACTCAAGTGTGACAGACTGTCAATAAATTGTCCGATTTCCACAATTTAATCGACTATATATGTGTCTTATCTTTGGGTAGATTTACCGTCGTGCCGGTCTAGATAGGCATAATAATTTGTCTTTGTTAAAAAGCTATAATTGCGGGTAGGGTGGGGGGGGGGGCTAACTATCATCATTTGCCGTTTCTCCGTCACCAATACCGGTTTGATTCATCTCTATATGCATCGTTTAACTTTTAATAAGTGAAACGTCTACGCAAATGAAAGGTGCCTCACCCCCAACTTGGTGTGTCTCCCTCCCCTAACTTGGGCTACCACCCCAACTTGGGGTTTCTCCCTTCCCCTAACTGGGGAGTCTCCTCACCACTAAATTGGGGTGTCTACCTTCCCGTAATTTAGGGTATCACTCCAACTTTGAGTGTCACCCCTCCCCTAACTTAGGGGGTCTCCCCTCTTCGAATTTAAGCTTGTCTACCCTCTTCTAACTTGGGGTGTCTCCCCTGCTCTAACTTAGGGTGTCTACCCTAACCTTACTTGGGGATACCACCACAACTTGGGGTACCACCCCAAGTTCGACTGGTCCAACTTGGGGTATCTCCCGTCCCATACCTTGAGGCCTCTCCCCTCCCCAAACTTGAGGCCTCTCTCCTCCTCAAACTTGGGGCTTCTCCCATCCCCAAACTTGGGGTGCCACCCCAACCTCGGGTGTCTTCCCTCCCCAAATATTGGGTGTCTTCCCTCCCCTAATTTGGGGTGTCTCCCTTCCCCTAACTTGGGGTATCTCCCCTCCCCAAACTTGAAGCACCGCCCCTACTTGGGGTGTCTCGCGTCTCCTATATTGGGGGTATTTCCGCTCCCCTAACTTGGAGTACCACCCCAATTTGAGTGACCTTCCCTTTCCTAATTTGGGGTGTCTCCCCTCCCCTAAGTTGGAATGTCTCCCCTCCCCTAACTTGGGGTGCCTCCCCTGCCATAACTTGGGGTGTCTCTCTACCCCAAACTTGGGGTACTACCCGAACTTGGGGTTTTCCCCCTCCTCTAACTTCAGTTATCTCCCCTCCCCTACCTTGAGGTTTCTCCCCTCCCCCATTTTGGGGCACCACCGAATTTTGATTGTCTCCCCTCCCCAAACATGGGGTACCACCCCAACTTGGGGTGTGTTCCCTCCCCTAACCTAGGGTGTCTCCCCTCTCCTGGAAGAACTTGCCAGAACTTGGCTTGTGCACCACCCATTCCGAACGTGTCGGCCTACGACCCCCCTAACAGATCTCTTTGCAGTTGTAGTGGCGGATCTAGGAATTTGAAAACGGGGGTTGGATGTTCACGGGACACCACCCCTAACTTGGGGCGTGTCCCCTCCCCTAAATTAAGGTGTCTCCCCTTCCCTAACTTGGGGTGTCTCCCCTCCCATAACTTGGGGTGTCTCCCCTTTCCTAGCTTGGGGTAGAGCCCCAATTTGAAGTGTCTCCGCTCACCCGAATTTTGAATGTCTCCCCTCCCCTAACTTGGGGTGATCTAGGAATTTGCCAAGGGGGGGGGTGCTCTCTAAAAAACTTGCGGCCCGGGGGGGGGGGGGAGGGTGCTCGGAGAACCCGACTTTAACAGTGTATGTTCAGGTTCCCCCCTCCCCCACCCCCAGCATTATATTATATTAGATCTATGTAAATTACCCCGTTTACTTCTATGTACAGCGTCTTTGAACGGCGCTATAGAAACCAAATAAGTTAATATAGCCTAATAATAATAATATATCATTCAGCTCCATTTGACCACAAAGATTGACCATTAAATAAATTAAACAAAGGAGCGTGCATGCAGCGTTGCCTAGCAATTGTTGTCATTGGATGCAATTGAGACAATGGAGACGGATCAGTAGACGTCATAACAGGCGCGAGCTCCTTTTAGCTTTTCTTTTAGGTGGACATTTGTGGTCAATGGGGCTTCATCATATGCTAGTGATCCATTTTAAAAATACTTCAGTAAGCTTAGTAAGAACTTATTGCATAGTCCCGATGAAACATGGCTTTTGATTTACGTAAGATATACTTTCTTTCTTGAAGAAAATCATGTACCTAACTCTTGAAAACCCGTCATAGACATAAGAGTTAGATCACTGTGTGCAATTTTGCGGTTAATGCCGACGCTGAGAAGGGACAAGTTATTCTCCACGGATTACAGCATTTAATTGTAGGTCCTAACTTAGCCTAAGTTTACCACAGGGGTAGATCTAGTTAATCGGTGGGGAGAAGGGGGGGGGGCCTTGCTTGTTTTTTGGATCGACAAGTGTTGGTGACATGGACATGGACCATGGCCATGGGCATGGTGGTGGCTTTGAAGTTTGATGTCAGCAGACTTGTACTTGTAGATCTGGGCGATTCTAGGCTACTTTTACATAGCAAACCCCAGAACAGAGCTACCTTGGGACAGCTCACAAACAATCGCTCGAATCGTTTATCACTTTGCATATCTTATAATGAGAAGTTACTGTACAAATTTGGTGTTTATGCACCAATTCACTCACCTTGAACAGTTCCCGCTCAGTGCCGGCGAAGTGCCAATGGCGCGAAATGAGGCGAGGCGCACAGTCGGTTTGTGATTGGCTGAACTCAGAGGTGGTGTCACGTGACATCATAGCGGCTTTGTTACTGGCTTATACCGATATATATATATATAATACTTTTGCAGTTTCCCACTAGGGGTCAGCATCGAGCTGAAGCAATCAAATTAGGACCCAATATGCATGTCTCACAAACTAATTACTGTGTGCATGGAAATAAGAGAATTGTTTGATTAAAGGCCCGCAAAATATTGGGTCCTCCAAATTATTGGGACCTTGTCCCAATATTTAGGTTGGTCCCAATATTTAGAGCCACGACCCAACATGTCGAGTCTTAAAATTACGGAGGACCCAACGATTAGGTGAGTCTGAAACTATATATATATATATATACTGTTTAGGCCTCTCTTACGCATGTGTCTGTGCGGATTTACCAGGTATGCCTTCAGCGTAATCTTCGACAGATAGCCCATAAGCTTTTTCTGCATCGTCTACAGACGGAAAGATTGCAGAGAACCGTTTCGTGACCATGCTCCTAATTGCTGAGGCTAAGAAATGAAAACGCAAACAATTATCTCAGTAAACTGCTCTGCAGTGATGATTTTATTCCTTTTTTATTGTTACAACATTTCCACATTTCAATGCAACTGAATACCCATACGAATTTTTGATTATTTTTAAAAATCCGTTTACAACGAACAGGTCCTTAGAAATATCTGCGCTTTGGAGGGTTGACGCTTGGAAAGTAAATACGGTTGTGTCAGATACAATATCTACTGTTGCATTTCCTTTAAGTATTTGCAGAAATATCGAAATCAAGTGAAGATCAGAACATAACCACAACAGTGCATTTTTAACAACCATGAAGTAATAAAAGAACAGTGAGACACTGCTTGCAACCGTAAAAATACCATTCCTCCTGGGAAGACCTGTTTGTCTTGTGACATATTCTGCAGCCTGGGACCAAAATGAATGGGTCGCTGACCATGCAGGCCACATAGACTATGATTCGTGGAAGAGGGCCACATGCTGCACTAGAGCTTTTTTCTCTTCAACGGACCATTCTTTCCTCCTCTGTGGGATTCTAGAGAAAAATCAGATAACATTTGCTACATAAGTATACCAAGATAAAACACATGCTACACTGGAATGACATTCCAAATTAGTCTTCTGTTACCTTGTTTATTACATTTGCGGTATACATCATATATATATAATAATAACAAATAATGTTGTACCTTAGACACAAGGCCTATGGTTGTATATATATTTTTGCAAATATACAAATCCAACATCCAAACCGTCTGGAGTAGAAGTCCTAATAAGCTGGCTTCCAATGTAAACTGGGTAAGCTTATTATAGTTTACTAATCACTGTGCTCATTTAATAGATGAAAGTTACTTCTTGGCCATGTAAAAAGTTTATGTGGAAGGAATTTACTTTGATAATGTACATAGAACATGGCAGTAATTGTATTTCCAGTCATAAGAGACTACAATATTATAAAAATTGCTTCCTCTTACCTCCTAGGAGTACGAGAGAAAGATTCCTTTGGCGAAAACAGCGTCCTTCGACTGAGTTTTAGTAATCTGCGAACAGTCTGCAATGTAACAATACATAATAGTTACTAATAAAACAAATGTACATATATCTTTAGATTATTATGATAATGCCTCAGCTTTACTAATGACATATTACTTCCATGATCTATAATAAATATTATAAATAACGTCAGGAAAGGAATCAAAAATAAAATTTTGCACTGTACAATACCCTAATATATCAATACATCAGCATGTTTACAAATATAAACTAAATTAGACCAAAGTGCACATGTTAACATAATTTCTGGAATGAATTGCCTATGTTCAAGTCTTCATCCTCACAGACTAGGAGGAGTAATTGAGCCATTATTGGCAGGTTTAAAATTGTATAACAATTATCAGTTGGTTTTCTTACCTGTGCAGCAGGGCTTCTTTTTGGTGTCTTCCGTCCATGGGGTGTATCCATGGTCAGAATATCTTAGATAACAACATAAGTATTTGTTTAGAACACCTGTCAAATATTCCATCCTAGTAGTCGGTATTAATACTACTGGTGTCTATGTATTATTATTAGACATACCTTGTTAACAATTCTTTTAATTGTGTGATGGTGATATACAAAGATGAGAGGGAGACCCATACTACTGAGCAGTAAGGTCCAGCAGCAAATGGGGGAAAGGGGTTATCTTGCAACACTACCAATAGGGTTATCAAGTATATCTCAAAGATCATTGCATGCTGTTGAAGCCAGGTAGCATCACACACAGAATAAAGTCCTACAGAAAAAGCCTTAACAATGCAAGTTCAGACAATAAATCAAAGTAGATTCATTCTGCCAGGTTAATATATAAAGGGAGGGAAGTACCTTTTCTGATTACCGCGATTGGCATCTAGGAATTTTTGGAGATTTGCAGTTAACTATTGTCAATTTTAAGAATAATTGGTGACATCGCGATTAAAGTTATTTTTGTTTACGTCTAATTATGAAATAGACGTCTTTATCTTGTGAAGATTTGATATATTTTTTGGATTCACTATTCAGAGGAGGTATCCTCCTCACCCCTATATAAGGATTCTGGAAAAGTGCATATATGATTATTTTGTTGGATAGATCTAGTGGTTGAGAACTGCAACCTATGACTGAGTATGACAATGGGTACAATTCTTTGGTAACCTGAACCGAACCTGGCCCAAAGAAATGCGCCCAGTATCTTGAATATGAGATGAAACACTGCAAATCCTGGCTCCTAGCCACTGTACCAACATCTTGTCTGTGAGTGTGACTGCGTTCACCTCTTCAGACTTCGAGACAATAGGTAAGCTTTCACTATACAAATTGCCAACAGTAAAAAGAGTGGGCGATAATAGAAGACTGTCACAATTGAGAACTGAATATCATGAGATTGGAATTAAAAAGCTTCTTCGTACTAATATTTACTGATGCCTAAATAAATGAGGATGAAAGCTAACTTGCAAAAACTTAGTCGCGTCGCCTACCTAAGCAGGAAATATTAAGATTTGCAACACCACCATGATGAGTTCTTGCGAGATACTCCTGATGCGCTGTCGCCAGAGCAAGTGACGCAATATGAAAACAGCCGTCGTATATATCTTTGAAAATATAGGGGGCGCTGCAGCGGTTGTAACCTCCTCTGCTAGGCCGGTAACTAGTAATTTTTAAGCCTCCGTGATTGGTCGAGCGCCAGTTGTCGTGCATGTTATATTCTCTTTATTTTATAATGTCGAAGTGCACACTCAGCCGGCTATTGTTCGAATGCCAAGAAGTGACAGCTAGATGACAGATGTCACATGACCACATGATCACGTGATCAATCTTAATAATGAAATACCGGAATCATGTTTATCGTTCAATAATTGTCAATTATGTAACATCTCCCCTTCTAAGTTATTTCTAATTAGTTAGGAGTTAAATGCAATTATTAATATTCAAAGGCTATAATCAAAATTACCCATGTAAGTATCAGACTACAATGTCATCGACAGTTCATATGTATAATAAGTCTAAGTTTGATAGTCTTTAAATCGAACTGGCATCTTGATGATCCGTCCGCTTCTCGTCTGAGTGTCCAGAGTGTCTGGTGAAGGCTGTTCCAAACTAGGACTGGAACTGACTGCCGGCGGTACCAGAGTTTCGGATGAGTTTGGATGAGACTCAGGGCTAGCAGTAGCACTGAATCCAGCAGGTGTTTCTTGCGACGATGACTTTGCCGTGATAACGTCTTCAGGAGCGACGTGATCGGTTGGTTGTTCCAAAGTTTTCCGAAGATGGCGACGATTTCGACGAAGCACTCCTGTAGGTGACTGAACTTCGTATGATCTTTGATCCAGTTGTCGCGTAACCTGTGCTTTCTTCCATTCCTTGCGACCCAGAACCAATGGTTTGATCCTGACGACATCGCCTTCCTTCAAAGGTGAAAGCTCTTTAGCTGCTCGATTGTAATATTGAGCTTGCTTACGTTGATTACGTTTGATATAGTTCATGGTCCTGTCGATATCTTCAACATTAGACTTGAGCAGTTTTGTGGTTGTAGGAAGCAAAGTCTTGGTCCTACGGTGCATAAGACGCTGAACAGGTGCAGTGTCAAACCCTTTCGATGGTGTGTTCCGATGATCAAGCATCGCCAAGTATGGATCACTGCGGTCTTCAATACACTTCAGGAGTATCCGCTTTGCAGTCTTTACTGCGGACTCTGCTTTCCCATTCGCTTGGCTGTTTCCTGGGCTGGAGGTACGATGATGAAACTCCCACAGCCGGGAAAACTGTTGAAATTCATTGCAAGAGAATTGAGGGCCATTATCACTGATAAATATATCTGGTATGCCATATCTTGAGAAATGAGCCTTGAGTTTCTTGATCACAGTCTTTGATTCTGTATTTTCAAGCTTGTCTACTTCCCAGAAATTACTGAGATAGTCTACTGTCACAAGATAGTCTCTCCCTTTCAAATGAAATAAATCACTGGCTACCTTAGCCCAAGGTCTGTTAGGTATTTCGTGACTTATCATTGGTTCAGGTTGTTGATTGATTTCATACTTGCGGCATACATCACATGTTTGGATGTAGTCTTTGATTTCCTGATTCATCTGGGGCCAATACATAGCTTCCCTCGCTCGACGCAGGCATCCTTCTATTCCCAGATGAGACGAGTGAATCCTCTGTTTCAGCGACTCACGTAGACTGCTTGGAATTATCACACGTTCGCCTCTGAAGAGCATTCCATCCATCACTGAAATTTCGTCACGGAAAGGAAAGTAGGCCGTAACTTTTGACGGGATCATCGACTTACATTCAGGCCATCCTTGTATGACAAGTTCTTTCAGCAGTTGCAACGTTTCATCCATGGCTGTCTCGCGTTTGATTGCTTCTTGACGAGCTGTAGATACAGGTAGATTGTCAATCACACATATGTTTTCAATATCCGAATGTTCACCATGAGGTAGGTAAGCTCGAGACAAAGTGTCTGCCAGATACATCTCTTTACCTCTGTGATACATGAGGTTTATATTGTATCTTTGCAATCTCAGTATCATACCTTGTAATCTTCGGGGGGCACTGGTGAGATCCTTCTTCATGATAGCCTCCAGTGGCTTGTGATCAGATTGCACAATAACAGGCCTGCCGTAGGTATACTGATGAAATTTTTCCAACGAGAAAACGATAGACAACATTTCCTTTTCTATTTGGGCATACCTAGTTTCTGTGTCAGACAGGGCTCTGCTCGCGTAAGCAATTGGGTGGTTATCTTGCAAAAGAGCTGCTCCTAATCCCTTTTCACTTGCATCACATTGTACTACTAATTCCTTTATTGGGTCATAGTAGCGAAGTATCGGTGCTGAAGTTACGAGATGTTTTACTTCAGTAAGTGCCTTTTCTTGAACCTCAGACCAGTTCCAGGGGACATCTTTACGCGTTAATTGTCTTATTGGTTCCATTACGTCTGCAAGATTGGGCAGAAATTTGGCAAGATAATTTACAAACCCATTCAGACGTCTCACACCTTCAACATCCTTCGGCTGAGGCATGTTAACAATTGCTTCTATTTTGCAGGGATCCGGCTTCACTCCCTCATCGGTCAGCACATGTCCGATGAATGGTACCATCTTCCTTCTCAGTTGTAGCTTGTCAGCATTGAGACGTATACCTATGGATGTGCATCTCTCCAGGAGTTTGGCCAGATTTGCGTCGTGGTCTTTGTTGGCTTCTTCGTCTGTCTCACCAACACCATAGATCATAATGTCATCTGCGATACAGGCAATACCTTTGAGATCACCAATGCTTTGTTGTAGTTTTTTCTGAAAAATCTCAGAGGATACATTCAGACCAAATGGGAGTCTCTTCCACTTATATCGACCGAATGGGGTACTGAATGTTGTTAATTCACTAGATTCTTCATCCAGTTGTCCATGCCAATATCCTGCCTTAAGGTCCACAGTTGAGAAAACACTGGCCTTTGACATTTCAGGTAGGATATCTTCTAGTTACTACGAAACTACTCACCCAGTCTGTTGGCTTGTCTACTGGTTCAATCACTCCTTTCGTTGTCATATCTTCAAGCTGCTTTTTCAACTGCGGCTTGATAGATACAGGAACTCTGCGAGCCGGTGCTACTGTAGGGCTAATAGACTCATCAATTTCAAGATGAATTATACCAGGTAATACACCCAAGCTGTCACTGAAAACCTCTGGAAACTGTGTCAATGTCTCATCATTCAGATGTTGGATACCTGATATCTGATGAAAATTGTCTGAAATCAGTTTCATTGTCTGTGCTGTCTTCAGACCAATGAGAGGTGTGAAATCATCATCCACAACCAGGAAGTTTACTTTGTAGGTCTTACCAATGACTGGATTGTTCACCTCTATTTGACATTCACCCAAGGGTCTTTTCATGGTCTTGTTCCACATCAGCAATGTCTTGTTTGTCTTCTGAAGTGTCAGTTGACTGATATATTTTACTGGGATGACATTGATTGAAGCGCCGCTGTCAACTTGAAAGGTCACAGGTAAGTTATCAACAAACATTTCCGCTAATATTTGATCTGACGACTCACCCAGGGATGTGACATTGAGGACAGACTCAGCATCGCTGTATTCTTCCATTGCATTTACATAACCCTTTTTCTTACATACAGCTTTGAAATAGTTCCTTCCTCCACAACAAGTACATGTTTTTCCAAATGCAGGGCATTTATCCTTTCCGAAAACATGAATACGTCCACAGAATTTACATTTCTTCTTGGAAAAGCCACGCTTCTCTGCATGTTTATATTTCCCAGAGACTTGGTGAACACTTTGTTCCTCTGTATGTACAATTTGTTTCATTCTGACCTCTGCATTCTCATAGGCTTTGCATATTTCAATACATTTAGCCAGGTCTAAGTCACTGGTTTGCAGCAAACGTTTCCTTATATGGTCATCTTTAATTCCCATCACAATTCTGTCACGAATTAAAGAGTTCATCAGAGCATCATAGTTGCATGACTTCGCTAAGTTCCTTAGTGTAGACAGATACTTCTCAATAGACTCTCCACTTTCTTGGTCACGTTTGTTGAATATATATCTTTCAAAAGTTTCATTTGACTGACCAATGTAGCATTGCTTGAGAGCTTTTATAACTTCATCTATATCGTCTCTCTGTATTTCTTCTTCAAAGTGTAGTCCATCAAATGTCATTAATGCATCAATGCCTATGCATGCTTTAAGGTTTGCTGCTCTTACCTCAGAGCTTTGAAGTTTTAGCCGGCTTGCCACTTCGTAGTTATGCCACGTGCGTTCAAAACGTTTCCAGTTCGCCGCCATATCTCCGTCCATGCATAGAGGAGGTGGGAAGGGTACATTCTGTAATACCGGCGGTGTGTTCCTTTCGTCTTGTCCCGCCGCGGCGTGGTCTTCATTTGGCATATTTTCTTTATCTTCTTGGACCTCACAAGCTAAGTTCTTTTAACCGCTGCCACCATGTTATATTCTCTTTATTTTATAATGTCGAAGTGCACACTCAGCCGGCTATTGTTCGAATGCCAAGAAGTGACAGCTAGATGACAGATGTCACATGACCACATGATCACGTGATCAATCTTAATAATGAAATACCGGAATCATGTTTATCGTTCAATAATTGTCAATTATGTAACAGTGCAGATGCTATGGCAAGCCAAAATAAATTTTCGTATCTTTAAAAAATTAACCGTAAAATTGTTGTATACACATCTTTACATGAGTTGGACATATGTCGTATTATTTTAAAACATATTACAATGTGAAGTAAATTGGATAATAATTTGGATTTCACATAGCATATGAAACAGGGATTAGGAATAAAGAGACATTGAATTTGTTTGCCCGGAAGGAGGATATTTTGGCAAATATTTTCCGAAGCTGATGTCGTCCTCGTCGTCATTACAGGTTATAATTGTGTTGACGAAACGGAAACATTGCCTATATTCCGTGATAGTTCAGCGGCTAAACGACAAATTATGTCGAGTTGTGCATTTGGTAGTAAAAGCATGAAAGTTAGCACACTTGTCCTTAATATCCTTGTATTTAAATTTAGCTATTGACAAGTCGACTTTACCCCTGGCGGCTTTAGGCGGGCAAAACTACCCAAAAAAAGCTCAATATCTTGCAAATCGACGATCGAACTAATATTTTATGTTTATGCATAGGTTTTCGGGGTCGCTAAATTAAACAGAAGATATTTGTGTGTATCTAGGTGCAACGCATCCTCTAGTTCCACGATGGCGGACAAAGGCCACCAAACATGCTCAATATCTTAAAAACTAAGAGGTGCAGTGTCCTTATATAGGGAAATGGCTCATGCGTTGTTCTTGAATATCCAGTGAGGACTTATTTTACCTTTGCTTACACAAAAACCTATGGACAGACATCAAAAAAACAGTTTTATCCTTCTTATTGTGAGTCCAAGATATCGCTTATAATTGGTGACATTGTCCACCTTTTAAATCTGACTCGACATTTAACTAAATTCGATTAGACATGAATTCCTAACATGTGAGCCAAATTTCATCCTTTTACCAAAATGACAGGACATCCTGTAGTACGATTCGGTAAACTCCATGTGTTTAATGGTCAGCTAGAAAAGATCTAAAACACACGTTCATTATTGAAATGTAATATTGCAAAGGAGGGAACACGGACGCGCACGCACGTACTAACGTATGTAACTGTTTTCTTTCTTTTTCATAATTTAAAACACGTGGTAAGGCGTCTGACACCTACCCGCAATCTCGAACTTGATCATGTTCATACTGTCTCCTCTCCGCAAGGTCTCACGATCAGTTGCATTCATCAGTCGATTAAATTCCACTTTGGCTTTCCATAGTTTCGAGGTCAGACCCCCGTCTTATAAGTCAGCATATGTCGTAATTAGATATTTCCTTAGATAAATTACAATGCGAGGTTTCGTGAAGGTATATAGAAACACTTATGAGGTGCAGTATGGGAATATCAGTTATGTTTTTTTAAATTTGGCGACTAAGGAAAAAGGTCGGAATTTCGACCCTTTCTAAAATGGAGGATACCCGTTACCAGCAGTCTGTTTCGGACAGGCAGGCTGGTTCCCAGCGAACACAGACCCATGTACAGCACGCCCGCCTCGCGCAGCGCATGCGTAAAGCGCACGATGTGGCTGCGCGCGATGGGCCACGAGTCCAGGTCAGCGGGGGAAGGAATTTCTGCCTGCGAATTCGAACAAAAGATCACGTTCGCGCATATTTATTCACCTTGAAGCATCATTATCCATCTTGACATTTCATTTTCATCTTGACAATTCATTTTCCTCTTGACAATTTATTTCATTTATTTTTATTGTTTCATTTTTTTGTTAATAAAAGTTTATTCACCAAGAGAAATATAATACACGCAGGTGGTATAGCACGTTGATGGTACATAGGTTACAACTACTATTGTGTGTATGCTAGATTACTTTCTATATTCTACGGGTAGTTGCTTTAGTGGCGTTATGGTATATTGCTGTTTAATCGTGTTTGCATACAGTGATGCCCTTAATGCTAGTTCGTGAGTAAAAAAACCTTATAGAATTATCCCAAAGACGTGGTTTGTCATCATTGACAGACACCAACTATTCTTTATATAATAAATATGCTACCAATGTTACTACCAGATCTTCAGTTTTATTCTCGCGGCCCACATATATATCCTGGAGCTGGACTGGCTTAATCAAACGACCACACCTTCCTCGATTGACAACATTGACATATGAGGTGTGGTATGTCTTGGACTCCCGGGCACAAGTCGCAGTTGGCTGACTCGCGTTTACCCCACTGCTTAAGATTGGCGTTACATGGAAGTACATTATGCAGTATCTTGTAATTAAACTCAGCCCATTTCAGGATTTGACATTTTCATATTTTCGTCCTGTACGTTCTCGAAAAGTCAAAATCTACATTTAGAGATAAAAACAAATGTTTTTTTCTTCGATTTCATGGTATCATTCGCTTACTCTAAAGTTCCGCTTATCATCTAGGATATTGTAAATGTAGTCCGAGTCTAATTTTCCATTGACAAAGCGCAGTTGCCCAACAAAGAGTATATTGTTCTTGACAAATGTTGAAAAGTATAAATGCCCTAGACCTTTACGGTTTCCGTATTTAAAAAATCTATTTCCCCACAAGCAGTGGTCAAGTATGTCCTTCTTTGATTCTGGGGGTTGTACTGACCGATACTTTGAAAAGGCGTGGATAACACCACTGTAAAAAGCCGAACATTGGTCTAATACAGGGAACTGACTTAAAACTTGAACATGAAGGTGTACTAGCGCGTGTTATCTGTTACAAAAGGATGCAGACGTTGTCTGGCTAAAAAGGCCCAGTTGGCATTGCTATGTGCACTTAATATTCTGAATACCCACACCGCTTTCAGCGACATAAAGAATCATTCCATATCGACTATACCCAAGCCACCTCTTATCAATTGGCGCTACTAAAACATTTCGTCTAATCCTGTCGCTTCGTCCCCATATGAAATTAACACACAAACACATCGCAAACACTTGACAATAGGTTCAATTTCGAAACACACATTGTTTTAATGCCAAATAAAGTTAAATTCCGTGCTCTCCATTTCATTATTTCTTTATCGATTGCTTTCAATTTGCTTTCCCAATTTAGCATCGTACATTTTTCATGATCTTGGCCTACAAACATGCCAGACATTTTAGCGGTTCGTTTGTGACCCGTATACCGCTGATTACGGTTTGACTGGTTACCTGTCCTACACAAATCCCGATCGTCCTGTCGATGTGTAGATGTAAACCAGCAACGTCCCCGAACCTCTCTATACTCGACATGAGGCGGGGAATCTCTTGCACATCTAGTATGAAGACAATGCAATCATCCACATACTGCCTGACTATAACATTTCGGCTTTCGTCTATATATGTTATGGTTACACCCCTCACTTCCTGTTTTAGTGACAAGGACATCATTTCAAGTGATAATATGAACAGTATGGCTGACAGTGGATAACCTTGGCGTATACCGCGCGACATATCGAACGATTCTGATAGGTACCCGTTATTCTTTACTTGCATAAGAGGTTTTTCATATATCGTACTTATCGCCTTGAGAAAATTTGGACCAAAATTAAACTTTTCCAACGATTTAAAGTTCCATTCCAAAGAGTCAAAAGCCTTTTTGAAATCTAAGCAAAGGATATAGCCCCTTTCACGCTTTTCTTCTAAATAGTCGATGACGTCTTGCACCATTCTTATGTTATATCCTATAAAGCGTGTCTTTAAATAGCCTGTCTGGTCATGGCTAATCAATGTACCTAACACTACATGTATTCGATGCGCAAAGGCAAAGGCTCGAATTTTGTAATCAGTATTTGACAAAGAGATGGGCCGATAGATTGAAAGCTCGTCCCTTTCCCCTTTCTTATTTATATGCGTGAGGACGCACTGTCTGTGGGTATACGGTAATACTCCACCGGTCAACGCGTCATTGAATGTATTTACAAGCAACGTTTTTATGTGAGGCCAAAAGGCTTGATACAACTCAGAACTCAGTCCATCTAGACCTGGGGACTTGTTTACTTTCAGGTGATGCACAGTGATTTCAGTGAGTTGTAATTCACAATCATCTCTTTCGCTTTTCGTCAGGACCTCGGGAATTATTAACTTTTCAATATATTCATCTACCTTTGTGTCATTTACACTCGCAGACGTATACAATTGCGAACAATAATGCTGACTTTCACGTAGAATTTCTTTGTTAGAATATACAACAGCACCAGTTTTATCCCTTAGGTTGGTTATACAGTTGGAGGTTTGACGCGATTTCTCCAGATTACAAAAAATATGTGGTGTGGGATCTGTGCACCCCTGGCCTTTTCGTACAAACAGTTTTCAAATTTCTGCTTCAAAATTACTTTCTTATCTCTCAATTCCTTTGTCTGAGTCTTGCATAGCTGATCTTCCACAATACTCAATTCCCTTTCCATATTGCTTAGTTCTTCCCGTGTCATCCTGCTACGCTTTATACCGTATCCAGTTGCATATTCACGCACACGTACTTTGAACATTTGCCATGTCGTACTGTAACTAATATTCCCATATTCTTCCTTCGTTTTTTTCTAGAATATTCAAAATATTCTGAACATAATCAGGTTCCTGCAGAAAAACACAGTTGAGTGTCCTTTTTCCCTTTCCCGACGCTTCTCATTGGCACTTGAGGAACTTTAGGATATCTTGGGTTTGCTTTGCCTGTTTGCTGGTGCTGGCGCGGCCTGGAAGGCAATCACCGCGTTGTCGTTGGCTAATTCCACCTCTGGCAACCTTTCGGCTGCGGGGCAAGGTCCTATGGTCATTGGTTTCGTTGTCGGCACAGTCTGCTGCGTCGATCTCTCCCTCTTCACGCGGATCTTCTGTTGTCTAATCCTGTAGGAGGGCAGCTTTTATAGATTTATTTTAAAGTTACGCCCCTTTATGAGTTCAAATGTGGCATGCTTGAACAAGTAGCTGAAAACGCCATTCGAGCAATATATTCCGTATTTCCGTATTGCCAACCTCCTCCGTGTCCAATAAGTACATTCTGTCTTGAATTTAAATCATGAAAGCCTGCGGGGCTATCCGGAGAGAAGAGTGTTGGTCAACAGGGCAGAAGTTGGCGGCCGACCTTATATCCCTGCGGCCACGCGCCTGTTCGCAGATCGCTATTTTGTGTGTGATGTCGGCCACGGCTCGCTATCACGTCCGCACACGATATAAATAAACCGCGGAGTTTTATGTTGAAGACCTAAGTCTGATAGCCCATGATATGGGCATCTGTTATACGGAGGTCCTCGGCAAGCTCGAAGCATGGTCTCATGATATCCCAGGATGTTGTAAACGGGTCAGTAGAATTGTTCAGAAGTCGGCCTTTTTCGCAGACCCTGTACTGCAGAAGTTATTGGTCCCTGGTACTAAAGATGGCCTTGTGTCGACACTGGTTAAGAAAGTGCTGGTTGTTAGCAATCAAACGGCGAAGCGTCCACTCTATTAGCTGATCAGTTACCAGGACGTGTTTAAAGTGAAGTAAACAGATGACATGAGAGAAACTTCGCAGAGCTACTCAGCTAATAATATTGGTTTAGCACGTTTAATGGCTCAACAAGATCGGAGCATGCATCAGGCAAACAACAGGACTCAAGTGTCCAACCAATCTAAAATCATGTTAAAAACAACAGAACGTTTGAGTGGATTAAGAGGCAGCACGACGTGGAAGATAAGTTGTAGGCAGCACGTGCAGCAGCTGTCAGGACTAGGATAAAACGTAAAAGAGCACGAAGCACAGTTTAGGCTGCAATTGTTTGAGCTTTTGAGCAAAAGAGAGCAGGTCAAAATAGTCAAGTAGGAAAGGGAGCTCGCCGGAGGGAAGGTTTATGTTCTCAGGTTCAGTTCATTGGCGGCCTGTGGCATTTCTTTCATTCCCTGTCAGTTGAATAATTGCATTGCAATCTCCTGCAATTAGTTCGATCCAGGGAACGTATTCTGGAAAGCCATGATAGACAACAACAGATACTACTAAGGTCCCGGTCCTTAATTGATAAGTTAGTACGCTGGACGCTAGAGAAAGACAATGATCAGTGATACACTGGACAGATAGTAGACATGATTGGCGGGATCGAGTTTAATGTCTTTTACAATTATGATCAAATCGAAAGTGACAGTGATGAGGAGGATAATGACAATACCTATCTGTTGTCCCTAACCGAACTCTTTGATGATCTAAAAAAAAGTTGGGAACCTTGAACTAATCGACGCTTGATCTCTCTCAAATTGTGTATGCTACCTATTCATTTATTTATACGTATTTCTTTCAGAAAACTTTTTTACTTTTTTTTAATGTTAAAATTATAAAACCAACACCTATTGAGATTTTCACGTTTTCATATTCACAACAACTGTTCTCTTTTAAATGGCTCTATCGTGTAACACTTCATATAAATAGGAGGGCATATATCTGCACTGTTTTAAAGAATAGATATGACTACAATGGTCAAAGGTATAGCATGATGATATCATCTTTCTGGCAAACTTTAAGCGACAGTTGTTACTTTTCTCATAGCACATGCATCAATGCTGTCAAATATATTTCACTTCTTGAAACATATGGCGAATCGCCGAGTGACTATGATGTTCTGGTTATTGACTTTTATTTGCGCGTCTCATCATTTGTTACGGTATCCGTTAAAACACGAGCCATGACAATCCATGTGTGTTACATGTGTATAGTAGACAACTTGTTCAGTTGCGTAGTACCAGAGGCACATATATGTTACAGTCGTTCAGTTATCGATAACACCACAGACATTGTTACCGATGATAGGGTTGATGATGATGGGGAAAACTCCAGTTTTAGGATTATCGCATCACATACATCATGGACCTCGGGTAAAACGTTTTTTTTACAACATTTTAAGCTTCAATACACCAACACTGTATTTATTATAAACATGTTAACCGTTCCTGTACGTAAAGGCAGATGTCAAGTACAGCTGCAATACGAATGCAGCTAACCAAGGTAAACCTGGCTGCCAGGTCTGACGACATGGACAAACATGTGTTTTGTGGTTTTGAGACAATTTGGACCCTGTTGATGCGTTTTTCCTGACCAATGACAATTATGATGCCACTGGTGGTGTGTCCTTGTTGAGGACGCACTCATTGCCCGACATCCGCAAGCCATTTTATGCAGGGTCAGGCAGCCCATTACCACCGCTGGCTATTGGTACTCGTTTGGTGCGATCGTGTTCGCATCACCACTTTGTTGACCCAGGCTTCCATACTTTTGAAATGGATTATGGTCACGTTCCATGTCTTGATCACCCAAAAGACAAGCATGAAACCGATTATACATGTCCCCTTTGTGGCGACCCTGAGTCCACCACTATTGGCAACATATGGCGTGGGAGTGGCATTGCTACTATGACGGAGTGCATAAGGTGCCCACACCATCAGTTCCTTGTTCCATCCAGCAGTAGGACAAGTAGTCTGACCGAATTTAAATTTCTTCCAATTTGAGTCTTTGTACTCCTTTTGGGCCCGCTTTTGATATCTCTAACAAATTAATAATACTCCGGCTACTATCTCAAGGTATCAGATAATTAATATATACTTGATACTTTTTGACAACACCTAATTAGCAAGAAAGATGTCGAGATATTGCTATTGCCCCAAAAGAAGCATAGACCTACGTCAGCCATATTGTGAACCATCCGTACTATATACGATCGCGTCCATATATCTCAAGTTGACTAGGAGTGGCTATACAGTGTCCTTTCAACTGACCTGGTCTATTGAGCGAGACTTACTCGTATTTCTGACAGTATTTGCAAATTTGCAAAACAAACCAGGGAGACTTTCGTTCAAGCCTTTCCATGCTTGACATTGGATAAGCTGCTGTAACATATCAGAATTGGTAAGATATAGGTCTGTGGCTTTGACATTATTATTATTCATTGCGGCACCAATGATGTGCTTTCAAATGCAAATATTGTCGCTTCCTTCGAGTCCGTCCTCAAGGAAATTAAGCGGATGAACCCTTCAGATATGCTTGTTGTCTCTGGGATCCTGTTCCGCCCAAATACGTAATTGCCAGTAAATTCAAGCTCCTCGACAAAAACCGGGAGGGTGTGTACTAGCTGTTACGACTGTCACTACATTCATTCGTGGATAAATTAAATTGAGAAGAAAGGTGGCCCATTAAAACGTGACCTTTTTGCAAGAGATCGTCTTCACCTTAGTCCAACAAGGGTCTGAGTCTTCAAAGCCTACTTTGGGTTTTATTATAGGTTAGTGATCTGGTTTAATGGAACGCAATGGTATCATTCGCCCATTTACTTTTATTTAAAGATTATTGTAAAAATGGTGCATACACTACATTTGGTTGTTGATTAAAATCTCGGTTCAAAACAGTAAAAAAAATACCTTTAACTTTTAACCAACAAATGTGATACCTAAATCGTATGATAATGCAGTGTTCTCTGCATTATACAGTCCTTATTTATTATACGACTCCCTCGAATTGAAAGAAAGTTGCTACTTGCGTCTTCTTCGTTGGCAACAGTCTTTGACCACAGGACCAGCTGGATGCGATCCTGGTTTGTTCATGTATAGGATATTAGTTACAGGTGTTTAGTGTGAGGAAACAAACTTTCACCATAAGTGAGACCCAATTTAACATTGATGCTGTGACTGTCGTAGGGGTTATTGTATTGTATTGTCAATCGAATTGAAGAAAAGTTGCCACAGGATCAGCACTAGGTGTGATCATAGAGGATGATAGATAATTCGTCTTTGGAAAAAAAGAGTTATTGTACTGTTGGCAATCGAATTGGAAAGAAGTTGCTACTTATTCCTTGGTAACAGTAGATGTCTCTGCACATATAACCAGCTCAAACATTCATCTGATGAATTAATTCCTAATTACACTTTAAATAGGAACTAGAATATGGACACAATGATAAGATGTTACTATTCTTTTTTTCCATACGTTAATTAAACCAGCTTTTAATGTTTGACATTACATTTTCTCGTTTTGATTTCGTTTTCGTTGGTTAGTTTTTCAATCTCAATTCAACAACAACTTATTTTCATGGCAGATTTTTAATATGTGTTTCTTTCCCTTTTTTTTTGGTGGGACGTAAGGCAGCATCCTACTTTTATGTTTGTGGCATTTCATTTTCTGGTTTATATTTCATTTCAGTTGATTACATCTCAGGAAAACCGGAACATTTATAGAGACATCTTGTGTAGTGGTGATTCCGTGGACCGTGCGGAGGAGATAATAGAGGATGCTTATGAGCGGACGAAAAGCAAATACCAGCCGCTAGTAGATGAGTGTCCGGAACAAAGCTGGAAGGCTGGTGCCTGCCGATGGAAGTGGGAGCCCGTGGTTTTGTGGGACGGTCGATGTGGGGAGCAGTGCGTGTTCCAGGGTTTACAGGGCAGTCCAGGAAGAAAATTATTATACAAATTGGAATGTTTGTGTCGCAGTTGCTATGGCACGTAGATTCCACTAACATGTGTTTCAAGTACACTTTCTGAAATAATGACACCTTATTTTGAACCTTAGGTGAAAACGTGGATAAAATATGCACAACTAAGACAAAGTTAATCGGAGGAAACTTTCGCCAGAAAGTCTCTGAGCCGACACGCCGCAGTTAAACAGTTGTGAACCTTTAATGCCGCGCAGGCACGCATCGCGGTCACCCAATACAGACATTTCGTAGACGTAAGCGACGGGTGTTCAAGGAAAGAATCAAGAATATTTATACAGATTTACTGGCTGGGATATAATTCTGTGATGTCAAAAGCTGATAGAGACAATAACGCATGAGCGTCTCCCATGTTTAAGGACATCTTGCACTTTGCGGTTGACGATGACGAGGCCAGCAGCCGGAGAACACACCAACCACCCCATTAAGGACGTCTGTACGAGGCAAGAGGGTGGAGATCCTGAAAGATCATGAAGACGGATGTGAATGACGTCTTCGACGCACCAGGGCATTAGGCGCTCTCCGAGGATAACTGTATCCCCGCTTCATGCATACGGCCCCAGGCCGTCGTACTAATAAACTATACCTGAGGTGGATGGCGCGCGGCTTACGCCAGCCATCACAGCCGGTGCGCTTCTCCATCATCGATTAACCCGAGCGCCCCGAATTCTGGACTAGTCATTGAGACGTCACGCATGGTAAGCGGGATACATCATGATGTATGTCAATGCCGACGATGTTCACCGACAGCAGCATCAAGTTTTGTGTAGCTACTGAATTTTGTTTCGATAATATTTACCCATCTAGTCATATCACAACCAAGTGAAACGGGTATTATCGACACTGGGTAGTTATCGACACCCTCGACGTAAACAACGTTTAATTTATTACTGCGCATGCGCATGCCTGCCCAACTTTGTTTCAAATTTCGCGCGCTAACGTGTCGTCTGTGCACAAACATCAACAAAGTCGTCGCACGGAAGGTGACTGATATAGTTTGATGTTTTGACATGTTCTTGGTCGTTTCCTTTCAAAATGGCGGCCCTTAAATGTTTCGTTAGTGCAAATAGCAAGTCGGTATCGTTATTTCTGAGAGTAATTCAACGTAAATAAGATGGCAATGATTGTAAATGTTTGCTGCTGTGTGCCTCTTGCACTGCAGCTTTTCGTTAGGATAACTCTCGGCCTTGGCAGACGTAGAACGGGGGTGTCGATAACTACCATTGGAATGGAAGGTTGGTGTTTTAGGCCACTTTTGTGCACATACAGGCTAAATTGGGCCAAGGAACCTCCCGAGACGATGAAGGATGAAGGAATGAAACATGCCCCAGATTAGGTGCCCGAGCCCGGATTCGAACCCAGGACCTATTGATCTGCGGTCTAGTGCGCTAACCGCTACACCCGGTTAAATTTAGGAAATTTTGAAAAGATATCCTTCTTTATCAATTATACGCACTTCAATAAAGTTTATTTGGTTTTGGAGTTTGAATAAAACGTTTTGTTATACACAGTGTTATTTATTATTGTTCCATTTTACGTTATTACGACCGACGGGGAGTAGAGGGGGGGTGGGGTATTGACACTCCACTGCTGACTACCAGACTGCCTGGTACTGCAACTTTAGACCGGGTGAGAGGAGTGTCTGGCGGTGCTATGTTCAAAACTGTTGCCGCGCTTAGTGGGGTGACGTGGGGGGGGGGGGGGGGCAGTATCCCAGTGGCGGCGTTCTGTTGGCTGATGCCGGGTGCTTGCAAGTGTGGTATCCCAGGTCCAATGCTTTTGCGCCATACTGTAGTTTGCGCGCGTGAGTTACTATAGCAACCACAGCGGTGATGTCACCGCTTGGATTGAGTTTGAAGTCAGTTAGTCAGTCAGCGGCGTTGCGGGAGGACGGGTTTTAGCTAGCCAGCTAGGAGGGATTTACGTTGGATTCACCGCCCTGCGGAGCAAGGGGCTGGCAGCAGTTCTACCAATTGCTGCCAGGTAAGTGACACCGATTACGGAGTTGTAACTTGTCTTTATTTGAATTAAGGTGTTAAATAAATCATTGAAACTGAACCACTTCGTTTCGCCTCAGCGCCTTCGCCACCACGTGTTAACGTAAGACCGAACTCGGAACGAACACCCAGGTGGGGTTGTCGAAATTAAGTTTAGAAGTAATTAGAATAACACAACGAGAAGTACATTAAAGTAAACTAAAGACATCCTCCATTACTAAAATATCACACAGGGCTAGCGGGTCTCCAAACAATGGTACCCGGAATGGAGTATGGATAGCGGTGCACTGCGGGGTGAGGTCGGGTGGGAACATTTATAGACGGGTCAGGATGGGGTGGGGGCATTATATAGACCGGTGACCGGGGGGGGGGGGGGTAGTGGCGCTCCCAAAACTGATTTAACATATTAAACTCCCACATATCTAAAAATCTTAATTTTTAGAGACATTTGGATTTAAACTATGCTAACTTGCATCAACTGAAGTCGCTTTAAACACACCATAGTAAATACGCCTAAGTTATATTTTAAAGATTTCTCTGCAAAAAAACGTTGATGACTTCCTTTATAGCTGATCTAATCTCACAAATCGGAATTATGCGCAGTTGCGAATAATATCAGGTCGTTTCAAAAGAAACAAATTTACGAACTGAACACTTGCATGTTGCATAGAAAAATGGCGAATCAGCTAAAGGCCAAGCGAGTGACGTACGAGCCGGGAAACATGGCCTTGGCCATTAAGATGGTTCGGGAGGCCGGTATGGCAAAGAAGACTGCCGCGTGGCTCTACGGGGTGCCCAGGACATCTCTGTTGGACAAGCTGTCCGGCAGAGTCCCGGAGGAGTCTACTCGTCCTGGACCCCAGCCGGTACTTACGGCCGCCGAGGAACGACTCCTCGTCTCGCACATCACTCGGATGTGCGACCTCGGCTTCCCGGTCACCCGAGCCGACGTGAAAAATGACGTTAGGCGCGTCCTGGACGCGGATGGGAGACTTTCCCGTTTACCAACAACTTGCCAGGTAACTTAAATTTATTCATAAGCTCTAATGTAGACGATGCTTTGGCTGTTTGAGGTTAGATATGACTGATACGATTGCTATCATTTCTGGTAAAGCTCGCACCGACACCATCAAAGAGTCTTCACCAAATTCATAAGATTACTTTGTTTCTATCAAGTCACTATATAGGAAAACAGGCGCATAGGGAGGGGGGGGGGGGGGGCAATGGATCAACAGCTATAGTTAATTAAAAGTAGTTTTGCTGATAAGATGACGGATATATCTATTATGCACATGGCTAGAAGTATATATGAGCGCCTTTATCGACTTAATTTTAGGAAACGATTGGTACAGGGCCTTTACCATGCGGAATCCATCCATTGCTGGACGGACACCGCAGGCCCTCACACAACAGCGGGCCGCCGTGTCCCTTCCCATGATGGAGGCCTGGTTCCGCGACCTAGAGGAGTTCGGGCGGCGGGAAGTGCCGGATTGGGTCTCGATGACCAGCGACCCTCGCCGCGTCTTCAATGCAGACGAGTCCGGCTTTCCCCTGTGCGTAACGACCGGCAAGGTGCTGGCGCCAAAGGGACGCCGGACTGTGTATCAGGTGGTCGGCGGGAGCAAGACGCAGCTGACCGTCATGGCGGGATTTAATGCCCTCGGGGACTACCTACCGCCCCTGATCGTCTTCCCCGGCAAGCGACTCAGCGACATAGGATTAGAGGCATATCCTGGCGCCCTTTATGCCACCAGCACCAACGGGTGGATGGATTCCGACGTTTTCCTTCAGTGGCTTGGCTCCTTAGTTTCTTTCGCCAAGAGCAATTTAATTAAATTTCCTATCGTTTTGTTTGTTGATGGACACTCAACCCATGTTAGTTTGAGTGCATCTGAGTATTGTCTTGCTCATGAGGTCGTATTGTATTGTCTTTTGCCGAATGCCACTCACCTGTTACAGCCATGTGACATCGGCTTCTTTGGGCCAATTAAATATTCCTGGCGGAAGGTGGTGAAGGTCTGGCATGGTGCCCACCCTGGTGAGGCTACCCAGGAAAATGCGTCCCATGCATTTAGGCGCGCAGGACTCTTCCCGCTTTCTGTCGCTGCGGTGGACACATCCAAGCTGGGTCCTTCCCACCTCTGCCCGCCAGTGTCTCCAGTGGCTGGCGTCGAGGCGCAGGTTGGACCTGTTGCCGCTCTGCCGGTGCTAGAGAGCTTTACGGCTGGTCCCTTGGTCATGGAGGGTGCGGCGCGGGCTGGTCCCGTGGCTGCTGGGATGAGGGAGGGTGCGGCGCAGGCTGGTCTCGTGGCTGCTGGGATGCGGGAGGGTGCGGCGCGGGCTGGTCTCGTGGCTGCTGGGATGAGGGAGGGTGCGGCGCAGGCTGGTCCCGTGGCTGCTGGGATGAGGGAGGGTGCGGCGCGGGCTGGTCCCGTGGCTGCTGGGATGAAGAAGCTGCAAAGGAGCAGAGGAAGCACGAACGGTTGAGGAAGAGGGAGGAGCGAGAAGAGCGACAGGAACAGGCGAAGCTCGAGAGAAAGAGGAAGACACTGGAGGGAGAAGAGAGGAAGAAGCGGAAGAAGGAAGAAAGTGACAGGAAAAATACCAAGAGACAAGAGAGAAACATGGAAAGGGAACTTGGCAGCGAGACGGAGAGCGATTGCGACTTGGTCCCGTACATGGACACCAGCGACGATGAAGATGACGTGACAGGCCCAACATGTCCCAAGTGCCTCACAACCGAAGGTCCACCGGAGACCTGGGTTGGGTGTACGGTGTGCCCGCGCTGGTGGCATTTTGAATGCACGGGAGAGCCAGAGCTGCAGGCTCTAACGGACCCAGACGCCATCAATGATTACCCGTTCATGTGCGGTCTGTGTGACTTGTGATATGTTATTCCATGTTTCTGCAGATTTGAGCCAATATTGTTGAGCTACAATTGAGCCGCTATGTTCTACTTTGTGGCCCTTTGTTCAGTGGCTCATCGTCCTGGTTTTAATTGTGTATGATGTTAGTTTAATTAATAAACGTCATTAAAGTTCCTCATGGTGCACTGTTACATGGACAAGTTCATAAATGGTGGATCTTGGTAAAACCAGGAATATAGTCAATGTTGAAAAAAACATCAAATATATTGTGACAGCCAGAGGTTAGGGCTATCATTGTTGTAGTTATTGACGGCAGTTTACTCCGTTTTAAACCGTGTAATTGTATTTGTGGCCAGTGCAGCATGATGTTATATCCCTGGTACTGGACGACCAGGAAATGGAGTTAAGTGTATCCCGATATAGGAACGGGAATGGACTGCAAGGTTGAATGTGTTGCATGCGGGGATGTTGACATTCGCAACGAGTCACTTGACCAAGCGATATTCGGGGACGCGCTCACTTGAATGTGGCTTAGGGGCTTTACCTTAACAATAACCGTGTATAAGATAAGATAAGATAAGATAAAGTTTTATTTAACGTCGGTATGTAAAAGTCAACAATAAACATTAGCACACGTGCTATTGACCGACAATGATAAAATGACATGAGCGGATGAGATATATATACATATGACAATGACAATATAACAATCTTTGCATCTCATAAAACCTTACCCATTAGCTATGTTACATAATGTGCACGAATTACAATGACACAAGAACACATCCGAGGTTGACAGCGTTGTTTTAAATTCCTTGGCAGATTTGGCTAACTTCGTTTCCTTGTTGAGCATGTTCCATAGCTTGCTACCTTGATACTTCAATGAATTATGGCCATAAGCTGTTGTCTTAACGCGTGGCATACATATATTTGGCCCATTTTTTAAAATGTAATTGTTTTCCTTCACGTTATACATGTCATGAAGATAACTAGGCCCAATCTTGTTGATACTCTTGTAAACTTCTAATGATATGCAGCGCAATCGTTCAACATATAGCAATGGTCTACCCGCTCTCTTCCTCAACTCTGCGTATTCTGATCTAAAGTCATTAAACACATACCTCAATGCCCGCTCCTGTATCTTTTCAATCTTACGCATATTTTTCATATCACAAAAATGCCATACAACGGGACAATAATTAAAATGTGAAAGAATAAAAGCATGAAATAACGTAAGTTTGCTATCAACATCCATTAATTTAGAAACTCTAGCTAAAACATTGAGACTTTTTCCAGCCTTCTTGCATAAACTTGATATATGGTTGCCGAAAGTTAACCTAGCGTCCAGTTGAATACCTAGTAGTGTTACTTCCTGTTGTGCTGCCAGTTCTGTTCCAGAAATCGAAAACGATCTGTGCTGACTTAATTCGTTTCTCTTTTCAAACACGATTGCCTGGTACTTACTTGGGTTCGCTTTCATGTAATTGTCGACGAACCACGTTGTTATCTCCGATAACGCCTTCTCTAGAGTTACTTTAACCTTCTTAAACTCCTTACCTTGAGCCGCCACAGTATTATCATCAGCATAATTATACTTATCGGTTCCCCGTGCGGTGGATACAAGCAGGTCATTCGTAAATACATTATACAGATGTGGACCAAAAACAGATCCCTGTGGTGCTCCTTTCTTGAGGGTAAGCCACTCGCTCCGATTATGTCCTAGTTTTACCCTCTGTTCGCGGTTCGTAAGATAGCTTGCAACTAGCGTACATGATTGTTTACTTATGCCATAAGCGTTCATCTTGGTAATCAATAATCTGTGTGGAAGACAATCGAATGCTTTTGAGAGATCCATTAGTATAGCTCCCATAACTTGATTATTATCTAATGCATTTTTGGAGTCTTCAACTAAGCGCATCAGTAGGCTTTGACAACTGTGTCCCTTTCTAAACCCAGATAGTCTGGGTGATAACCTGGGTTCCATAAAGGACATAAGCTGGTCACACAATATTTTTTCATATATCTTGGAGATACAGGGAAGAACACTTACTGGTCTGTAGTTTTCCTTATTTAAGTTGTCCTTCTTCTTGAAAATTGGTGTGACTTCAGCGTATTTTAGTTCTTTTGGAAACGTATTACAATTAATCGTCATATTTAACACATACCTTAATGGCTCACACAGGATGGCAGCTCCCAGCTTGATAAGCTTCGGAGGTATCTTGTCGTAGCCACTAGCCTTCGACACGTCAATGCCTTTAAGTGCATTGTATATTTCGTGGCTACTTACTGCCCGAAAGTTAAAAGTTTCCGTTATACCTTGGTTACCTTCCTTTATAGCCATAACGGATTTATGATCTTTGTGATAAAGAAGGGTTTCGTCTATTGGTTGATCATCTGGTATGTCATCTAGTTGGCCTATGTCTTTGGCAACGTCTATGAAATATTGATTAAATATGTCACTTACCTTTGATGGATCTGATATTATTTCGTCTCGCTCTTTCAGTAACACGTTTCCGCTGCTTGCGTTTTTTCTTGATATCAGTGGTTTTACAACTTTCCAGAATTCCTTCCCGTTAGTCGTAGCTTTGCTACATTTCCCCTTTATGTACTTTTGCATGCTTACTTTCCGAAGACGTCCTATGAGATTCCTTTGCTTTCTGTATTTTTCCCAATTCTCTTGGCTACTCAATTGCTCGTACTTCCGTCTCAGCATATTTTTTACATTTATGGCTTTGCGAAGATGGCTATTCATATAGGGCACACAGTTATTCTTAACTACCCGTTGCTTGGTTGGTGCATTTCTATCAACGACCTCTTTGATCAATGTGCTACAAAACCAATATGAGTCATCAACATCTTCAAAGACTTCACCTACATGAAAAGGTACCGATGCTAGATCGTCTTTGTATTTAATCTCATCAAAATGTTTAAAGCTTCGATAATAGACACGTTTCTGCTGCCTAATGGGAACTTCTATTTTCGTTGCTACGCAAACCATATGGTGAAAATCGCTGAGGCCCGTATCTATACATGATACATCTCGTAAGCGCTTCGACACATTTGTAATCACAACATCAATTAAGGTCGGTATTTTACCTTTGAAACAAGTTGGTGACTTAACGATATTTTTAGTACCATAGACCTCTAATACGTCATTCAGACAATTTTTATGGTTTAACATGTTTACATTTAAATCTCCCAACAGTACAAGGTTAACCTGTTCAGCAGCGATTGCATTCAGAAGGCTATCGATCTTTGTCACAAGTAATGCGTTTTTAACCTTCGGCTGCTTGTATACACTGAGAAAGAGCCACTTTTCAGCATTCAGCGTCACTTTTATTGCCAGGGATTCGATACGCCCCTTCTCGTCTTCATTAATTTCTATATCCTTGCGCCGCCGGTGTGGTATATCGTCTCTTACCTGCACCATTATGCCTCCAGAGCTGTCTGTATTATCATTTCGGTGGACCTTGTACCCATTTAAAGTAAATTGGCCTGCCGGAAAGCTATCGTCTAACTTCGTCTCTTGAATGAACAAGACATCTAATGCGCCTTTTCCCAGTGCTTGGCTAAGCGGTCCAAACTTATGTCGTACGCTGTTTATGTTAAGGTGGGCTATCTTGAGATTTTTTACATTTCTCTGATGAAATGGCGCGAGCCCAAATAACTCTTCATCTTCGTTGGCTTCGATCGCTGCCACTAAATTCTCCTGTCGTTCGCTTACCTTTTCATGATTGCGGCAGTCCTGGACAGATGTGGGGTCGTACCTTACCTCATTATTCTTGGGTGTAGCTATTATGTCGGTGGGGGCACATGTATGATCCTCATTCATCATAAAAGGCTGACCAGGCCGGTACCCTACACTATCTGCAGCACGGCTTAAAATATCTTTTGACTCTTTTACCTTGCATGGTATCGTTAAAACATCACGTGACATGTCATCTTCCATAAAACAAAGCTCATCATTACAATGTGCAACATCTGTGTCGGTTAGATCGCTTAAAATATGGGCTTTACTGCCTAGTTGCCCAGTAAAATCACATTGACAGCTCCCCTCATTCATAAAATGTAAATCAGACTTGCTACATAATATTAAATCGTCAGTGGAGCCATCACTTAACATATCGGCCCTTCCTCCATTGCCGAATACATATTTACAAAACTTGGCCTTGTGGCCCGAGCGACCACAAGTGTAACAAGTGTGTGTCTGGTATTATTATGACACTTACATAGTTTTCTGTGTATAGGTGTAAATAGGCGTTTCACTACCAATTGTGATCTTCTCAAGCCAACTCAAGCCATATGTTAATGAGCGAAAGGGTCACGTGATCGGTGTGGGCCTATAAAAGGCCGAGCTCAGATGCAGAACAGGCAGAGTCATAACGAACTCTGACCACCGCACATCTCAGCTCTCTAGGTGAGTGGCAGCAGGGGTAACATGACCGGTTGCCTAATATAACGATCGGCCCAGTTCTTCTGCTCTTTCATAATTTAAAACCATCGGTATTGATAATCAAGCGTCTCAAGCGTCTCGAGCGCCTCAAGTGTCTTCAGTGTCTCAAGCGCCTCGAGCGTCTCAAGCACCGTTTAAACGATTTATAATAAGGACTGGAGTGGCAAGCGGCGCAAGTGGCGTTACTCTCAATCGACGGACTAATTAATATATAAGTAGTAATGGAACTAGGAGTTCAATAAAACATTGGTTAACTGTTGCAATCCTGTCGTTCTCGATCCTGTCGATTCTGTCGTGCTGGAGCTATTCTGCTACACCACACACACCACAGCGACAAACAAAGCTAACTCGTATTTTCTAAGGCGCTCGGCCGTTACAATATTATTAAAACCCTGAGAGCATCAAGTGACACGATTCAGTAGGTTATCTTAGTACCCTGAAAGTGAACAATAATGATACGATATAGTTAATACATTATTCTGATAGTATATATCTGTGGAATATTTTCATTCTTTCTTTTCCATCCACAAACCCATTCTCATTCCGTATTTTAGTTATATTAACATTCTTCATTTTCATCGCTACCATACTACATTCGCTAGGGTGCATTCAATATTGTTTACCATATTTTTACATTCTTTACATTCATTGGCCCATTGCTTTCATCTTGCTTTTCATTGGTCAATGTCTCCTACTCAGCAACCCCGCGCAGCGTTTTTGCAATTCGCACCCGGTTGGGACTTCCGGTTCCTCTATTTTTGCATATTTTGACTCTGATGAAACGCTCTCTAAAGGAGATAGGATTACGGCACATGAAGGCAACAAGAAATGCGAGAAAATATTTGCATTATATTAGACGATTCACGGGCTTTTGGACGCGTGACAATTGAAACAACTTGGCGCGTAAGTCAAATGTGACCAATTGAAGATGATGATGTCTTTTAATTAAGCGACATACACAACTATTCATGTAATTCCAATTTGTTTTTTCCCACCAGCGCGCACATGCATACTCTCATAGGTAAGACCATGCTTGTCTGGTCGTCCTATTCATAGGTACCCTCTGTTATATCCCCAAGGCTATAACCCTGAGGAACCCTTGCCTTGGTACCCATGCAGCCTATAACTGAGATCCCCCTATTTTACATCAAAGCTTATGAATTAACTGGTCTTTAATTTTGTTTAAAGGGAACCGCCAGTCTGGCCTCTAACGTTGCTTTACCGATTCATATATTACCCAATTGTCTATCCTCCAAATTACAGAATTTTTCGCCCTGTCTATAGCTCACAATAAAATTTAGAAGTGACCGCCGGGCACGATTATGCCGCCTACCCAGGCGGCAGCCCTTTTTGGAGGTGTGTCCGGGATTGACCAATCAGGAGGCGATACTCTAATTTATTCAAACCTGAAAATTACGCCTATTGTGTGAGCAAAACAAGAGCGCGCGATCATCGCTAATAAAAATAGCTGCGATTCTAACTCCAATCATGGCATTGTTGCGGAGTCAATCGTCGCAAGACGTATATCAATTTGTTGGGATGGTACTTTTCCATGAAACACCAAGGTCACGGTCTACTGCGCGGCTTGTAACTGCCGCTGTTCATCTGTAAATCGCGGCCCTGATCTCTCTGTCCGCGAGTGATAATATAAGGCGGTGCCACATCAATAGTCACAATACGCGTCACTGCTCCCGACAAAATGGCGCTCTGCTTGACATTGCTGGGGGCGGGTTGGCATAATTTTTTTCTCCTTACCAGTGTGCCGAAACGAAGCGTTAGCACTCGCCAATTTAATTTTATGATGTAAGCTTTCGGTTCAGATCGCAATTAAATTAGGTTGGACACCCGCTTTAAGCTTATGTAATATGCTATATTACAAGTAGAAACAGGGTTACAAAGAGTTAAAGTTACTATTTCAACAAATTTTGCGGCGGGGGTGTTCCGTCAGATCACGTGAGGCGCCGCGGCTGTTGGAACAGCTGTAAACACTGTATAACACTCTGCCTCAAAGAGGCGCTGCCAGTCGCGAATCCTGGCCAATAACGTCTAGTATATATATGGTTGGTACCAGTGACTTCCGGAAAGTTAGTCGTTGGCGCTCGCCCTGGCGGAGATTACTTCATGCGGGTTACGTCACCAGCACATAAACATCACTGTACACACGTTTTTTCTCCGCCAGATTTGGATCACAATGAATGTTTACTTTTTGTTGTAATAGTAACTTTAAGCAATATAAGGCAAAGTGGGCTAATCTCGATCCTTGGGTAACCTCAACCCCCTGCTATTTTTATTGATGATGTCACCAATCCATATTTTTTCGCCGAATTGACTTTTCGATATCAATCTTAGATGCCCCTGGCAACTAGACACAGCCAAGCTGGATTATAGATATGTAATTTTTTATCCAATTTGAATTAAAAAAGTCATGCAACCCTATATTAACACGTGCTTTTGCAGCTGATATCAAAAGTTAAGATACATGAGTTTCAAAAGCAAGCAGTATGCCTGATTAACACTGAGGATGATAATTTATTAAATAAAAAAGTGACAGCAGACGATGTTTACAACATGTGTGACATCGTGACAGTTCTTCCCCAGATCGACCTTGACCTTGTGAGAGATCGAGGTTACCCCACCTTTTTCACGACCGTGGTCTAACCTCGATCCCCTCTTTAACTTAACGTCATTTTCCAACAATATGTTATAAAAATATATCATGTTTTAGCAGTGGATGGTCACAATTACATGCAGCAATAACTGTCCGCCCCTGCTTCCGCATATTCTTACGTTGACTAATATTTTAATGTGTTTTAACATAAATGAGATATTTTGGCTTCGTAACGCAGCTGTTCCAAATGGCATTCCCTTGGCATGATGGCCCATGAAGTATTCTAACTTTGCGTTATGACCACCCGTGTAATACGACTAATAAATATAGTTTCAAGGGATTGCTTTATCTATCGTTGGGCATAAGAGGCACAGTTATGTGAATTAATATTGTTGCTTTCGCACACTAAAAATCACGATATTCAGATTAAATCACCCACCTATCCCAGGGGGTCGAGGTTAGACCACGGGGGTCGAGTTTCGACTATGGCCCCCACTGCATTTCAGAAAATGAGCACTCCCCACAATCTGCCTAGATTTTCGGATTTTCTATAAAATCATATCATTTGAATACCATGGTTTACTGTTTGAACAAAACTAAGTTTATTTCACATTATTAAAGAAAATATACGTTTTTTTGTCTTAAGGGGTCGAGATTAGCCGACTTTGCCTTACATGGATTATAATCAACTGATAATGTGATAATAGCTGACACAGACAAATGCAGTATATTAAAAATCACATGAAATAAGTGTTCACAAATGCAACAACAACAATTGAGTAAATGATTTGACTTGTTGAATTTAAACAGTTAAATTTCTTTTCTTTAAAGAATAATCTTTTTTATTACTGTAATAGCTATTTTAATCGCAGGTAGATGGTATATCAGGGTGGAATATGATAGCTGTTAATTCATAATTTAATTGGCTTAAATTGCAGGATCTATATATATATCAATTAGCCCTGCATGGGTATAGTTTACATTAATAATTAAAACATACACAGATGCAGTGAATAATATGACATATTTGAAAGTGAATTAATAGTGCGTCAATAATTGATATGTCTAAGTTTCTACTAGCCGCAGCTAAATTTGTACTTGCTTTGGCATTGCAATCCCCTTTGAAACTCCTTTTAAATTTCAAATAACCGGTAGTACACCTCATGTGAGAAAGTGTGGCTTGTGTAAGCGTATTGTGAATATTTTAAGAATTTTGTCACATGTTAACATGTGATGATACATCTACTTCTCATCGAGTTTACATTCACACAGCGTGTCCTGAATGTTTATCCAAAATATTTTGAAAATCCTAATGTAAGTTAAAAATTTCAAACATGGCGGTTACAGCAATTTTTTTTTTATTGATTTAAATCATATATGGTACATGCATACACATAACGATTTTCAACTACACCCGTTGAACGCTTAAACACTTAAACACCAGAATATATATAGATACCTATTCAACTTTACAAAAAATATTCTATTAAGGATTTACCCCATTTGTTAATCAAGCTTTTCTGTTTTTCATTGTCTTTGGAATTATGGTATTCTAAACGAAAGTAACTCTTGATAACCCTTATACAACTGGTCAATATAAGTCTTTTGCCAGTACATCTGGCCACATATATGTATCTCTTGATTATTAATATAATTATATTTAGAAGATCTTCATTGGTTACGTTAAAAAACCCTAACATTATGTCTTTTGCGGGGAACATAGTTATGTCTCTAATATTAGCTTGATTGCGTAACCAGTTATACAAATTCGTCCACAGTATTCTCCCCTCGACACATTCCACGAATAAATGGTCTAAAGTTACCGGATGTTTTTCACAACAGTTGCATAAATTGTTCTCTATAATGTTACAACGCTTTAGAAATACATTAGTCACAACTATTCTGTGCATAATGGCAAACTGAAAACTCCGAAGCTTTTCATTAATGGTTACCAGATATGGTAATTTATATATCACGCACCATTTATCTCTGAGTATAGTCGGGCCTAGTATTTCTCCCCACTTACGCTCGTTATTACAACTAAATTGCAGACTAATAACCAACTTTCTATATACATAGTTGCATACTTTTTTGATCGATAATAATTCTTCTAAATGTAAACACATAACAGAGTCTAATTTTCGTCCTTCCTGACGACACATCTTCACCCATTTTTTGGGGATGGAAAATACTAAAGTATAGTAATCCGCAAAATTTAATCAGCTGGGGCGTCACCGGTATCATCGGTGACCGCGGCATCAGCAGCCTTGGATGTGGAGAATGTCGCTAGGTGCCTTCTATGTAATAAAATGAAGTCCGTCTATCTGCCCCACCTTGATGCACCAGCTGCCGCCTAGGGTATGTCAACAAGGGAGGGGGGGGTAACCCTTTATCAACCTGCAAAATCTGCGTTGTGTCGTCAAAAATATCCGTATATATTAAAGGGGTAAATTATTGATCATTAACCGCTTCCTCTGGCATCACGGGTCACCCACGGAATCCCCCCGCCTGCCACCACCTGACTGACGCTATAGCCCCCCCCCCCCCCCCCATCCCCACAGTCACCACGATCGCGGTGGCACGTGGCGGAGCGGAGCGGCTCGTATCAGAAAAGGCGGGAACGTCCCTCGATCACTGTAGAAGAGTCAAAATGTAGGCGATTGCCTTGGAACTTCATCGGTGTGGGTTATATTACCGTACTTGTGGAAATTGTGGACAGTGATCAGTTTTTTACGATCTCCAAAAGTCACGCAATTTTAACATTTATATTACCATAGCTACTTAATGAATTAAAGTAGATACATAAAACAGTTAGAAAACCAGTTCATAACCCCGGACACCTCTGCAAATTTGTCTGGGTCTTATGTGTATGGGTTGCTATTGTTCTTATTTCAGTCCCGGTTTTTTAGATTAACAGTTCAGTCTTTCACAATGGAGCAGACCAAGAGGCAAGACCGCGTTACATAAGCAGTCAGAATGTTTTATCCCCCGTTTTATCCCCCCTTATTCATTTCATGTTCAATACTAACATGCGTTTATGTTAAGTTCAAGATTACCATTTCAACAAATTTGGTAGGTGAGAGCCCGTCAGATCAGAGCGAACTCTAATCACCTTCGCTATTTGAATTCCCGTTATAACTGTAAAACACTCTTCAGCAAGGAACCGCTGCAGTGTGTGAATATCTATCGAGTGAAAATGTGTTCGGGATCTTTTATTTAGGTTTGTAACGTCAGTATGCTGACGGCACTGCAGGTATGTGCATCCCCGCCCGTCCAATGTTCATTTGTTGTCACCAAAGTAGTAACTTTAATATGGATGATAGCCAGAAATTACTCTGGATTAGTGCGCCTACTTTAGGCGAAACAAATCGTATGCGAACTCAACATAATTTACCTGTAATTTGGGCCATTTAGATGTGAACGCATTTTGGCTAGCAATGGTGATAATTGTAAAAACGTGACTGATATCTGCGGTTGTTCAACATTTATACACCGGAACTGTTTGTTTATTCTACATAAGTAACAAATATATTTGTTCATCTGTTCAACTGTCAGGAAATGATTCATACTAAGATCTGACAAATCTGACAAATCTGAGATTTACATATCCCTTTCAAGTAAATAAGTATTCGTCCGCACAAGGTACTGGTCATTTTAGTACAGCGACCTACGTGCGTCACAACGCTACTATCAAAATAATAGGTGTTTGTCACATATATTGCAGTCGAATTTAAGTCTTACTGATCCCATGTGATGGTAACTCTTACCAAGCCTGAAACGATGATTACGTAATGAAGAAACACTGTACATTACTATCCTGACACATATATATAGGAGTTATCTTAAGTCATGGCGAACAGAAGTCATACTAATGTCATCCGTCATAATCCGATGACAACCAATTATTGTTAGCTACCATAATATTGTGCTTACCCTAACCAGGAAGCCCCCCATAAGGAGAAAACTGGTATTACAACCGCTGGAGGGCAAAACCCGTGTCTCTACAATGCACAAGAGAAAACGCAGCCTGGTGAACTAGGCATACGAGCTGTCAGTGCTTTGCGGGGCCGAAGTAGTGGTTTACATAAAAGACCAAGGGGGCAACACCTACGCCTCACACGACAACCGATGGATGGACTTGACCAGTGACGGACTCTGCGTCCAGCGAGTGAAAGGAAAAAAAGTCCAACGTTTGTACGAAGACGCCCAGCCAATTGGCAGACCACCAGCTTCAGTTGAAGTCCCGGATCCAACTCCAAGTAGAAGTGTGGCAGGGGACTTAAATTTTGCGATCCAACGCACGCCACGGGAAATGCTGTCCCTCTTGCCTAAGCGACTAAGGTACGGCGCCGCACACGCCATCTCACCTTCCCGGGCGACCACCTCATATCTTCCGGAAGTTCTGTTGCAGCCCTCCACAGATTCAACACTGTCTACTACAGATTTGTTCTCTGTAGGGGTAATAATGCCCCCTGCGTCCCCCAGTGTTCGCTGTACGGCATCGTCAGGGGCCAGCGTTTTGTGCTCGCCGCTTGGCAAGGTTCGCACCCAGGACGCAACCAGGTCTCAAGTCATGTCGCCCTCACGCGGTGCGAGAGTCCATCCAGTGCCTGCGATAGGGGTAACAATGCCTCCTGCGTCCCCCAAGGTTCGCTCTACGGCATTCTCAGGGGCCAGCGTATTGTGCTCGCCGCTTGGCCAGGCTCGCACTCAGGACGTCACAAGGTCCCACGTCACGTCGCCTTCACACGGTGTGAGAGGCCGTCGCGTGCCTGCGTCTGTGGTCACTGCCGGTGCAAAAGGGCCCAGCAAGGTCGGCCCTAGGCCCTTTAAGAAACCTGAAAGCGGCAAGGCCATCGAAGTCGTCCCTGGTCCCTTAGAGAATCCGGACGAAGACCTGTTTGCGATCCAAATCGTGCCTGGGCCTTCACAGGATCCGGACGAAGATTTGTTCGCGATCGAAGTCGTCCCTGGTCCCTCTACGGATCCGGACGCACGCAGGGCCATCGAAGCTGTCCATGGACCCTATAGGGATCCGGACGCAGGCGAGATGATCACAGTAGTTCTTGGGCCCTCAGAGGATCCGGACGGAGACAACGCACCCATCCCCGGGCACCCCAGAGACGTGGCAGATGCCGCTCGGTCGCGACCTAAGTCCTTGCGACCCCAGCATAAGAAGAAAGGCACCATAAGGTCCCACGTCACGTTGCCTTCACACGGTGCGAGAGCCCGTTGCGTGCCTGCGTCTGTGGTCACTGCCGGTGCAAGAGGGACCAGGAAGATCGTCCCTAGGCCCTTTAAGAAACCTGAAAGCGGCAAGGCCATCCAAATCGTGCCTGGGCCTTCACAGGATCCGGACGAAGACTTGTTCGCGATCGAAGTCGTCCCTGGTCCCTCTAAGGATCCGGACGCCGGCGAGGCCATCGAAGCCGTCCCTGTGCCCTCTAAGGATCCGGACGCAGACGAGGCCATCGAATCCGTCCCTGGGCCCTCAGATGATCCAGACGCAGGCGAGGCCATCGCAGGCGTCCCTGGGCCCTTTAAGGATCCAGACGCCGGCGAGGCCACCGAAGCCGTCCCTGCGCACTCTGAGGATCCAGACGCAGGCGAGGCCATCGAATCCGTCCCTGGGCCCTCAGAGAATCCAGACGCAGGCGAGGCCATCGAAGGCGTCCCTGGGCCCTTTAAGGATCCAGACGCCGGCGAGGCCACCGAAGCCGTCCCTGCGCACTCTGAGGATCCAGACGCAGGCGAAGCGATCACAGTAGTCCATGGGCCTTCCGTGGATTCGGACAGAGGCGACGCACCCGTCCCCGGGCACTCCAGAGACGTGACAGATGCCGCTCGGTCGCGACCTAAGTCCTTGCGGCCGCAGCCCAAGAAGAAAAGCACCAGAAGGGGCGGCACACTGCAAGAGAGATTCAGGAAAGTGGTTGCCGGTGTACGTGCCCGAAAGCAGACCCTGTGCGACGTATGCAAGGAGGCATACAATCGGGCAAGTGACAAGTGGAGTGCGCCAAAGGGAATCTGGGTGGGGTGCAGTGGCGAAGGGTGCGATGTGTGGGCCTATTCCAGGTGTGTGGAGCTGGAGGAGGCTGGAGTGAGAACCACGGACTGGTTCTGTTCCTCATGTCAGTAGGTCGAGTTTCAGTTTGAAGTTAGAGTTTTAAGTTCGATCAAAGTGCATAAATAGCAATTTTCTGGTCTCAACTTGTAGTAAACATTACTGAGTGATATATATCTATAATCCATGCGCGTTAACCACATTATTTTTCTAGTCCAATCGAAGTTCTATCTATATCCTTTCAACCGCCAGACCTCAATTGCTATAGAACCGCCGTTGCGTAGTAATGCGGTGTGCAGTTGCACGCCCCTGGAGGCCGGCCGCTGGAGTACCCTAGAACCGCCGTTGCGTGTCTATGCGGGGTGCATGTGCAGGCCGCGGGGGCCCGGCCGTCGGAGTGCCCTAGAAGCGCCGTTACGTAGTAAAGCGGTCTGCATGTGCAGGATCGACCACCTGAATACCCTGGAAGCGCCGTTGCGTAGTAAAGCGGTTTGCATGGGCAGCGTGAAGTTAGGAACGGGAACCCGGAGACACGGGAGTCGCTGTGAAGTTAGAACCGGGAACCGGGAACCTGGAACCGGGAACCCGGAGACCTGAGACTAACAAGGATGCAAAATAAAAACCGATGGAAAAAGTACGCAAGTGTTTGGAATTAGTGAAGGTTACACACCAATAGGCGGCCTAGGTCGTGCGTAGAAAAGTATATACCGTCAAGTAGTGCCTAAACAATGGTCGTATATCCGGGTTATATGCTTACTAATTAATTCTGTCTTTGCATATATCGTTTGTTTGACTCCTGTTTGGCCCGGATAATGCCTGTTTAATTCATCTGTGACGCATTTAATCATGCATACCGATGTTACGGGTGCGTAGTTCGGTCGACCTCATCACATGCTAATTTCCAGGGTCTCTCATTTTCGGCGGGTTGCGCAAAGGGGGATGCCACGCTATAGCATAGGCTATAGCCAAAAATTATGCCAGTCAACCAATGCTCTATAATGTTCTATGGCCCACATAGTCAATTTGGGTACCGACTTTATTCTGGCATAGGGTTGAAAATTTGAGTTTTTACACTACTTATCATCTGGATGGTTTCTATTGGTGTGTAACGTAAAGTGAAATAAAGAAAGTGGCGTCATTCATGAAGTTTACACACCAACAAACGTTTCAAATATATTTATTATAGTGTCACAAGAGAGCCATTAAAGCAAGCAGCGGTATAGCCAAAATGGTATGCCATGTGGCATATGTTCGACGCTGTTTCGGCCAATCAGACCGGTGTCATTTTGAAGCATATCAACGTGCCTATCAAATAAAAAAACAACTAGGGCGGCACAGCATTTAGTATAGAAGCCACGGCCAGAAGAAGATGACGCATTTTAACGCACTAACGCTATACACATTACAAGTTCCTGGAGTTTTATGCCATGTGGCATATGTTTGACGCTGTTTGGGCCTATCAGACCGGTGTCATTTTAAAGCATATCAACGTGCCTATCAAATAAAAAAACAACTAGGGCGGCACAGCATTTAGTATAGAAGTTACGGCCAGAAGAAGATGACGCATTTTAACGCCTTAACGCTATATTAAGTCCTGGAGTTTATGCCATGTGGCATATGTTCGACGCTGTTTCGGCCAATCAGACCGGTGTCATTTTAAAGCATATCAACGTGCCTATCAAATGAAAAAACAACCAGGGCGGCACAGCATTTAGTATAGAAGCCACGGCCAGAAGAAGATGACGCATTTTAACGCCTTAACGCTATATTAAGTCCTGGAGTTTATGCCATGTGGCATATGTTCGACGCTGTTTCGGCCAATCAGACCGGTGTCATTTTAAAGCATATCAACGTGCCTATCAAATGTAAAAACAACTAGGGCGGCACAGCATTTAGTATAGAAGCCACGGCCAGAAGAAGATGACGCATTTTAACGCACTAACGCCATACACATGTACAAGTTCCTGGAGTTTTATGCCATGTGGCATATGTTCGACGCTGTTTGGGCCAATCAGACCGGTGTCATTTTGAAGCATATCAACGTGCCTATCAAATAAAAAAACAACTAGGGCGGCACAGCATTTAGTATAGAAGCCACGGCCAGAAGAAGATGACGCATTTTAACGCACTAACGCTATACACATGTACAAGTTCCTGGAGTTTTATGCCATGTGGCATATGTTTGACGCTGTTTGGGCCTATCAGACCGGTGTCATTTTAAAGCATATCAACGTGCCTATCAAATAAAAAAACAACTAGGGCGGCACAGCATTTAGTATAGAAGCCACGGCCAGAAGAAGATGACGCATTTTAACGCACTAACGCTATACACATTAACACATAAACTACGAATACAAGAATGTTAAATTTTACTCACTCATTGGGCGTCGCCATGTTTTCAGATTTCCCGGGTCTTTGCCGCATGGAAATACACCGGGGCGAACGGGGCTCCCGATCGGAAAAATGGATGCGCACGCATCGCCCCGATTTAATCACGTGCGATCGGGAGAATACGGGGTCCCCCGATTCTGATCGGGGGAAAAAACAAGTTCGACCACTTGCAGCAGCAGCGGCAGCCGCGACGCCTGCCGCGACGCCAGCGGGAACGCCACCAGCACGGACGCCAGCTGCGGCAACGCCACCAGCAGGGACGCCAGCAGCAGAGACGCTAGCAGCGGGAACGCTACAGGTAGGGACACCACCAGCAGAGACGCCACCAGCAGGGACGCCAGCAGCAGCGACCCTAGCAGCGGGAACGCTACCAGTAGGGACGCCACCAGCAGGGACGCCAGCAGCAGAGACCCTAGCAGCGGCAACGCCACCAGCAGGGACGCCAGCAGCAGAGACGCTAGCAGCGGGAACGCTAGCAGGAAGGTCGGGCAGGTCAGCCAGGACGCCATCCGAGAGTTCATCCAAGAGGTCACCCCAAAGATCACCCCAGAGTTCTGCCGTGGCGCCAGCCTGGACGCCAGCCGGGACGCCAGCGGCGACGGAGAGAACAAGCTCCTCATCGGTGAGTCCCGACTGTCTGGTTGACGGGCCCATCGACGCCAGACTCCTCACCCTGCTGCCTCCTCGTCGTTCTCGTCCACTGAGATGTCGTCCAGCATGTCGCCCGTGACCTCGGAGTCGGCGCGCATGTCCTGCAGTGCAACGCCAGTTTGACGAAACAGGTACTGAACTCCGATGAGCTCCCCGGTGTACCTGCCAGGGGGTTGGAAGTCGGGGACCTGTTTCCTCCCAAAGACCTGCTCACTGAGGGTGTTGACGCAGTGCAGCATGCTGCCAGCGTAGGTCCGCAAGGACGAACGAGGATGGTCCAGCGCAGCTTCACCGCGGTCCTGGTTCCACCGACGCAGACCGTCCAGGAGATACGCCTGGAAGTTGAGCGCGTTCGCACTGGTTCCCGGGATGAACCGGTTCAGGTGGAGATGGAACGACTCCAAGGAGGTGGAGCCTCTCGCACACCGGAAGGTCCGGAGAAGCGTGTCCCCCTTCCTCACCGTTACCTTTGGGGCCTCCAAGTTCATTCAGAAGCTTGGTGATGAGCTCGGTGGTCTTTTCTTGGCCCCGGGTGCGTCGTCGAGAGTGACGCGCCAGCTCGTCCTTGGTGAGAAGCTTGCGGACCTCCGCCTCAGGCAGGGGAGGGACGCCAGCACGCTGGAGCTGTTCCTTCTTGGCCTGGTGGAGGAGAGCCACATCCCCGGCATCCCACTCAAAGATGCAGGCAGACAGGCGCGACATGAAGATACCGTACAACGGGTGGGCGTCTGTGGTACACCCAGCGGCCAACCTCCTCATGAAGTGCCAGATGTCCAGCCTGACCTCCATGTAGGGCCATCCGGTGAACCGGATCTTCAGGGCGCTCTCCCCGGACTCCACGCAGCAGCCACAGTCCACGTAGAGCAGGACGGGAGGAGGGACGCGAGCATTCGCATAACGCGAGACTAGGCCAGCAGCCATCAAATCCAGCGCCGCTCCTTCCTGACCAGTGAGGACGCTGATGAGCAGTTGGCCAAACTCGTTGGCCACCGACGTCACCCAGGTGGCGGTGTCCTTGGCCGTGCCAGCGAGCTTTTTGGTCATCTGTAATTACGCATGAGTGTTCGGTACAGCATACTGACTTGCTCTTTAGTTAGGACTTCATAACATAGCATGGCAAGGTTATCCTTCACTCGCAGGAAATATATGACCGGCAGTCAAAAACTATATATTACTGAGCTATCAGTCTTTGAATTTATACTATACTATTTATAAACCCCGGTGGGATTTGAACCCACAATCGATCCGAAGATCAACCAACTAAATGCACAGGGCTTATACTAGTTAGTAAAATTAATATCATTCAAATACACCTCACTGCCTCGACTTACCTTCTTTGTTGAGTCTAGTTTTAGGATGGACCCGTAGACTGAAGTCAGGTGGGCCATGGTGTCGTCCAGACGGTTAAGAATGTCTTGGCCGTACACCACCAGCAGCCAGTTGTAACTCGGGACGACCACTTGGCTGGGGGGGCTCTCTGAAGTTCACGGGCAAAAGACCCGGTCTACCCGTGAACTGCGCACACTCGGTGAGGTACCGAGCTGTGCGCTGGAGCCACTCCTCGCTGTGGCCCTCCATCAGCTGCTTCATCAGCCGGGTCGGGCTGTTCCCCAGCGTCCTCTCGCGCGTCAGGCGGATCACCCGCACATCACAGGCGTACCTAGGTTATAAAACAATTTATTTGGGAATTAATAAGAAATTTATACACATTTCTTTACACAAACACAATAACATTTTAATCTTTTGTATAATGAGGGTACGAAAAAATAACATTTTAATCTTTTGTATACTGAGGGCACAAACAAATAACATTTTAATCTTTTGTATAATGAGGGCACAAAAAAATAACATTTGACTAGCGTCACATAATGCACTCATATTTCACTAAAAAAATGCTTTGGATGATTAAATTTAATAACATTTGAAAGAACAATTATTCCTTCACTTGCAAACAAGTCTGTTCCATCTCGTTTTACTTACTTGCGAGTGATGATAACCCGGAACTGGGAGCGATGTCCCAGGTCCAGCTGGTCCAACACAGTCTGGCTCCAGGACACGTGGGTGCCCCTGCACTTGGTACACGCCAGGGTTTCGGTTACGAGATGGTAAAACCCATCAATGTCTAACACCTGTCGCGCCCTCTTGTGGAGTCCTGCGCTAGTGAGCTGGTGGTGCCGACAAGCCGGGTTCGGGCAGAAGATTTGCACCTTCCACAGCCTGTACGGCATCCACAGGAGCAGCGGATGGCAGAAAAACCTGTCTGGCGAGGGGACTTGGTGGTATACCAGAGCAGGCTGAGGCGGATGGTACCACAGCTGCAGGTTGTCACGCAGCTCAGGCTTGCCCTTCGGATCTGGCCTGAAGAGGGCTGCCGCAATCCACTTGTGGTCCTGTTGTGGGATAACCTCCGACCACAACAGGGGAAGCTGGACGGCCGTCAGGGTGGCGTCGCTGCCGAGGGCGGCGCTGCTGGGGGCCCAGGAGGCGTCGGTGTCGAGGGTGACACGGGGCGGCCGGCTGGCGCTTGGGGCCAGGGTGGCGTCAGTGTCGAGGGTGGCGCTTGGGGCCAGGGTGGCGTCAGTGTCGAGGGTGACACGGGGAGGCCGGCTGGCGCTTGGGGCCAGGGTGGCGTCAGTGTCGAGGGTGACACGGGGAGGCCGGCTGGCGCTTGGGGCCAGGGTGGCGTCAGTGTCGAGGGTGACACGGGGAGGCCGGCTGGCGCTTGGGGCCAGGGTGGCCTCGGCGTCGAGGGTGACACGGGGAGGCCGGCTGGCGCTTGGGGCCAGGGTGGCCTCGCTGCCGAGGGCGGCGCTGCTGGGGGCCAGGAGGCGTCGGTGTCGAGGGTGACACGGGGCGGCCGGCTGGCGCTTGGGGCCAGGGTGGGGTCAGTGTCGAGGGTGACACGGAGAGGCCGGCTGGCGCTTGGGGCCAGGGTGGCGTCAGTGTCGAGGGTGACACGGGGAGGTCGGCTGGCGCTTGGGGCCAGGGTGGCGTCGGTGTCGAGGGTGACACGGGGAGGCCGGCTGGCGCTTGGGGCCAGGGTGGCGTCGCTGCCGAGGGCGGCGCTGCTGGGGGCCCAGGAGGCGTCGGTGTCGAGGGTGACACGGGGCGGCCGGCTGGCGCTTGGGGCCAGGGTGGCGTCAGTGTCGAGGGTGGCGCTTGGGGCCAGGGTGGCGTCAGTGTCGAGGGTGACACGGGGAGACCGGCTGGCGCTTGGGGCCAGGGTGGCGTCAGTGTCGAGGGTGACACGGGGAGACCGGCTGGCGCTTGGGGCTAGGGTGGCGTCGGTGTCGAGGGTGACACGGGGAGGCCGGCTGGCGCTTGGGGCCAGGGTGGCGTCGGTGTCGAGGGTGACACGGGCCGGCCTGGTGGCGCTTGGGGCCAGGGTGGCGTCGGTGTCGAGGGTGACACCGGGCGGCCGGCTGGCGCTTGGGGCCAGGCTGGCACTGGGGGTCCAGGGGTCTCCTGCGTTGCTGCCGCAGGTGGCGCTGCGGGCCAGGGTGGCACTGGGGGCCAAGGGGTCTACTGCGTCGCTGCCGCAGATGGCGCTGCGGGCCAGGGTGGCACTGGGGGCCCAGGGGTCTACTGCGTCGCTGCCGCAGGTGACGCTGCGGGACAGGGTGGCACTGGGGGCCCAGGGGTCGACTGCGTCGCTGCGGGCCAGGGTTACACTGCGAGCCAGCCTGGCGCTTGGCGCAACGGTGGCGCTTGGGGCCAGGCTGGCACTGGGGGTCAGGGTGGCATCGCTGCCTAGGGTGGCGCTGGTAGCGAGCGTCGCGCTGGCTGATCTAACCGGCTGACAAAAGCAAATAATTTATCATTTAATTGGAAAGAAATTATATTGGAAAGATTTATTACAAAGAATTTATAATATATGTTGCAAAAATAATTCATGGTACCTTCATTTATTCTATAAGAGTTAACTAAATATAGTTCGATTACCTGGCAATCTGGTAACAACAAAATCGTGATTAGTTCCAGAGAATTGCATGAATACATTTAATAATACGTCAAACGAAGTAACCTGAATAATGTTCCGCGGGACATTGAGACTTGGCCGGATGGGAGAAGTCCCGCCAAATCTTGACCGGGCACGCTGCAAGGAATTTATATCGATTGCAAATGTGGTCATTATCAAAGAAGAAATCCTTAAGAACTTTATATGAAAACTTACATTTGAAGGAATTTTGCTCTAATGTTCATCCAACTGCGAAGGAATTATTAACATCCTTATACACAAGGCTATCTATCCTTAACAATAAAAGTGAGAAATATTATAATTCGCTTTTTCAATTTAGTTGCCATAACATCTATCTTTCACAGTAAACCTATCTTGAGCAGCTTTTCCAATGAACAGTCATGTCCGTTGGGCTGTCACGTTGAGTCCTGCTGGAACTAATATACATGTACACAATGGAATGCCGACTGAAGGGCCACCTAGCTTGACTGATAATTACCAGCATGGGTGGCCGTTCAATAGGTCATTAAGCAAACAGTGTTAGTAATAACGGCTTGAATAAATATATTCTCTTATTTAACTACCTGAAACTAATTATTTCTAACTACTATTCAAAGTTACCTTAATATTACCTTTCAGGATAACAGGTGAGTTCTAAAAAGTGTATGTCTTAGCACCAACTTTGACACCAATCATTATGATATGTCAATATGTTATTCCATATACATTGACCAAGATAAATTGCTGCTTACCTTCTAAATAAAAATAGATCAATGTGAGGCAAATACATTAACTGTCCACTCGTTTATGCGACATCAAAATGGCTAGAATGCAGAGAGAAACTGGAGGATAACATCACATAAAAATAATTTCATATTTTGTCCGACATTTTAAAAGATGTTTTAATGAATCATACAACAGTTACCTTACTTTACAGCAGATCTAGTACATAATATACGTAGCAGTTATCAACTTTCATGACTTATCTTATATAATATGTTCAAATATGAAACGCATGCAGAAATTGTCACACCAAAAGAAAGACACATTAATCTCCACAGCGGCTTGTTAAGTGGGGTTATGTACCCAACTTATTTCAGTTATCTTTGCTGATATGTGGAGGGGGGGGGGATTGACAAAGTAATGGTTGCCTAAAAATAGTCCTAGAAAGTAATCCTCACTTACGGGAGGGGCAGGCGGGCGGGGAGTGGGAGCAACTCTACAAGTGGTATCATCGTTAGCATAAAAAGAACAATCTTAGTACTTTAACAGTACTGTAGTCTACTAGACAATGGTTACTTAAATGAAGTTCGATTTATGTATGTGTTTTGAAATTATTTTAAAATTACATTATTTCATCATAGGCTAAGACAACCTTAGTGCTTGCAACATTACATTAAACTGTAAAATGCTTTAATGGTGTAATTCGAACTTCATTAGAGCAGAATTGTATCACATGTTATTTCAAATTTAAACTTACATGCTATGTATTCATTACTAATACAACTGTAAAATAGTTAAAATTTCCAACATTAATACCTACAGAGAACAAACATAAAACATGATGAGAAAAGTAATTGTTAGGTTACCGCTGCAATGTCTCCCGTTGTGTGGCAAACCTGTGCAGCAACCACTTTGTAGGGTGACTGATCAAAGCATGGAAAGTAATAAGAGACTTTGATTTGTTATCTTTTGGCAAGAAAAATGTATCAAAACACTGTGCTGCTCTATATAATTATTGTTCATTTGTTGATTAACTACAAATCGGTATGCAAAATGTGGTCCCCCAATTGCATGGGATGCACCATATTTTCAGAATGGCAGGTCTTATGTAATACATCATCTAATTTGTTCAACATACATCGTTTCTAGGGAGGGGAGAGAAGTATATACATATACTAGTAATCACTCGAATGTGAGGTGATAAGTGGTGGAACTATACCTCCTGCTTGTGGAAGCCACACACACAAGCCTGGCGGTGTTGCCGAAACAGCTTTTGTCCATGTTTTGGACAAGTTTCAATCTAAAAAACAAAAGCATCAGGTGTAAAAGAAATTATACGATCCATATTCATTTTAAAGATTTGAATGGATATTAATGATTTGCCCTCCTTGACCATCACCACCCCATATACCCTCCTCTGACCCATCCCCATCATACATGTACCCTCTCCCCACCATCACCACCCCAACATCATCCCTCGCCTTCCCCATCTCCACCATCCTAGGTCACCTCCCCTCCCTCACTATCACCATCCTATGTCACGCCATCTCCCTCACCATCAATCCAAGGTCAACTCTTGTCTCTCACTATCACCATCCTAGGTCACCTTCTCCCTCACTATCACCATTCTAGGTCACCTCCTCTCCCTCACTATCACCATCCTAGGTCACCCCCTCTCCCTGACCGTCATCCTAGGTCACCTCCTTTCCCTCACTATCACCATCCTAGGTCACCCCCTCTCCCTCCCCATTATCCTAGGTCACCTCCTTTCCCTCACGATCACCATCCTAGGTCACCCCCTCTCCCTCAACTTCATCCTAGGGCGCCTCGGCTCCCTCCCTGTCATCCTATGTCATCCCCTTTTCCCCACCAATATCCAAGGGCACCTCCTCTCTGTCACCATCATCCTAGGTCATCCCCTCTCCCTCAACATCATCCCAGGGCACCTCCTCTCCCTGACTGTCATCCTAGGTCACCTCCATTCCCTCACTCTCACCATCCTAGTTCACCCCCTCTCCCTCACTATCACCATCCTATGTCACCTCCTCTCCCTTATTAACACCACCCTAGATCACCCCCCCGACCCCCCTCTCTCAATATCCTAGGGCACCTCCTCTCCCTCACTATCATCCTAGGTCACCCCCTCTCCCTCACCATCATCCTGGGTCACCTCCTCTCCCTCACTAACACCATCTTATCCCATCCACTCTCCCTCATTATCACCATTCTATCTCAACCACTCTCCCTCTGCATCACCACCCTTTGTCGCCCTCTTACTCAATTAAGCTATTTTAGTACGTTCGTTTAGACTTAAACTCTTAACTGTATTATTCATAGGAAACTGATACATTAATTAAGATTAGATGAGATTAAGGTATAAAAGTGACTGAAATTTTTATTAAGATTAGTTTGGGAAGGCGAACTATGTCTATGGGCAAAGAGGTCTATGGGCAAAGAGGGCTATGGTTTGCCCTCTTGGAGTAAGCAACATCCTACCCCTGTGCTACTAGCATCACACTGTATTTATTGCCAGTGGTTTCTCCTGATCATAGAATGCTAGGATTGGAGCTTTGGTGACTAGCTCCTTCATTTTCTTAAATGCCTCTTCTTGATCCTTCTCCCATCTCCATTCAGCATCTTTGCAGGTCAGTTGCCTGAGGGGCTTCAAGACATCTGACAGAGACGGAAGAAATCTGGACAAGTAGTTGATCATTCCACAGATTGATTGCACCTCTGTGACAGTTGCGGGAGGTTTCATATCCATAATTGCTTCTATTTTAAGCATGTCAGGCTTTAGTCCATCCTGGGTAATAGTGTGTCCATGGAAAGTCACTTGCTTTTGTTTGATCTCCGTTTTGTTCTCCTTAAGCCTTATTCCGTGCTTGATGCATCTTTCAAGCAGGCTTTTCAGGTTCTTGTCGTGATCCATTTCTGCAGTTTCTTCATTTGTTCCACATCCATATACTAGAATGTCATCAGCGATACAAAACACACCTGGTAAGTTATCCAAGGCCACCTGGAGCCTTTTTTGGAAGATTTCACTGCTTACTTTCAATCCGCAGGGCAGTCGTTTTCACCGATATCTTCCAAAAGGAGTTTGAAAGGTTGTGAGGAAGCTGGATTCCTTGTCTAGCACACAATGCCAATATCCATTTCTGAGGTCGAACTTGGAAAATACCTTGACATTATTTAGCTCCGGGAGTATATCATCTAGCGTCAGCAGAGGATGGTGTTCTCGCTTGAGTGCTTGGTTTAGAGCATTGGGGTCGATACAAATCCGAATGTCCCCATTCTTTTTGGTGCCTATTGCCATCCGGCTGACCCATTCTGTCGGTTTGTCCACTTTGGCGATGACATCCTTTTCCTCAAGCTGCTTCAGCTTAGCTTCCACTTTGTTCTTCAAACTCACTGGGACCCTGTATGATGATATTGCAGTTGGCTGTTTTGAGTCATCTATTGTGAGGTGGACTGTACCTAGTTCCTCATTGAAAACATCTTCATTCGCTGATATAATGTCTTTAACACTGCTGATGTTTTCATAATTCACTGTTATTAGTCTCATCTGTTCACATGCTCGTTTGCCAAGCAGTGGAGTCAACGGCTCATCCACGACCATGAATTCCACAGAATATTTCTTCTTGTTTTTACAATTTCGGATAACAGTGCGGCACTTTCCTACAGTGGTCATTTCGGAAGAGTTCCACATTTTGAGTTTGGTGGTGCAGGGAGTAATGGTAAGTCCTCTCACCATCTCTTCTTGAATTACATTTACACTGGCTCCACTGTCCACCTGAAATCTAGCCACATTTCCATTGATTTCCATGTCTGCCATAATGTCCTTGCTTTTTCCACATGCTGACCACATGCGACAAAACCCAATGTGTATGAACGGTCTATACTATCGAGATTTCTTGGCTCAGCCACTCGAAGCGGATGATCCCATGAATGCGGACACAGATAGACCTGGTGCAATTGACTATGCCATAGCGCGTGTCGATGATGTCAATACAAGACAAGAAATTCGTTGGCTGAAGTATCTTGATGATCTGGAGGATGGAAGTCAGTGGGGCGAACACCTAGCTGTGCAGGGTCTGGCTAACATGCTTAACGCAACCATTCATGTCGTAGCATCAAGCAATCCTATCATGGATGCAGTACGCCCAATGCACGTGGACGGTTTCCACGAATAGGGTCTGTAAGTGACATCACGGACAGCGCGCGCTAACCTCCAGCGAATCCGGTTTTGGGTACATGACGCTTCACCGCCCCATATACAAAGCATAGGGGGCTCTTTGTAATGGCGTAAAACGCACAGAAAACCAGCGTCTTGCGATTTAAAACTAGTACGAGTATGAAGGTACACCCCCAAACATTTATTCCATATGGTTTTCAAATCTAACATTGCATTCATATCTCAAACATCAGTGAGTCTAGTTTGAGGCCCATAATAAAGTATAGGGACCCGCTGACGCGTTGTACCCAGAACGGTTGTGTCTAGAGGTGAGCGCGCGCTGTCTGTGACGTCACTTACAGACCCTATTCCACATTGGTCTTATTCAGCAATCTCACTACGTTGCGTTGATAAACAAGGCAAATGAACCTACAAATGAGGATGTGGTAGAAACAAAAGTGAATGGCGAAACAATGAATTCTGATGATGAATTAGACGAGGAAAACGCTGCAGCGTTTGCACGTGCCCAGAGAATCAGTGGTTCACCATAGGAAACAAGCTTAAAGTTGCATGTGGAGTTCTTTCCCGCCAAAACTAAGCCTAGGCGAAATTTATATCAAAATTTGAAGAAAACTCGATTGTTTCATTCTATAAATTCAGAAACCTGATAAACATCACCGTTTCGGCTGTGGTGTGGCAAACGTGTCTATCCCACGACACCACAAAACTCCGTCGCGGCACTGCTACTTATACCAAAGCATCGCGAAGCACACAAACTGATGACGTTTACCACTAAAATGAAATCTTGTGGTAAATTGATATCACGGACAAGGCTAAGAGACACTATTTGGCAGTCTGCTATGGGTGGAGTATAGATAAAAGAAGTCTTGAATGATTCAAGGACTGATTCTTATGTGTATTTTGACCTCATTAGTTTTGGCGGGAAAGAGCTCGACATGCAACTTTAATGGCAGAAAATCCTAGTGATACAAATACTGAGCTTCACATTGCTCCAGCTGAAAATCAGAAACCCACACCGCTCCTCAGCGATACCCACTTTGAAGAACTTGCCAATCCCGATAAATACCCTGACGGAAAAAATGCTCTGACTGCAGAAAGGGATACACCAATCCACCCCAGAAAGTACTTCAATCAGAGGTTACTCGACAAGGATGGTAGATTTGCGAAATCTGTAGAATATCTGCTGAGCGCTCAATACGCCGTCGAAAGTAAACATGTACAAAGTGCAACCAACCATTTCATGTTCCGTCACATAAAGAAAAACGAATTTCGTGGCAACAGAATCAATGCACAGTTTGTAAAAAATGCTGACAAAATCAAACAACTTGTACAGACTGATCACGCATATAAGCTGCTGAAACAAGTCAGAGGATCACCTGCGTATTTCCAATCAGTCTTCTATGATGTGCTTGCCATGGTCCGGCAATTGGGCATACCCACTTGGTTCATGACTCTGACGTCAGCAGATATGCTATGGCCAGACATGATCCAGACAATTGCGAGACAATATGGAACGGTTTTGAGCGACGAAGATGTCAAGAACATGCCTTTGCAAGACAGACACAAGTGGCTAAGAACAAATCCAGTAACAGCGGCACGTCACTTTGAATACCGACTCGAATTGCTATTCACTGATGTAATCAAATCAAAAATCCACCCACTAGGTGAACTGATAGATTACGTCTCGCGCATTGAGTTCCAAACCCGTGGTTCTCCTCACGCCCATATCCTCTTGTGGATCAAAGATGCACCGAAACTCGATGTTCAAACGGATGTGGAAGTGTGTGACTTCATTGACAAACATGTCAGTTGCAACCTTCCCCAAGAGCCATCTATGCGTCAGTTTGTGAAGAACATCCAACAGCACAACCACTCTTCGTACTGCCGGAAGAACAAACACTGCAGGTTCAGATACCCGCGTCCGCCCACTTCAGTTACAATACTCGCCAGAGAGCCAGATGAGACTGTTGAAAAGGTCGAACTCATGAAACGCACAACTGAAACTCTAAAGTCCGTCCGTGTAGGAATTGATGAAAAAGAAATGGATGACAACATCACTCTGGCCACTGTCCTGCGGGAGGCAGAAGTTACCGAAGAACAATACACAGGTGCATTGTCCGTGTCTCAACGAGGCAATAACGTTGTGCTAAAAAGAACACCTTCGGAGCAATGCGTCAATCCGTACAACCCAACCATTCTCAACGCGTGGAAGGCAAACATGGATCTACAGTACGTGCTGGATCCTTATGGTTGCGTCATGTACCTTGCTGCTTACATGACAAAAAGCGAGAGGAACATGGGAGAACTTCTCAAAGCGGTACTGAAAGAAAGTAACGATGCAGACGTCAAAACGACTCTCAGACGTATGGGTTCTGTGTTTTTGAATCACCGCGAGGTTAGTGCCCAAGAAGCCGTGTACCGCCTGCTTTCGATGCCTCTCAAACGATTCAGCAGACAAGTCCTGTTCGTTGACACGAATCGCCAATCCGAAAGAGCCGGCGTGTCTGATCGACAGGTATACCTGATACACTGGAAGAACTGAGCTTGGCTGAATTTGCGTCTCACTATGCCACAAATTACACGACAAATGAGAATGGTGACAGCATGCCTCAGGTACTGGATGACAATGGCGATGATGACCCAGTCGATGTTGAGCCGGATGTCTTACCGAAGCGTATCACACTCAAAAACGGCATCGGGACAACGCGAAAGAGAAGACGCTCAGCAGTCATTAGATATCACCGCTTTCGACAGGAAAAAGAGTCAGAGGAATTTTTTCGTGCGAAGCTGATGTTATTTCTGCCATGGAGAAACGAGAGCGTTGATTTGATTGGCAATTGCAGAAATTTCGCCGAGCACTACACACAGATTGAACAACGAATTCATCTGCTTGAGTCGCGTTTCTCAAACAATGTTGACCTCATTGACCGAGCTATCTTGGAGAATGCAGCTTATGGTCCGCCAGAGCACGTGTGGGAAAACGTTGCACGTGAAGCAGAACACCAAAGGCTACAGGATGAAGGAGAAGGAATAGGTGTGGACACACAAATCGAAAAAGGAGATATTGATGCCAATGCGGCAATGATCCCAGGAGATGTGTCTGATAACCGAGCCGATATGATTGCACGATACGAACCCCAAACCAACAGTCATGTATTGACACCGGCAGAATACCGTCACATGATGCGTGGTCTAAACGAGAAACAAAGGCAAATCGTGATCTACCATCGCAAATGGTGCAAGAGAGCCGTAATGTCCATAAAGGAAAACAAACCAGTGAAACCGTACAGGGTTTTCATGAGTGGGCCTGGTGGTGTTGGCAAAAGCCATGTGATACGCCTCATTCAATCCGATACAAACAAACTGCTAGCACTATCTCAACGTTTCACACCGACTGATGTCACAGTTCTTCCTTGTATGGCTCCAACTGGTGTAGCGGCGTTCAACATCGGCGGTATGACAATACACTCGGCGCTCCTTCTGCGGGTTTCCAAGTATGACAACAAGGCACAAAGCTCCAAACGGTGCAGTTGATCATTATCGATGAAATATCCATGGTTGGACCAAACATGCTGCTGAATATCCACAAGAGAATGTGTGAGATCAAAGGTCATTCCGGAGATGACGTTTGGTTCGGCAACGCTTCGGTTCTCGCAGTCGGAGACCTGTACCAGCTGCCGCCTGTGTGTCAACCATACATTTCGAGCCGATCACGGATGCAATGGCAAGCTTATACTACGGTGGTATATGGACGGACGAGTTTGAGTTCCATGAGCTGGATCAGACCATGAGGCAACGAGGAGACCAAACCTTTGCCGACATGTTATGTCGAGTGAGAACAGGCGAAGCCACAGCAGATGACATCAGTGTCCTTCGTTCACGGGACATCAACGTTGAGGGCGAAGCGTATCCCCACAGCGCTCTTCATCTGTTTGCGCGAAATGTTGACGTCGACGTACACAACTCTGCAATGCTGGACAAGTTGGCCCCCAAAGACAAACAGGTTCCTATTGTGGCTGTCGATGACAAGAGAGACAGCACCGGTACACTAGATATGGCAGAGCTCACAACCCCTGCAACACGATCCAAAACTGGTGGAATGGATACCGTTCTCATTGTGGCAGTCGGAGCGCGTGTAATGATGACGGCGAATGTTGACACCGCTGATGGACTCGTCAATGGCGTTGTTGGAGAACTTCAGGGCATCATCAAGAACAATGCAAATGCCGTGAGCACTCTACTCGTCAAGTTTGACAACGACAAAGTGGGCAATAGTGCCATTTCTGGTAGTCAATGGAAGACATACTTTCCCAAAGCCGTTCCTGTTAAGCGACATGAAGTACATTATGAGAAGTGTCAATCTAAAGGAGCACAAGTCACGCGTCACCAATTCCCGCTAACACTTGCGTGGGCTGTCACCATCCATAAGTGTCAGGGTCTAACACTAGACGAAGTCGTTGTCAGCATGAAAGGTGCAAGGCGCTTTGGTCAAGGTCAGGCATATGTAGCGTTCAGTCGTGTCAAGAACCTGAGTGGACTCCATATCACTGACTTCGATGCATCAGGTGTTAAGGCTAACAAGAAAGTCTCAACAGAAATGGAAGCAATGCGCAAGACGATGCTAACTGCGAAGAGAGCTGACGACATTACAATTGGACACTTGAACGTTCCCTACTTCTTGGATAAACTAAAAGACTTGCAAAGCGCGAACGAAAACAACATCTGGCGCAACACCGACGTCATGTGTTTCAGCGAAACCTACTTAACACTATCGCATGACATAGATGGCTTTCTGCTGCAGAATGACCTCAAAGCATTTAGACAAGACAATCCACACGAACAGAACCACGGTGGAAAACACGGTGTCATGATTTGCGCATCCACTCACCTAAATCCGCCGGAATTAACCATGGCAAATATAGATGGTCTGGAATCAAAGGCAGTTGCTGTAGAGACAGTCAATTCCAGACTGGTGGTTTGTGTTGTGTACCGCCCACCATCTCGCGCTATGACCGCGTTCTTCCCTCGTCTCGAGACCTTGCTGGCCAGACTGCCACTGCATGTTCCAACGTTTCTTCTGGGTGACATGAACGACAACTTGGCGACTCACTCAACGTCGCCGCTTGTCTCCTTGATGACAAAGTGGGGATTCCAGCAGTACGTCAATGAACCGACAACGCCTGACGGTACTCTCATCGACCACATCTATTGCAACACACAGCTGAACAGTGCAACTGTGGACATCCACGACGTTTACTACTCGAATCACGATGCAATTTTCATTACAACACACCTTTAACAACAGGATCGAGTAATAATTTGTCTAGCGTCATGTTGTATATACAATAATTAGCCACAATGAGCCAATGTTTACAGCTTTCCACGTTATTCGCATACTATTCTCCAGACTGCTATTTCATACATGTTGAGTTACTAGTTGATCTGCTTAGAAAGCCATCCTTACTACTAAATGATATGTAGGTAACGGACTATGTATTACTGTTGACAGTTAACATGCGAAACTTGTCGTTTCCGGTCAAGGAGCGACCCGCCCTCTTCGGGGTTAATGGGTCGGCGTGGAATACCCACGCACATGGTGAGTAAGTGGGCCGTTCCCACTCATCACCACATAGTGTACTCCAAGGGGTATATCGACTGCCGTATGCGTCCGATTGCCTTGCACATTACCCATCCATGTGCAATTTAAATCTACCTCTGAGCATATCATCAAATTTTCACACCCAAAGGGTACCCCAAACATTATGCCTGCAGCAAAATATTGCATCATTGGTTCAAGAGGTCAGTACTTCAGCTGTTCAATACGTACGATATGCGTTCACATGGTGCATCCATGAAGACGTGAAACGTGCCTCCGACGAGAACTAGCGATTTTACGTACCCTAAATGTTACAACAAAATATATCCCAGCGGCAACAAGGGATAACCCTCCACTCAGTTGGTCAGGCAATCGGCGGCGGCATGATCCGCGCTCGCATCGCAGTCGATCCAGAGGAAAACTGCCCTTGACCGGAACCTCCATGTTTTAGATCTTTGTGATATGCTTCTTGGGATATGCTTCTGGTGATATGCTTCTGGTCATATGCTTCTGGTGATATCCTTCTGGTTATATGCTTCTGGTGATATGCTTCTGGTGATATCCTTCTGGTCATATGCTTCTGGTCATATGCTTCTGGTGATATCCTTCTGGTGATATGCTTCTGGTGAGTCTTGGTAAGTCTTGAATGCCATGATGTTGCCAATGGCGCGGTTGCGCTGTTTTGATCTGTTTATTTTAGTGGAGAGGATTGGGGGGATGAAGGGGCAGGTTCGGGGGCGGGGGTATGGCGGGTGGGAGTAAGCGGGAATGTTTAATTAACTGACCAGTATTACAGGATAAATATTTTGATGCCACAGTCATTTAGGATTTTGCTTTCCTTGTCTTCACATAATGTTTCAAATACGGTAATTGATGCCGGGGCTTAATATCACCCGGATATATACGTGCGTTTGTGAAAATTATGAGAAATCTGTCGTGAGTTAGCACTATTAATGATTTTCTCCGTATCACTCATCTTTTGGAAACACGATCTTCTGGTACTTTGTGCACTACTTCTTTTCGGGGACAGAACTATGAAATGCATAAGATCAAAACAAATCCTTCTTGGTATATAGTGTTCAAAGTGCGGTACTTGATGCCAGGGCTAATGGCCGGTCTGGGTGTATTTCTTACGTAAATAATGATGAATACTTCGTTTGAAGGTCCAATACCTTTACACCCATTTATGCAATATGCATTCACGTTGCTTGGTATTAATTGTTTACCTGTAGCGGTCTTGCTTACCTCATGGTATTGGCAATGCGCTGTGCAAATTAGTGCTTGTCATATATGTCTCCAAAGTTTAAGACGTATAAACTCCTTGCTTGACGATATAGTATATTAATACCATTCTAGAAATGATATCGTCGGTCTGAGTACCATCAACACTCTCACAATATAGTAGAGTTACTACCACTGTGCAGATATTGCAGGACATCGGCTTGCTCTGTGTATTATCTGGCCCCGGGGAAGATTGCATGTATATTATGGAAACAGATCTGGAAACAGATCCGTAATGGTGTATAATCTGTTTTTAATGTGCAATCATCGATAAGATGCGGAAACTAACTTATGAAACAGTACACGGGCAGCCTACCGCGTCCATGGGGACAGCATGTCTGACTTGGCGGCACACGGGCAACCTACGGCTTCAGCTTAGAAGCCTTTGTTATGTGGCAGTACACGGATAGTCTATAACTTTAGCAAAGATAACTTCATTGTCTGACAGTACGCAGGCAACTTATGTCTTCAGCCAGAACAACCAGCGTCGTGTAGCAGTAGAGGGGCAGCCTACGGCTTCAGTGAGCACAACCTGTGATACGTAGCAACACTCAGGCCGCCTACGGCTTCAGTGGGGACAACCTGTGATACGTAGCAACACATGGGCCGCCTACGGCTTCAGCTGGAGAAGCCTTCCGTACCTGGTAGTTCAAATACAACCTATCACTTCAGCAAAAACAACTGCATTGCCTGTACGCAGGCAACTTACGTCTTCAGACGGACCAACCTGCCTTACGCAGCAGCACACGGGCAACCTACTGCTTCAGCCAGAACACGGGCAGCCTACGGCAACGTTTAAGCTAACCTGATGTGATGCGTACGTAGGCCAATCCGTACCTTATGCATGCTACATGAATTTTGCCAATCTGCCCAATACGCCTCCCATCTACCGTGTGAATGAAACCTTCCTGCCGCTTTGCCACAGAGTCTGCCGAATCCATGCGATCAATCTCGTGTGGGTTTGCTCGTGCGTGCCTTCACAGTAGCCGATGTCATTTCTAGGACACCAACTAGGTCCCGAAGTGCAATTATGAACAGGTTTACTGGACTGGTGTGCACTAATGATAATCTTGTGAAATATAATTGAACACAAGTTGCACAGATGCATTTGCATTTTATGATTGTCTATTTAAGCCGATGTAGTCCGTGTTGTCTATTTAGGTTTATGTTTACCTTTACGGCGTAAACGCTTCAAGGACGGTTCTTACCGTAGACTACAGTTGCATCGCATTTGCCATTTGCCAATGCATCGTATTACACATAGTAGTCTAACGTGAAGTAATGATATGTAGCGTTATGTATTTTGATAATGTACTATAATTTCCATAAGTCCTGGAAATAACAGCATAAGCGACATGTAATTACCCATCCCAACGAGTCGTGCTGTCATCCAATAAAAGCCATTTATGAATTTTCAGTTTTATTCCATGAATGTTTGCGAGTGACACTGACAGGGAATTACTACATACGTCGAAAACATCACGTTTCAATAACGTCCAATGTTTCTGCAGCATATACGCTGTAGCCGATACCGATTGAACTATATCTTCCAATTACATAGATAGGTTACATGTAGTAGTAGAAACGCTATGCCCAGGCTGTGGATTGATAATGCTGGGCTGAGCCGACCACGGTTGACATTCTATTAGTGTAGTGCTTTGCGATATATAGACGAGCGCTCTTAACATTGGAGATAAACAAACTGCCCTTAATATGACTTATTACAGCTACGCCATTGCGTGTTCTAGTTTATAATTCTGTCGCGAAGAAATCGATCATTCTTGTAGGTAACATACGAGTTTTTAGAAAGAATCCGGGTTTGTATGGGTAACACAGGTTTTGTTTTTAACATTAAGACTTCCAGCGATTAAGCCTTTTTCCCGCCCACCCGCCACAACTGTTTGCCAGGCCTTTCGATTCGCTCGTTGGTAACGGCTTCAGCAATCCCCGAGCTGAGTGACGTCGAAAACATCACGTTTCAATAACGTCCAATGTTTCTGCAGCATTTACGATTTAGCCGATACCGATTGTCACATGACGCATTATCTGTCAAATGCCTTAAGATATCGACTTCAATATTCACAAAGTGATGCGGAATGACAATCGTCAGGCTAAGTTCGTAGATGGGTCATGTAGGTCAAAGGTCAAGGTCACAGGAATTTTTCGAAATTCGCTTAACCATTGAAAGATAGGACCAAAAAACGGGAAAATCGCTATAACGTTCGTAGTTTGTGCAAATTGCCCAAATAGTTTTCCCGCTAAAAATTCCCAAAGTTTAACATGGGCATTTTGGCGGGAAAATGGCCTCCCCAATTTCTCCATGAAGGGGACATGTCAGACAAACAACACCTTGCGTGATACAGAACATTAGTATTTGGGCGCAAAGTACTACATTGATCAAGGTCACGCTTCCAAGGTCAAGGTTACGAAACCTGTTTTCCCGTAATGTGGCCTCAGATTTCATCTCACATTTATAGTTTTCGAGTTATTGGATCATCAATTTTGACATTGCCGAAAGTGCAAAAAAATCGCTGTGACTACATCAATGCAGGTAGATGGCTCATATGTACTGGAATATGTACCCATATTACTGGCATCATGTTTGCCAACTGGCATCAAAATCGAAGCAGTAGTTTGGACGCTAGCAAGTAATCACACTTTAACATGGCCAATCCAATTATAAAGCCTCGACACGCCAAACGACTGACGGTGTGGTGACGATTCGGCCTATAACCCCGTCGATATTGCCTTACATACTCGCAGTCGGTACTAACAGTTCAAGTTACACCTATCACCCCGATTTTCGATCTGTGTGTCGGTCTGTCTGTTTGTAATGCAACGTTCGAACGCCTTGAGATATCGACTTCCAAATTCTAACAATTCCAGCGCGAAGGGAGGTCACGGTATATCTTTTCACTCGTTTCCGCTCGCCCCTGCACAAGCGAGATAACCCCAAATTCAATTGCATGTGGGCGCCACATGTATGATCATCCATGACGTCACGCTCTGTGGCAAAATGGCGCGGCGCTTGAATTTACTGTGGAGAGGATTGCAAATTTATTTCTTTGAACCGGTTGTTCTCCCAAGACGTGTCGTGTTTTGCGAAGTTGCTTTCAGGACCAAAACATTACTATGGCCTCACGATTATATTAACGTTTTTACCAAATTTAAAAAAAAACAGCCAACAGAGCGCTATATAGCCTCGATACGCTTACTAAAGAATGGGCGACGTGTTTGGTCTACGCCTTATAGAGGGTGGCAATGGGTCTCAACATGGTCGAATTAGTCCCCAAACCCCCTATTTTCGTCTTTCTTCTCAAATAGTTACCACAAATTGTTCCTTGGAGGCGCAGTTTAGCCCAATGTGCCCACTGAAGGCCTCATGTAGCCCAAATGGAGCGGTAGCCACTAGCCCCATATTGACGCTATTAATTTGGGAATAAAAGTATGTAAAAAAGTTTTTCAAGCCTAAACGAACTGTGTATTTAATACGCCGGTTTTGTCTTTGTCTATTAATCAGTGTTATAGTGCACGGCCGATCGAGTTATAATTTGCAGACAGACTGGATAAAATTATCCGAACGATCAAGGGCATGAAGTCGCTTGTTTCAATGCCCACCCCACCCATGCCCGCACTGCTACATAAATCTCAAAGGAAAAAAAATCAACGAACAAAAGGTCAAAGTCCGATCAACGAGATCTTTTATTATCCCCCATCAAACACTCAAACCAGTCCCTCGAGAGATCATATAGGATTGTCTCCACAACTATAGAATTATGCAGTCCTAAAAGTTATCAATTGAAGTCTTCATACGGAAAAAAAGAAGTAACCTTTTGTCACGCAAACTTCTAAGCCTAGCCTAGTTACAAGCCCGGATGCTTCCTAAAAATCCGCCGGTTATACCTAGAAGAATTACATTATTCTTTCAAACTTAGTTACAAACCACCGGACACCGAAAAGAGACCCTCGGTTGCCAATATAGTTTCGAGCCTCGTTAAAAACCCGGATTCTTCCTACAAATCCGTTTGTTAGCTGCAAGAATTGAATTTTTTCATCCGAATAGTCACAAACTAAAACACAAAAAGACTCACAACTCAGCCGGTTACCTACAAGAATTAGTCTTCTTCCAAACAGTTCTAAACTAAAATACAAAATGACGCACAAAAGCAGTAACTTTCTGTTATCTATACATTCGCGCCTCGTTACAAGCCCCGAATCTTCCTATAATTCAGCCCGTTACCTACAAGAATTACCGTCTTCTTCCAAACAGTTATAAACTAAAACACAAAATGACGGCCAAAAGCAGTAACTTTCCGTTACCTATAAATTCGCGCCTAGTTACAAGCCCCGAATCTTCCTACAACTCAGCCTGTTATATACAAGAATTACCTTCTTCTTCCGAACAGTTATAAACTAAAACACAAAATGACGGCCAAAAGCAGTAACTTTCCGTTACCTATAAATTCGCGCCTAGTTACAAGCCCCGAATATTCCTACAACTCCGCCTGTTACATACAAGAATTACCTTCTTCTTCCGAACAGTTATAAACTAAAACACAAAATGACGGCCAAAAGCAGTAATTTTCCGTTACCTATAAATTCGCGCCTAGTTACAAGCCCCGAATCTTCCTACAACTCAGCCCGTTACCTACAAGAATTACCTTCTTCTTCCAAACAGTTATAAACGAAAACACAAAATGACGCACAAAAGCAGCAACTTTCCATTACCTGAACCTTCGCGCCTCGTTACAAGCCCCGAATCTTCCTATAACTCAGCCTGTTGCCTACAAGAATTACCGTCTTCTTCCAAACAGTTGTAACCTAAAACACAAAATGACAGAAAAAAGCAATAACGCTGCAGTAAGAAAGAAAAGAAAAACTACTGGCCGTCAGTGACCTGCCCTTCGGTCGAGACGAGTGCTCGCACCTTTTGTGCAATGTGGTCCTTGACTTCCACCTTGAGCCCTGCTATTTGCAACAAATACTCTTCCAAGTCTTCAAGGTGCCCCAACTCCAACAGTTCGCTTTTGTCTTCCTGCCGAAGGAACTCCGCAAGGACCCCTTCAAAGATTGTCACTTTCTCCTCCGCAATGTCTACATGTGTCACTACGCTCCTTAGTAGCCACGTGGTCTTCTGCTTCATAAGACACTGGTCGCAGCGTGTGAAGACCGATTTTAGGACCAAAACAACCCCGAAATATATATTTACGCCAGATTCATGTCGCAAACCTCCCGAAATAAACCGTTTGAACCGAATTCAGATCAAAACTACCCCGAAATACATATTTACGCCAGATTCATGTCGCAATCCATATAGAAATCAACGTGTTGAACTGAATTCGGATGAAAACTACCCCGAAATACATATTTACGCCTGATTCATGTCGCAACCCATATAGAAATCAACGTTTTGAACCGAATTCGGATCAAAACTACCCCGAAATACATATTTACGCCTGATTCATGTCGCAACCCATATAGATGTAACCCGGCCTGGGGGATGTGTTCCCTGTCCGGTGGTAGTGGGAATAATCAGTTCACACGGTGTAAGTCTTGTATATTTATTCAGGCCAATGAACGGATACAGCTCCACCTATAGGGTCCCGTGACGGATACACGTGCAATTCCATACGTTGACAATAATACGTCCTGCCTGGACGGCAGTTCAGTTCGTTGTGCCTGTCTTGGCTTTGCCGCCAAGATTACCTGTGTCCAGCAAGACTGCACACGTGACGTGACGTGAGTTTAACATGAGCTATTTAAACATATAAACACATTAACTGGCAGCGCTATGGTGCGCCAAAGCGGCAATAATAAATAAAACTACAGCCTGTCACACATTCCCTCCCACAAGCAAATGTCGTCTTCGACATTAACTACGTAATAATAATATTACGTATCTGACACTAAACTAAATCTAACGCTACTTAGTGACTGAAGACGTAATGACGAGGATCAACGACCAAATAAACACTCGAACAGGACTTAACTAGTGAGCGGGATGTATCGAGCGAGCGGGGTAGTTTGGCATGGGGCACCATGTCTCAAACTAATAATACGCTATATTTACATTAAACCACCTCATTAAGGGAAATGGTTCGAAGAATGTAACTCACAAAGTAACCTCTACGATTCCTCTATTGTGATTACAATTCTTGATCAGTACGAATAGAAAATTATGGCTTCTCAAGGATCACTTTTACAATTTACTTGAGTAACTGAACACGCTGTTGTAAGGGTTCAGGGTAGGGGTTGTCTGATTCAACTGATACGTATCATGTGACATCCAAACAGGGTGTCTACGAGTTCGCAGCGATCGCCTCGGCAACGGTCTAGGTGTGTTTGCCATTGAAGCAGTCGGACTTGTGCTTTGAACATTTTCCTCGGCACCACTACTGTTCTGATCGGTCCCCGACTCAGAAGAGTCTTCAGCCCTCGTTCCCAATTCAGGTTGGCCTATCTCGAACCGTTCTGGTTCAGTACTATTCTGTGGGCCTGATCTCTCTGAGTCATTTTCTATGGAATCTAACACAGATGGACTCCCTGCAGATCGCTGAAGGCTCCTACGCGGGGAAGGTATAGGTCTTCGTCGCGTCCTTAACAGTGGTTGTCGTGTCGGGATCGGGGTTTGTCGTGTCGGTATTGAAGTTTGTCGTGTCGGTATCGGGGTTTGTCGTGTCGGTAACGATATTGGGGTCAGTCTTGTCGGCAGTAATCTAGATTCGTTGTCTGAAATGGTTTCGCTATCGCTTCCGTCGGATGTCTCAGGCGAAACCTCGGGGTGTAGTACTGTCGGTGTTTCTACTTGTACTCTCTTGGGAACAGTCTTGCTTGCCTCCAAGACATCATCAACGGTTCCTATAGGTAGAAGTATATTGCGATGTAGTGTCTTCCGACGTCTTGGCATACTCTCCTGTTCCACAATGAAAACTGGAATAGTTTGATCTGGCTGCTCGATAACGACATAGACTTCTTCCTGCCAGCGATCAGCCAGCTTGTGAGGCCCAGTGAACGCTACATTCCTTATGAGGACACGATCACCCTTGGCGACAACGGCGCCCCGGGTGCGATGATCATACCACTCTTTTTGTCTTTCCTTACTGTCTTTACTTTTGGCTAGGGCCAGTTTATACGCCTTCTCTAGACTCTGTTTTAAACGATTGACATATTGACCATAAGGGGCACCTTTCTCCTTCTCACCTTGGACTTCAGACCCATCAATAGGTCCACTGGTAAGCGAGGATGACGACCGAACATTAGTAAGTATGGTGAGTAGCCAGTACTGTCATGTCGCGTACAATTGTAGGCATGAGCAAGTGCTGTTACATGTGTCTTCCAATCGTCTTTCAACTCAGTTGGTACAGTGCCAAGCATATCTAACAGTGTACGATTGAAACGTTCACATTGTCCGTTTCCCATTGGGTGATACGGCGTAGTACGACTCTTGGCAATGCCTGTCAGGTCACACAGAGACTTAATTATTTTGGACTCGAAGTTTCTGCCCTGATCAGAGTGAATTCTGGCTGGAAATCCATAATGTCGAACGAAATTATCGTACAGCACTTTGGCAGTGGTAGTAGCCGTCTGATTTTTACAAGGATACGCCTGAGCATATTTACTGAAATGGTCTGTTACGACCAGGATATTTTCGATCCCTCCTTTAGACCGTTCGACTTTCAGGAAATCTATACACAACAGTTCCAACGGTTGGTACGTTTGTATGCTTACCAACGGAGCGCGCTGGTTTGGCAATGTCTTTCTGCGTAGACACCGCGGGCACTTCCCGATATACGCACTTACATCTGCTGTCATACCTGGCCAAAAGAAGCGGTCTCTTAACAGAGCTGCAGTGCGGTCACGTCCCAAATGACCTACTTCATCATGGCAACCTTTTAGTGCCGACAAACGATATGCATGAGGCAAAACCAATTGTACCATGTCTACACCATCAATGACTCTTTTTCTTAACAACACATGTTCACGAAGAAACAAGCTATCTTTATCTCGAAGGAGGAGCTTCCCTTCTCGAGACTCACAGTTTGCAAACGGATTTGTTGTCAACCGACAAATGACTTCCTTGATAACTGGATCCTTATTCTGAGCATGTTGCCAATCGGAAAGAGACATGGATGCTAATACACTCTCTGTTAGTTCTTCGTCAAGAATTTGGGTATTGCACAACAATGTCTCCACTAGGGGGTGACAGTGTTGTTCAGCAACTAGAATCGCTGCAACCGATGCGCTAGATATCTCATGTGACAAGACTTATGGCCAACGAATGCGGGATAGTGAATCTGCATCGACATTGGATTTCCCACTTCGATACACAATGTTGAAATCGTAGTTAGCCAATTGGGCCACCCACCTATGACCCGTCGCATCCAGCTTTGCTGATGACAAGATATACGTGAGGGGGTTATTCTCTGTGTAAGCAGTGAAAGGCGAGCCATACAAATAGTCATGAAACTTTTCACAAATGGACCATTTTAGAGCTAAAAATTCCAACTTGTGAGCAGGATAGTTTCGCTCTGTCTTGGATAGACCTCGAGATGCGTAGGCAATAACGCGTTCTCGTCCACCAATTTGCTGGTACAGGACAGCTCCCAGACCATCACCACTAGCGTCCGTATGTAGTATAAAGGGTTTCCGGAAATCGGCGAATGCCAGAACTGGAGCTGTTGAAAGAAGGAGTTTCAGTTGGTCAAAAGCCTGTTGATGTTCTGTACCCCAGATAAACTTTGTGACTGGTTTACTCGGGCGTTTGCCTTTCTTATGTTTGTGTGTCCCTCCACTTGTCAAATCATGGAGAGGCCTAGCTATCTTGGAGAAGTTTGGCACAAATCTCCTGTAGTATCCAGCAAACCCAAGAAAGCTTTGAACTTGTTTGACAGTCCTAGGCTCGGGCCATTGAATAACGGCTTCAATTTTGCTTTCATCGGTCTTAATACCATCTGCTGAGATCGTGTGTCCCAGGTAACTGATCTCTTTCTGAAAGAATCGACACTTCGACCCCTTTAGCTTCAGTCCGACTTCTTTCAGTCGTTGAAAGACTGCTTCCAAGCGAGATATGTGTTCGTCAAATGTCTTTGAGAATACCACTACGTCATCTAAATAGAGGAGACAATATGTCAGATACAGGTCTCAAATACAATTTTCCATAAGTCTCTGAAACGTAGCAGGTGCATTTGTACACCCAAATGGCATACGCGTACATTCGAAGAATCCCAGATTACCCACAGTAAATGCAGTTTTATGTCTGTCATCTTCCTCTAAGTCTACTTGCCAATACCCACTCTTTAGGTCAAGGACACTAAACCACTTGGCCCCTTGCAGCGCTTGCAATGTATCCTCTATGCGAGGTAAGGCATACGAGTCTTTTACTGTGATGGAATTTAATTTACGAAGATCAATGCAAAAGCGGAGTGACTGGTCCTTCTTTCTCACTAGTACAACATTAGAAAAATAAGGGCTGTTCGATTTGCGAATGACCCATAGGTCTAGCATTTCCCGCAAGTGCTTCCTTACTTCTTCTATCATGCTAAACGGGACATTATGGTGACGTTCCTTAAAAGGCTTGTCATATGTTAATACTATTCGATGTACAGCCTTCTGCGTGTGTCCTAAATCCATATCACTTTGAGAAAATACTGTTTTCCACTTCAATAACATCGTTTGAGCCAGAGATACCTGACTATCTGAGAGATGTTCCTTCAAACTGTCAAACATGGCAAGAAAGCTGTGATCTGTTATAAGACCATCATTCTCATTCCTATCTACCTGTGACTCACTGTGATGCACATCTTGGTGAGACCCAATCGTGTCATCTTCTTGAGACTGTGATACAACGTCTGCATGATGTACTTCGCAAAGAGTTGTTTTAGCAGGAACCGTCAGTTCGCGATCCGAAAAATTTGTCACTTTAACTCCAATTCTATTGGTAGTGCAACCAGATTGTAACTGTACAACTGTAGGGGCTATGACAAGGCCACTTGGGAGAGAACAACGTGTTTCCTCCTCGAGTAAAACATTAATGTTCATGCAGGGAGCAGACACGCGACTGAATCCGTGTATAAATGTGCATGGTCTGTTTAATGATGTGAAAGCCAAACCCCATGACGGTAAGGTGGTATCTCTAAATTGGCCCTTTCGCTCTTGTTCATTCTTCACAATCTCTAATACATTGGTTCCTATAAGCACTGGTACCCTGGCATGATATTCTACATTGGGTACAACGAGAAACAGTGTGTCGATTTGTACATCTAGCTCTGGAATTCTATTCAGTGGCTTAATTTCTAGCTCTAATTCCTTACACAGGCTTTCACTTAGTGTGCTTATCATTGACCCAGTATCTAACAGGGCAGAGGCTATCTTGCCTTCAATCATGATCTCGGTCTCGTTAGCTCTTCCCACGAGACGTCTGGATACGGGACTGTTCTTTTGAACACCAAACATTCGTCCCCCAATGTTTGCTGATACTAGTTTAAAGGACATCTGGCTCTACAGTGACCCCACTGATTGCATTCATAGCAATGACCATTGAACGGCTGTCTGGACCTCATCGTTCTGGGATCTTGGCTATTGGGGACAGTATTACTGAAGTCCTGCATTACACGACGGTCGGGGTTCGAGTCTCCCTGTGAGGGCAATTGGCCATTAGTTGTCGTGTTACGAGTCATGTTTGTTATGTCCTGTTGATTGTTATTGGTTTCTGTTCTCGATTTCATTTTCTCCTGAAGACAATGTAATTTATCCTGCATTATTTTAAATTCAGTCATCATTGTCTCTTGGGCCTGGAAGATCTTTTCTAGAGTCTTCGCGTTAGCTGTGTCAATCTTAATGGCTTGGTTAAGCTGTGCTCTTGGCGTTAACTCCAGCTCAATGATGCGTGCCGAAACTAAGATATCCTCAAAGGAGGACGAAGGTAACATCTGATGGCGAAGTCCCATTCGGATATTTGTATCCGACAAACCTGACCAGAACTTGTTCTTTAACATGTTGTTGGCATGTTCCATTGTTACATTCGGATCCTGCTGGCGAATCCTGGCCATCAAATCTTGTATTTTACAAGCCCACGACGACACCGTCTTGTTCTCCCTGTGAGACCGTCCAGAATTTCTTCAGAATTTCACTGAGAGGCTGTACGTCACCAAAGTGTTTGTCCATTGTCTCAAGAGTGGCATCTACTGTCAGAGGCCCTAAGCTATACATCGCAGCATCAGCTGCTTGTCCCCTAAGTGAACGATGGATTGCGGTAAGTATCTGTGGTTCAGGGTACAAGCCTGAGTCCACCACTGTCCGTACCTCACGTCTCCAGGCTTCATAGCTGGAGTTTCCCTTAGCTCCACTACCAGAAAACTGAGCAGAAATTTTAAGATGTTGTGGGAATCCTGAAATGGGTAATACCGGAGGTTGATAATTACGATGTTGATGAGAATTAGGGACTAAGTTTGGGCGAAAGGGAGGAGGGACAGGAGCTGGGTATGGAAAAGGAGGAGGGAGAGAAGCAGGGTTTTGAAAGGCATGATAGGTAGGATCTGGATGAGATGTATCAACTGGGCGAGGAAAGGGATGAGGCATAGGGACTGGATGAGTTGTGTGAACTGGGTGAGGAAAGGGATGAGGCGTAGGGATGGGATGAGGGCGAGGATGCGAATCAAGGACTATGTTGCTAGAGTGTTACACTCTAGGAGTTCTAGGGGTCCTGGATCTTTCAGATATGTCAATCTCAGAATCCGACTGAACAGCTTGAACTATTATCTCTTTCTCTGATGCAGAAAGACCCTTCAGCATTGTTATTATTGAATCAACAGAGGAAACATGTTGTCCTAGCAAGCTTTGGATTTTACTGTACAAATCCCGTGGTAGTAATCGAATACTAAGAACAGTATTGTGGAAACACTTATTGTGTAGTTTTGCTAAAGCGATTTCAGCATGTCGCAGGGTTGGGTACACAATATAAGCATTATCTTCTCTGAAGATACTTCTCGAAGGTCTTTCTGAGACCAATTCATCGTGAAAATACCAAAATTCTGACTCTTTGGATTCGGGAGTTATTCCCTGGATCCATAAACATCTTTCCCACTCAGGAACAGGCGCTGTTGCCATGTCTGAATCGGTAATCCCACCTCGGGAAAGCGACTAATTGATCTAATTAATTAACTAATTATATTAATTAATTATTTTAATTACTGAAACTAATTAATTATACTAAGTGATTATACTAACTAAATAGATACATATTATTAACCTAACTAACTTGTGAAGTATCTATCTTCTTAATTACTAAATAATAGTTAATATAATTATTTGCTTAACTTATTACTAGTTAGTAAGTACTAACTACTTCACTATTGTTTATTAACAATGTCTAAGTCAACTATGGGTCTGAGGTTAATACCTAAATATTAATTACCAGCAAAAACTTATTCCTCAAATATAAGTGCCAGTGATTACCTTAAACAATAATACTTATATCTATTATACTTCTTAGTAGTTCTTGTAATAACATAGTTCTTGTAATAAAAATAAAGAAAAATATAGGTAGCCGTGCAAATTTCCCGAGAAACACGTCCTGAAACTTGAAAATGTTAGTTCAGAAATATTTTTTGGAGTAGCTTATTTCACACCAATTATCAGTAATTTACGCCTTGTGCTCACATTTTAATAAATCTGGTTATATATAATGGTCTGCGATATAATTATGATCTACACAAATGTTTTCTGAACTATTTACACGTTTTCTCCATGTTTTTTTCTTGAATATTCAGAATTTATCACGAAGAGCCATTCTCGGGGAAATACCCTGTGAATGACGTCACAAATTGGGGATTCCCTGTGAATGACGTAACAAGTTAGCGCCGATATTTGTCGATGTTAACCGAGGTCTTCTCTAAATCGTCGAAGCCCATTATACGATGTTCTATTTATTTTACCTATGTCACCACTTCTTTTGGTGCGTTTTATTCGTGCTTTGTTTCATTAAGACTGCTCGGAAAAATGACTGTGATGTACCCTTCGAGTCCTTAGTGTTTGACCTTCACTATGTGTTACTGAGGGAATAAATCGCTATTGCCAAAGAACATACCCTAGTCTTTCTTCAACCAGAGCCATTCCATACGCTTACACCCATATACCCAATTCAGTAACCCCCCCCCCCCCCCCCCCCCCCCCCCCCGACTGGATCGAAACACAACTCAAGCCGCGGGAATTTTCGGTAAACCCCAAGAACCGCTTGGGCGCTACAATAGCATGAACTGGACATTGACGCAATATGGGCAGCAACAGTGCTGCCGATGACTTTTTGAAAGCAACGTCACATTTGTTGGTCTCAAGGACGCAAACTTGCCGAGTCTAGCGGACTGTGTTGGATTATCAGCCAGATAAATTGAATGAGTCACCTTCACGGAAACCTGTAGCACGCCTGCTCCCTCTTTGGTCGCTTATCTTCTTTGTGGCATGACTATCGCCACTTAAGCGCAGATAAAGAGTGCAAAAAGTTGAATTTTGAACAGAAAACACCACCCGCTTTTCACAACATGGGCGATAATACCGGAATGGAAGCAGACAAAGGATTACCCGCGGCATTGGCAACGCAGGCTAACGCAGTCAAAGATGCTCTGGATACATCAGGAAACAGTCCCTCTGAAGACATAAACAGTGATGATGAGCTGAATGCTATGGAAGATAGTCTCCTATCTACGATTGAAGTTGTTGGTGAGAACTCGAGTTGCATCGCCACTATAAAAAAACAGAATGAAGACTTAAAAAGCGAGTTGGCGCTTCTAAAAGGCATCGTCATCAATCAAAACGAACAGATAAAGCATTTGGCAGAACAAATCCAGGACCTAACATTTCATGATATATCTGAACCTACTTTACCAGATCGGTCTGAAATTTGTGAAAGCAAGGGGAGGGATTTTCTGTCGGCTAATGGATTTAAGCCCCCCTTCCCTGACATTGACCGTGCCCACCGCATTGGCGCCCCACCAGCTCCACACACAACAAGACGGCCAAGGCCCATCGTTGTCCGATTTGCAACACAAAGGTCGGCGGATAACATCTTGGCCTTTGGCAAGACCCTACCTAAGGGCCGAACCACTGGAAGGATTACCCCTCAATACCCCACTGCAATTTTGGAGAAAAGACGGCAGCATGGAGAAAAGCTCAGTGAGCTAAAGAAATCAGGTCAGTCCCTGACGAAAGTTAAAATGGCCAAAGACAAACTTTGGATTAACGATGAACTGCAAAAGGAGCCATGTCCAAGAGACATCCTCCATATGCCACACTCTCAAAAAGACTCCATCGGCAAGGACAAACCTTCGTTCAAGCAGGGTCGTACGGTCTCCTCCATGGGTGCTTCCATCACTGCCGCACAGGTGGCAGCTAAGAGCATCGGGGACGTCCGGAAGGCCTACACATCTCTGCTGCTGGATCCCGCACGACAAGAGGCGTCCCATGTGATCGCTGTATTCCGGTTCAGCGATCAACACGCACCAGACAAATGGATAGAAGGCTGGCAGGACGATGGCGCGCACGGAGCTGGGCGACACGTTCGTTACTTGATGAGACGTCAACACCTGGACAACACGGCTATATTCCTGACGGTGTCCGGCCGTAAAGCTCAGCTGGGACAAGACGGCTTCCGGCTCATCGAGTCAGCAATGGAGACACTGGTGTGAGACATGTATTCCTATATATCTATACATGCAAGTTGTAATTATGCAAACGTTTAGTGTGAACGTACAAATGTGCGATGGCGAATTGGTAAGCAAAATTCAAAGAAGCATGGTATCTACCCCCCCCCCCCACCTCCACCCTTAACATAAAAGCTACGCTGGCTCGCCCCCTCTGCTCCAACCCTCGCCTCCATGCCCTTTTAATGCACTCCGATATTTTATTTTTATGAAGAATTGAAACATGTGGCTTGTGGTAATGTGCCCGGAACCGAGAGTTCGTTTGTCTTCTTGTTTTGGAACTGCTAGTGTTTGGAGACATTATTTATTTATTTATTTAATTATTATACATTTGTTTCCTTTCTAATTGTCAATACCGTTTGCTGTAAGACGGTTTCCCTGTAAGCTCACCAATCTAGACCCCGACTCACTTGCCAGAGAGTTAATAATGTGGCCGAATGTTGTTGTTTTTTCTGTCCTGAGTCAATATGTCGACCAGTTTTGACTGACCTTGTGCGTGATGTATTTCCTTGAATGTGTAATGAACAAGCCACTAATTCTTGTGACACAAGTGTCCAAACGCAACATTGCTAGTGGTATTGAATCACCTTGCATGAAAGTCTTGAGTTATAGGTTAAATGTAGGCCAAGTGCGGTAAACCGGTCTCACGAGTGTTTCAATTGCAGCGAAGTGTTCGTATTACCTAAATTGTGAACTAACTGTCTGTTTCTCTCGATCTCGGCCATGTCCCACCACGGGAGGCTTGCTCTGATTAATTCAGTAGTGTGTGGCTTGGATAGCCTGCTGCGCGCCCCAAACATTGAGCGTGTAAGCTGTTTACTGGTGTCTCCATAGCTTGTGAATACTAAGTCACCAAATTAAACTACGGAGTAGTTAGCCTTAGCCCTCGTGGTCTTGACCGCGGCTAATGGCGAAGGTGTGAGGCAATTGCGTTGAGGTAACCAGCAGTCATGAGTCGTTCACGTGTCACGTTTTCCAATGAGACTTTAACTTATGTTGTGTGACGGTGACGCAGGTTCGCGTTTAGTACTGAAATCGTAGTTCTGCTCGGTGTAAATTTGTACTTGGTAGCGCTTTGATTTAATTTCGTTTAAAATTTCAAACTGTCCCTGCCACGTTTTGGATCTTTGCGTTAAATTGCCCAGAGACCTGGGCCCTAACACGCGAGATACTGTGTATAAGTTATGTTTTGTTTTTAGCCCTTGCTTTACCTTGTGTTATTGTTTGTTAGATATCACTATATCTATTCTATTGTACATCACGAGTACAACAACAGCCTCATGGCTCATATTAATCTTGTCAACGAGAAGTTATGTCAGGCGTAAGCTATAACAGTATAGAAGAAGACACTCTGAGATTATATGGGGGTTCTTGCAGAAATTCATTAACAGAAATTTTAAATATTACGCAATATGGCGACATAGTGGACAGTGAAATTGGAGAACCAGAATTTATCCAGCCGTCTCCTTATTTTGACAACGAAGAATCGGCAAAGCAAATGGCTGGTACCGATACTTTTGTTGTTATTAGTTTGAATTGTGGGTCGCTGTCGGCCAAATTTGACGAACTCAAAATATTTGTGGAAGAATTGTGCCATACAGGTGTTGAAATAAGCGCAATATGTATTCAGGAAAGTTGGCTCTCTGCAGACTCTGATCTATCTCAATTTCAGTTAAGCGGGTTTCGTACATTGTCACAAGGTAAAATCTGTAGTGAACATGGTGGTCTATTAATTTATCTGCGAGATGACTATACCTATAAATATTTATTTCCTCATGATACAACATCTGCATGGGAATGTCAATTTATTGAGGTATCTTGTGATTTTATGAAAAAGAGCGTTATAATTGGTAATATATATAGACCCCCTTGTGAATTGGTAGCAAATTATCACACGTTTACTGAAGAATTTAAATGAGTTCTCTGTAATCTGGATAATCTCAATGGGGAAGTGATAATAGCTGGTGATTTTAACATCGACCTTCTCAGGATTAATGAGAAAACAGTGATCAGCGACTTTCTTGACACTGTAATGGCGCGCAGCTTTATTTCCAAAATCCCTTTCCCCACAAGACTATCGAGATATAGAGCTACGTTGATTGACAACTTTTTCTGCAAGCTTTCTCCAAAGATGTTGCACTCGAAGGCTGGTATCATTGTCACGGCACTCTCAGACCATATGCCATATTTTATGTCTTTTAAGTTTAATCAGGTGAAAGTTACGCAGCCAAAATTGGTAGCTATCAGAACGCTTGACAATGATTCAAAAGCACGATTTAAAGAGGAATTGCAATCTGTCGATGTGTGTAATCATATGGACATGGGCCCACTTGCCAACCCAAATGGTAACTATGATGTTCTGGAAACATGGCTTTTAAATGCTAAAGATAAATGTCTCCCATTAAAATTGATTAGATTTCGTAAGCACAAGCATAAAAAGTCCAGGTGGATTACAAACGGTATATTGAAATCTATTTCCAATCGGGACAAACTCTACAGGCAACTCAAAGCCACCCCGCCTGACTCATCTGAATATGTCAGGAAAAAAATTAATTTACGCACTTATAACAGAATAATTAGGTGAAGCATTAACCTCGCCAAGAAACAGTACTTCCAGTTGCGCTTTGATCAATGCGAAGGTGATATGAAACAAACCTGGAATGCTATTAAAGATATCTTAAGTAAATGCAAAAGTAAAAAACAATTTCCTGACAAATTTACTATCAACGGCCAGCTGGTTCAAAATCGAATATTACTAGCAAATAAGTTTAACTCATATTTCTCCGATATTGGTCCAAGTACTGTAAAAGGGTTAAGCAAGAATTCCGATATGTCATTTTTTAAAAAATACTTAAAAGATCCCCCTATTAATAAGTTTCACTTCAACGCTATTAACCGTGACTGTACCGAAAAGATAATTGATGCTCTGAAACCTAAATCAAGCTCTGGTCACGACAACCTTAGTGTAAGATTATTGAAGGAAATAATATATGAGGTGAGCGAAGCCCTTACCACAATCATAAATCAGTGTCTGTCAACCGGTTTGTTTCCAGATAAGTTAAAAATCGCAAAGGTAGTACCAGTTTATAAAAAAGGGAATGAAGGTTTGATTGAGAATTATCGTCCTATATCTATTCTTCCAGCTTTTTCTAAGGTACTAGAGAAAGTTATCGCCGACCAGCTTTATGATTATTTCGTACGAAGCAAATTATTAAATAACAGTCAATATGGGTTTCGCCAACACCATTCAACAGAGTTAGCTGTGATGGAACTCGTGGACCGATTATTACAAATAATGGATAAGGGACATATTCCTGTTAGTATATTTTTAGATCTGTCCAAGGCGTTTGACACCATAAATCACAATGTCCTTATATCTAAATTATCTCATTATGGGGTATCCGGTAGTTCTCTTGAATTACTAAAAAATTACGTGACGAATCGTAAGCAGTATGTTCCAATCGAAAATGTTCAATCTGATATGTCTGATATAGCAACAGGGATTCCACAAGGGTCTATTCTTGGTCCCCTACTTTTTATTATCTATATAAATGATATATCCTCAGCTAGCGATATTTTCAAATTTATTAGATATGCGGATGATACCACGCTGTTAAGTACTATGACACCTGTCCCTAATGAGTCCAGCCTTGTAATAAATTGCGAATTGGTTAAAATTAGTGAATGGCTGTATGCAAACAAACTTGCCCTGAACGCGGCAAAATCCAAGTTCATGATCTTTCATACACAACAGAAATCTGTTAATGTTCCATCTTTATTTATAAACAATACGCAAATTGAGTGCGTTGACAGTTTTGACATGCTTGGTATCGTCCTTGACAAACATATGAAATGGAATAAACATGTTGATAAGATCGCGAATAAAATCTCTAAAGTTGCTGGGATTCTAAATAAATTGAAATGGACCCTTCCTCGGCACTATTTATAACACCCTGATATCACTCCATCTAAATTATGTCATCCTTATATGGGGGTATAAGGCTGAACGTATCTCCAGACTGCAAAAAAGGGCTGTCAGAAATATTAATCTAAGTCGATTTAACGCCCATACAGAACCGATATTTAAAGAACTGAAATTGTTAAAATTGGATGATATGCGCATATTGCAAACCCTAAAGTTTTATTACAAGCTGAAGCATGATACATTACCATCTTATTTCTCACAGTTACCGATTGTTCATAGCCATCAAATTCATCACCACAATACGAGATTCAATTCCCGATTGTCTACCACTATGGTATTCCACGACTTTGCAACTAACTGTATTCGACATAGCCACGTTAAAGTTGTAAATGAAACTTCAACACTTATTCTTAACAAAATATATACGCATAGCTTACCTGCATTTGCAAGATATGTTAAGAATAATTTAATAATTAACTATGATTTTGAGTGTCACATTCGACATTGTTATATTTGCCGTCAGTTAATTGTCTGAATAACTTAAGTATATATATTGAAGCTGTTTATGTGAGGTGTGTTTTTGATTTGAATCGAATACCTAAAATATTAGTGTATATATATTACTGTTATCTTTTGGCTGTTTATGTGTAACTGTATAACTTTAAAAATCACAATGTTGGGTGGCTCTAGCGCCAGCGACCTTTAAGGTCTTAGTTGGAGTCTCCCGGCCAAGTCGACACTATTTGTTTAACTTCTCGTTTGTATTTACGTCATACTTGGTCAAATAAACGAATCTTGAATCTATGGAAAAGTCCAACCTCTTGAAAACATTTCTAATGTCGCTCCTGTCAACTTTAGTCTTGGTAGCAGGTGTACTGGTAGCTCCAGGCAATGACGTTTTGAAAGCGGGACACGAGCGTCGTCTAATGCCAAAGATATTAGTACACCAAGATAGGTCATACGGCAAAAGCCCATTGTAAAATGTGTAATGCGACGAGTAGTGGCGCCGCTATGCGGCGAGCGCGTAACGTTGGGCTGCCACTGCGCTGACGATAACGCAGACCGCGTGATAAGCGGCGCCCTGTGAACAAGAAATTGGATTTTAGCGCTATTTTAATTCGGGTGATGTAAAGCCTGGTTGTGTTCTTTCATGCTTTGAGGTATATTTTACATTAAATATATATAATTTTGTGTTTTTTATGCGGCAATAAATAGTTGTTAGTGTCACCAAGGCGTCATATTTCGAGAACTTCATTGACTGGCAGTCAACAGTTTAGCGTCCCTAATTCGCTGATTACTTTGCTGGTAGAAAACTATGATGTACCCTTGACCGATGGGTTTTAAAACACAACAACTTCATAATAATTTAGCGGTCTCCTGTCTTTGTTTGATTGACACATTTCGTTGGACAATAGATTCGTTTACCCTTCAATGCCACTGCAAACAGTTTCCCAACGAGTGTACAACAAACACAACGACGCCCGAAGTTCAGTCTCAGAAGTAGAACTCGGGCTTTCCGACGAAATGCACTTGAAAGAGACATTTTGTATTTTTATTCAAACCCCAGGTCATCGATTACGACACCTCATTACACATTCGTTAGGCATTAGCCGGCACTTAGAGCTTAGTGTCTTTTGGTAATTGTTGAGTAATAGATAGTGGCAACGATAGATCTTTGACTTGGTTTGCTCACATGAGCCGCCCGCTTCGATGTGGGCGATAATAGATAATTATCAGAAATTGCGGTGGTGATAAACGATGCACGATATCAATGACTGATAAATGAATGCAAGAAGCCGGTCTTACCTTTCCTTTTCCTTCGGGAATCTGAAAAATGCCTGTCCTGGACATTTCTTTCGTGAATTCGCGCAATTTATGGCAGAACAAACTTGAAGTTGATGCCTGTCGACGGCGGTTCTGTGCAACACTACGCGCTCACCGCTTGGCGGCGCCACTGGAGAACGATTACAAGGAAATCGCCGTTTGACCTATCTTGGTGCACTAATATCTTTGCTAATGCTTTCCTTTTTCTTGACCTGGATATGTTAATGATGGTTCTGATCACCTTGGCAAACTTCTGTGGTGTTGACGGCAATGTCGCCCTGACCTTGCTAGTAACGTTCCACTGGGTTTAGTACGGAAAGGACCGCTTGCTTAAACGCTTGGCTTCCAAACTGCAGCTACTTGCGCCGCTTTCATCTTGCACTTTTTGTTGGCATTCCTCTCCCACATCTTTTTTTCTGATTTGTCATCGCGGCACGCTGCGTTTGTTTCATAATCCTATTGTACTCTCTCTTGCTTTAAGGAGTCCTTTTTTTTGTTTGGCCTTGATTGTATTTCTCTTCTTTAAGTCTTTGTCGATACTGAACAGATCTACTCTTTGGTTTGCTATTTGCAGTCCTGTACTTAAGAACATTATAAAACCGCAACTACATGTTGTACGTTTAATCGAAATAAACGAAGATTGCACCCCCCCCCCCCCCTCCCCCTTGGGAACTTGAGCATAGACTGTACACCCAGGAGGATCTAAGAAGGGCGGGGGGTTAAACCTACCTCAGTCAAGCAAGGGGATGTTAATGACTGTTAAAGTGCATGGTGCGGCAAGGGCGGGGGGGGGGGGGGGGGGGGGTAACGGGCTATTTGTCAATCATTTTAATACCTATTCAATATTCTAAAACAGTATCTTTGTACCTCCATCATCAAAGCTGAAAAAAATAGTTTAAGCATTGCATTCCAATTCGGCTTGAAAACGTGGGTGATTCTTGGAATTCCGAGAAATTCGTGCGAATAGGGCTATACAGTTCTCGCGATCGGACGGCGAGACTTCAGTTTTGGGGACAAAAAAACACACGTGCTCCATGTTGAAGTATAGGCAGCTATACAAAAATGGCGAGAGCAAGTGATCGACTTAACCATTCCGCTGTCAAAATGTGCAGTGCATGGAGTAACAGCACACGGATGCGTCATTAAACCTCATGGTAAAGATAAAATGAGACCAGTTGGATGTTATCGTATCACTTTTGGATCACGAAAAGACAAAGTTTTTTCATTTTTGTAAGTTTTTTGTTTGAAGCGTTGCGCCAACGTTGTCACCGGGGGAATCCGCGTGACGTCATAATGTCTCGTTTTCGTAGGAAATGCAAAAAAAACGTTAGTTTCTCAGTCGTATTGTCTCGTGGTAACAAATATTCGTCATTGTGATGGCGCACACGAATAAAAAATATGCCGTCTATCCGTTTTGTGAAGCTATATTTCTTAAATATTCTTAATCATATCGCTAGGCCTTCCGCAATGGACCCACCCCTCTGCGCCTGGCTTTTGCGCAGGTAGGCTGGTTCCCAGTCTCTCTCTTTGCGTAACATACACGTCACGCCTAAGTCACAGATAGTGAGGATACCAGTGTGCGCAGATATTGTAAACTCGTTCCGAACACGTGCTTCGTTTGTTTGTCCCCAAAATGAGTAAACCGGAAGTTTAAGCGAACGAGACTTTATAGCCCTATGAGGTCACTCGAGGCACTCGTCCGGGGAAGCCCTACGTAAACCTGCCTCCGACAACCGTCTTCTCGAAACATTCACATGCGAATGTGAATTAAATAGCGACTGAATGCGAATCGGAAGAAAGGAAATAGTAAATAGTAAACATAGTTAATCTTATACCATACATTTTTTTCCCCAATTGGGTAAATTCGTTTGAGGGCGAACATTTTGAAGAGGGGGGGGGGGGGGGTATCTTTGGTACGGTGTCCATACTTTTAACCGCTGCATAGTTTCTCGCGAGCGTTGTTATAGCAACCGCAGCGGTGATGTCACTGCTTGGGTTGAGTTTCGTCGGTCGGTTAGCGAGAGGGTAGTCCAGCCACACTAGACTCCGTGTG
>CAXHSH010000452.1:0-17277 GCA_964019135.1 Arenicola marina
CCCCTCTACCTTCTCATCCCCCACCCCCACCCCCGTGTCTGTACCGTCAGCCCCCATGTCCTCACCGTCACCCCCCGTGTCCTCACCCTCACCCCCCGTGTCCGCATTCACCCTCCGTGTCCGCACCGTCACCCTCCGTGTCCGCACCGTCACCACCCGTGTCCGCATTGTCACCACCCGTGTCCGCACCGTCACCCCTCGTGTCCGCACCGTCACCCCTCGTGTCCGCACCGTCACCCCTCGTGTCCGCACCGTCACCCATCGTGTCCGCATCGTCACCCTCCGTGTCCTCACCGTCACCCCCCGTGTCCTCACTCTCATCCCCCGTGTCCGCATTCACCCTCCGTGTCCGCACCGTCACCCTCCGTGTCCGCACCGTCACCACCCGTGTCCGCATTGTCACCACCCGTGTCCGCACCGTCACCCCCTCGTGTCCGCACCGTCACCCCTCGTGTCCGCACCGTCACCCCTCGTGTCCGCACCGTCACCCTCCGTGTCCGCACCGTCACCCCTCGTGTCCGCACCGTCACCCCCTGTGTCCGCACCGTCACCCCCCGTGTCCGCACCGTCACCCTCCGTTTTCACACTGCCACCCCCCGTGTCCTCACCGTCACCCCCAGTGTCCGCAGTCACCCCCAGTGTCCGCACCGTCACCCCCCGTGTCCGCACTGCCACCCCCATGTCCACACTGCCACCCCCTGTGTCCGCACCGTCACCCCCCCGTGTCCGCACTTGCCACCCCCATGTCCACACTGCCACCCCCTGTGTCCGCACCGTCACCCCCCGTGTCCGCACTGCCACCCCCATGTCCACACTGCCACCCCCCCGTGCCTACACCGTGTCCTCATACTCAGGCAGAAGTGGCCCTCCTTGTAGTGGAAACCTTAGTACGTATGAACGTAAACATAAACATAAATGTATTCCTCGCAGACAGCCAACCCGCGATGGCCTTATCCCATGGGACCAGACAAGGACATGCTAGCGGGGCTCAGGGGGGAGGGGTGGGGGCTGGACGGGCGGGAGGGCGGACAGATCCCAGGCAACGGGAAGAGCTAGGACATGCTAGCGGGGCTCAGGGGGGAGGGGTGGGGCTGGACGGGCGGGAGGGCGGACAGATCCCAGGCAACGGGAAGAGCTGGGACGAGGAGAGGGAGGCGCGGAATGAAGCGGGGAGATGGGGGGGGGGGGTGGGGGGGGGTGGAAGGTCGGGCTGACTATATCAGATAAAGGGGTGCAGGCTAAATCACCCCAGGGTTTAGTAGACATGCCCCCGGTGCAGTACAGTGCAGTAAAGTACAGTGCAGTGCAGTGCCCTGCCCTGCCCTGCCCTCCTCACTGCACTGTACTGCAGGGGCAGGGGCAGGGCAGGGCAGGGCAGGGCAGGGGCAGGCAGGGCAGGGGCAGGGCAGGGCAGGGCAGGGGCAGGGCAGGGCAGGGCAGGGCAGGGGCAGGGAAGGGCAGGGCAGGGGCAGGGCAGGGCAGGGCAGGGGCAGGGGCAGGGGGCAGGGGCAGGGGCAGGGGCAGGGGCAGGGGCAGGGGCAGGGCAGGGCAGGGCAGGGCAGGGGCAGGGCAGGGCAGGGCAGGGCAGGGCAGGGCAGGGCAGGGCAGGGCAGGGCAGGGCAGGGCAGGGCAGGGCAGGGCAGGGCAGGGGCAGGGGCAGGGGCAGGGGCAGGGGCAGGGGCAGGGCAGGGCAGGGCAGGGCAGGGCAGGGCAGGGGCAGGGGGCAGGGCAGGGCAGGGCAGGGCAGGGCAGGGGCACCCGGAGTCCTCACCCAGTGAGAGCTCCAGGTAGTCTATGAGCGCTTTGGGACGAGGCTCTCGGGGCCAATATCTCGTCTTCTAGGTGTATATTTCCAATGATGTACCCAGGTCATTCACACCGTAAAACAAACAGACAAATGGAATGTAACGTTCAGTTGTCAGTTCCCGGCATGTGGATGCCTTGTGCATCACCAGCAGTTCACATAATTCCGCCGTTTCACGCCCTTTTAACATGGAGACAGACGTAGTTACTAACGATATAAGAATGCGTCAAGTGACCCCCCTTCCCCTTCACCCTTTCCCTGTACATTGTCTAAGAACAAAACGAATCAGCGGTCATATGACATGTGATGCGGTCGACTCGCGGGCCACACGGGTGGTCTGGTGATTAGGTTGATCGGGCTTTGTCATGGCAACTGCGAGCTGTGAGTTGGGGGTTTGCGCCTCACCATGGCAATACCTATGCTCGTGCAAGATAAGGATCTCTATACTTGGCGAAGAGTAAAGGGGGTGTTACCCCCACGGTGGGACAAGGCTCCTCTTTGTCCTTAATCATCACCACTGGCGCGATAAACACACTTTATAGGGCTACCCTGAAAACAAAACCAACGACCAGGTAGTAGTACTTCGTGACAAGTCGCAGCCTATATATCAGAGACACTGAGGGTGAAAGGTGATACACAAAGCACGCTAACGTCGTAGTTGATCATAAAATTGATCGTGATTTCGATGTTAAATCGCTCGGGGGTCATTCGCCCTTTCCATCACCCCGGCTTCCCCTCGAGGCGCCGGTCTACATGTATCCAGTACGTATCGACGTCGCCTCATAACGCTACAATCACCGTTCATAACGTCTTGAAAGGCCGCTAGGGGGGTCACCTAGCTAACGTGGGTCAGCGACAACCAGAGACAACCAGCGCCACAGGGCGGAGCGGAGTGAGATTGAGAGTGTGTGGGGCAGGCGGCCGGTGACCTCCCCCCCCCCGCACCCCAACTACCGCCGCCACCCCTCAACACATGGGATGGTGGCGGGGAGGAAGGGGCCGGAAGGGGAGAGAGGAGGGTGGGCGCAGAGGAGACAGGGAGGGGGGGGGGCGCAGGGGGGGGGGGGGGGGGAGGGAGGAATTGGGCGGAGAGGTGGGAGGGAGGGAGGGGGTTCCGGGTAGGGGGAGTTGCGCGCCGCTTGTCTTGACGACCGCCCCGGGGATCCTTCCTGTCATAACCTGCCAGCTGCAGGGGGGGGGGGGGGGCGGAGGGGTCACGCATCCAAAAATTATCAAAGCCAGAAAACGTAAAGCAAAGCAATCGGGATTCGGGAAGCAGGCGACAAAACGGTGGCGTTAAGTGGACACCCATCGACCGGCCATCGACGCGGAGGCGATGGCATTCTCCACGCGTGGTGTCGGCGCATGTCGCCAGGCGGATTCGCCAAATGGTCTTTCCTTTTCTGGGGGAGCGAGCGCCGTAGACGTAGAAAATCGCCTCGACAACAAATTAACTCTCGATTGGGGGAACGAGCAGTGAGTAAAAACGGTGACGTCCCGCACGTGGTAATAATGATGGCAGGCGTGATGCCAGAGAGTCGCGCGTTTGTTTTCAAAAGCTTTCTAATTCAATATTTCATGGTGATATTAAAGCAGCGCTCGCTTCGAGTTTTCAATCATAATCCAAGCCAGCCGACACATGTCCATCCCACCTCCCTCCCCAGCCTCCTCGCCTAAAACAAGAAACAAAGGAAGAAGAAAAAGCTTTTGCTCATCGATCAACGTGGTATGTCCTCACCACGGGCCGACCACAGCCGCCAGATGATCCGGCGGGGGTGGGGGGAGAGAGGGGGGGGGGGTCCGTTTTGACAGCCGCTGGGAGCAAAGCGGGGAAACCTATTTAAAATGTAAAACATCAGACTCGAGTCGCTTCCGCGCATGCGTGTGCATGATGAGCACAGGTAGAAAAGACAGACACGCCTTCCCCTCCCCCTCCCCCCACCCAGCTTCCATTACCCTTTCCTTGAAGCACTCCCAGCATGAGTGACAAAACCAATCAAAACTCGGTGGGTTATCTGTGAATGATCCCTCCCCACTCCCCCCCCCCCCTCCCCGCCGTCTGCAAGGCAATGACTCACCCGCCCTAGGTGGTCATTAATACGCTCCTCCCTCAGACCGTCCCCCGCTCCTCCCTCAGACAACAGCGTCCCCCGTTCCTCCCTCACACAACACCGTCCCCCGCTCCTCCCTCAGACAACACCGTCCCCCGCTCCTCCCTCAGACAACAGCGTCCCCCGCTCCTCCCTCAGACAACACCGTCCCCCGCTCCTCCCTCAGACAACAGCGTCCCCCGCTCCTCCCTCAGACAACACCTTCCCCCGCTCCTCCCTCACACAACACCGTCCCCCGCTCCTCCCTCAGACAACACCTTCCCCCGCTCCTCCCTCACACAACACCGTCCCCCGCTCCTCCCTCACACAACACCGTCCCCGCTCCTCCCTCAGACAACACCGTCCCCCGCTCCTCCCTCAGACAACACCTTCCCCCGCTCCTCCCTCACACACCTTCCCCCGCTCCTCCCTCAGACAACACCGTCCCCCGCTCCTCCCTCAGACAACTACGTCTCCCGCTCCTCCCTCAGACAACACCGTCCCCCGCTCCTCCCTCAGACAACACCTTCCCCCGCTCCTCCCTCACACAACACCTTCCCCCGCTCCTCCCTCAGACATCACCGTCCCCCGCTCCTCCCTCAGACAACACCTTCCCCCGCTCCTCCCTCACACAACACCTTCCCCCGCTCCTCCCTCAGACAACACCGTCCCCCGCTCCTCCCTCAGACAACACCGTCCCCCGCTCCTCCCTCAGACAACTACGTCTCCCGCTCCTCCCTCAGACAACACCGTCCCCCGCTCCTCCCTCAGACAACACCTTCCCCCGCTCCTCCCTCACACAACACCTTCCCCCGCTCCTCCCTCAGACAACACCGTCCCCTGTTCCTCCCTTAGACAACACCGTCCCCCGCTCCTCCCTCAGACAACTACGTCTCCCGCTCCTCCCTCAGACAACACCGTCCCCCGCTCCTCCCTCAGACAACACCTTCCCCCGCTCCTCCCTCACACAACACCTTCTCCCGCTCCTCCCTCAAACAACACCGTCCCCCGCTCCTCCCTCAGACAACTACGTCCCCCGCTCCACCCTCAGACAACACCTTCCCCCGCTCCTCCCTCAGACAACACCGTCCCACGCTCCTCCCTCAGACAACAGCGTCCCCCGCTCCTCCCTCACACAACACCTTCCCCCGCTCCTCCCTCAGACAACAGCGTCCCCCGCTCCTCCCTCAGACCTTCCCCCGCTCCCTCAGACAACAGCGTCCCCCGCTCGTCCCTCACACAACACCTTCCCCCGCTTCTCCCTCACACAACACCTTCCCCCGCTCCTCCCTCACACAACACCTTCCCCCGCTCCTCCCTCACACAACACCTTCCCCCGCTCCTCCCTCACACAACACCTTCCCCCGCTCCTCCCTCACACAACAGCGTCTCCCGCTCCTCCCTCACACAACACCTTCCCATGCTCCTCCCTCAGACAACACCGTCCCCCGCTCCTCCCTCAGACAACACCTTCCCCCGCTCCTCCCTCACACAACACCTTCCCCCGCTCCTCCCTCACACAACAGCTTCCCCCGCTCCTCCCTCAGACAACTACGTCCCCCGCTCCTCCCTCAGACAACACCTTCCCCCGCTCCTCCCTCAGACAACACCTTCCCCCGCTCCTCCCTCACACAACACCGTCCCCCGCTCCTCCCTCACACAACACCGTCCCCGCTCCTCCCTCAGACAACACCGTCCCCCGCTCCTCCCTCAGACAACTACGTCTCCCGCTCCTCCCTCAGACAACACCGTCCCCCGCTCCTCCCTCAGACAACACTGTCCCCCGCTCCTCCCTCAGACAACACCTTCCCCCGCTCCTCCCTCACACAACACCTTCCCCCGCTCCTCCCTCAGACAACACCGTCCCCCGCTCCTCCCTCAGACAACACCTTCCCCCGCTCCTCCCTCACACAACACCTTCCCCCGCTCCTCCCTCAGACAACACCGTCCCCCGCTCCTCCCTCAGACAACTACGTCTCCCGCTCCTCCCTCAGACAACACCGTCCCCCGCTCCTCCCTCAGACAACACCTTCCCCCGCTCCTCCCTCACACAACACCTTCCCCCGCTCCTCCCTCAGACATCACCGTCCCCCGCTCCTCCCTCAGACAACACCTTCCCCCGCTCCTCCCTCACACAACACCTTCCCCCGCTCCTCCCTCAGACAACACCGTCCCCCGCTCCTCCCTCAGACAACACCGTCCCCCGCTCCTCCCTCAGACAACTACGTCTCCCGCTCCTCCCTCAGACAACACCGTCCCCCGCTCCTCCCTCAGACAACACCTTCCCCAGCTCCTCCCTCACACAACACCTTCCCCCGCTCCTCCCTCACACAACCGCTTCCCCCGCTCTCCCTCACACAACACCTTCCCCCACTCCTCCTTCAAACAACATCTTCCCCCGCTCCTCCCTCACACAACACCCTTCCCCTCCTCCTCTCTCACTTAACATCTTCCCCCGCTCCTCCCTCACACAACACTTCCCCCGCTCCTCCCTCACTTAACATCTTCCCCGGCTCCTCCCTCACACAACACCTTCCCCCGCTCCTCCCTCACACAACACCTTCCCCCGCTCCTCCCTTACACAACACCTTCCCCCGCTCGTCCCTCACACAACACTTCCCCCGCTCCTCCCTCACACACCTTCTCCCGCTCCTCCCTCACACAACAGCTCCCCCCCCCTCCTCCCTCATTTAACATCTTCCCCCGCTCCTCCCTCACACAACACTTCCCGCGCTCCTCCCTCACACCACACCTTCCCTCGCTCCTCCCTCACTTAACATCTTCCCCCGCTCCTCCCTCACACAACACCTTCCCCCGTTCCTCCCTCACACAACACCTTCCCCCGCTCCTCCCTCACACAACACCTTCCCCCGCTCCTCCCTCACACAACACCTTCCCCCGCTCCTCCCTCAGACAACACCTTCCCCCGCTTCTCCCTCACACAACAGCTTCTCCCGCTCCTCCCTCAGACAACCGCTTCTCCCGCTCCTCCCTCACACAACACCCTCCCCCGCTCCTCCCTCAAACAACATCTTCCCCCGCTCGTCCCTCACACAACACTTCCCCCGCTCCTCCCTCACACAACACCTTCCCCCGCTCCTCCCTCACACAACACCTTCCCCCGCTCCTCCCTCAGACAACAGCGTCCCCCGCTCCTCCCTCACACAACACCTTCCCCCGCTCCTCCCTCAGACAACTACGTCCCCCGCTCCTCCCTCACACAACACCTTCCCCCGCTCCTCCCTCAGACAACAGCGTCCCCCGCTCCTCCCTTACACAACACCGTCCCCCGCTCCTCCCTCAGACAACAGCGTCCCCCGCTCCTCCCTCAGACAACTACGTCCCCCGCTCCGCCCTCAGACAACAGCGTCTCCCGCTCCTCCCACACACAACACCTTCCCCCGCTCCTCCCTCACACAACACCTTCCCCCGCTCCTCCCTCAGACAACAGCGTCTCCCGCTCCTCCCTCACACAACACCTTCCCCCGCTCCTCCCTCAGACAACTACGTCCCCCGCTCCTCCCTCACACAACAGCGTCCCCTGCTCCTCCCTCACACAACACCTTCCCCCGCTCCTCCCTCACACAACACCTCTCCCCCCCCCTAGACAACAGCGTCCCCCGCTCCTCCCTCAGACCTTCCCCCGCTCCTCCCTCACACAACACCTTCCCCCGCTCCTCCCTCACACAACACCTTCCCCCGCTCCTCCCTCACACAACATCTTCCCCCGCTCCTCCCTCAGACGACAGCGTCCCCCGCTCCTCCCTCAGACAACTACGTTCCCCGCTCCTCCCTCAGACAACAGCGTCTCCCGCTCCTCCCTCACACAACACCTTCCCCCGCTCCTCCCTCACACAACACCTTCCCCCGCTCCTCCCTCAGACAACTACGTCCCACGCTCCTCCCTCACACAACAGCGTCCCCTGCTCCTCCCTCAGACAACACCTTCCCCCGTTCCTCCCTCACACAACACCTTCCCCCGCTCCTCCCTCAGACAACAGCGTCCCCCGCTCCTCCCTCAGACCTTCCCCCGCTCCTCCCTCACACAACATCTTCCCCCGCTCCTCCCTCACACAACACCTTCCCCCGCTCCTCCCTCACACAACACCTTCCCCCACTCCTCCCTCAGACAACAGCGTCCCCCGCTCCTCCCTCACACAACACCTTCCCCCCCTCCTCCCTCACACAACACCTTCCCCCGCTCCTCCCTCACACAACACCTTCCCCCGCTCCTCCCTCAGACAACACCTTCCCCCGCTCCTCCCTCAAACAACACCTTCCCCCGCTCCTCCCTCACACAACACCTTCCCCCGCTCCTCCCTCACACAACACCTTCCCCCGCTCCTCCCTCAGACCTTCCCCCGCTCCTCCCTCACACAACATCTTCCCCCGCTCCTCCCTCACACAACACCTTCCCCCGCTCCTCCCTCACACAACACCTTCCCCCGCTCCTCCCTCACACAACACCTTCCCCCGTTCCTCCCTCACACAACACCTTCCCCCGCTCCTCCCTCAGACAACAGCGTCCCCCGCTCCTCCCTCACACAACACCTTCCCCCGCTCCTCCCTCACACAACACCTTCCCCCGCTCCTCCCTCAGACAACAGCGTCCCCCGCTCCTCCCTCACACAACACCTTGCCCCGCTCCTCCCTCACACAACACCTTCCCCCGCTCCTCCCTCACACAACACCTTCCCCCGCTCCTCCCTCAGACCTTCCCCCGATCCTCCCTCACACAACATCTTTCCCCGCTCCGCCCTCACACAAAACCTTCCCCCGCTCCTCCCTCACACAACACCTTCCCCCGCTCCTCCCTCACACAACACCTTCCCCCGCTCCTCCCTCACACAACACCTTCCCCCGCTCCTCCCTCACACAACACCTTCCCCCGCTCCTCCCTCACACAACAGCGTCCCCCGCTCCTCCCTCACACAACACCTTCCCCCGCTCCTCCCTCACACAACAGCGTCCCCCGCTCCTCCCTCACACAACACCTTCCCCCGCTCCTCCCTCACACAACAGCTTCTCCCGCTCCTCCCTCACACAACACCTTCCTCCGATCCTCCCTCACACAACACCTTCCTCCGATCCTCCCTCACACAACACCTTCCCCCGCTCCTCCCTCACACAACACCTTCCCCCGCTCCTCCCTCACACAACACCTTCCCCCGCTCCTCCCTCAGACAACACCGTCCGCCGCTCCTCCCTCACACAACACCTTCCCCCGCTCCTCCCTCAGACAACACCTTCCCCCGCTCCTCCCTCAAACAACACCTTCCCCCGCTCCTCCCTCACACAACACCTTCCCCCGCTCCTCCCTCACACAACACCTTCCCCCGCTCCTCCCTCAGACCTTCCCCCGCTCCTCCCTCACACAACATCTTCCCCCGCTCCTCCCTCACACAACACCTTCCCCCGCTCCTCCCTCACACAACACCTTCCCCCGCTCCTCCCTCACACAACACCTTCCCCCGTTCCTCCCTCACACAACACCTTCCCCCGCTCCTCCCTCAGACAACAGCGTCCCCCGCTCCTCCCTCACACAACACCTTCCCCCGCTCCTCCCTCACACAACACCTTCCCCCGCTCCTCCCTCAGACAACAGCGTCCCCCGCTCCTCCCTCACACAACACCTTGCCCCGCTCCTCCCTCACACAACACCTACCCCCGCTCCTCCCTCACACAACACCTTCCCCCGCTCCTCCCTCAGACCTTCCCCCGCTCCTCCCTCACACAACATCTTTCCCCGCTCCTCCCTCACACAACACCTTCCCCCGCTCCTCCCTCACACAACACCTTCCCCCGCTCCTCCCTCACACAACACCTTCCCCCGCTCCTCCCTCACACAACACCTTCCCCCGCTCCTCCCTCACACAACACCTTCCCCCGCTCCTCCCTCACACAACAGCGTCCCCCGCTCCTCCCTCACACAACACCTTCCCCCGCTCCTCCCTCACACAACACCTTCCCCCGCTCCTCCCTCAGACAACAGCGTCCCCCGCTCCTCCCTCACACAACACCTTCCCCCGCTCCTCCCTCAGACAACTACGTCCCCCGCTCCTCCCTCACACAACAGCGTCCCCTGCTCCTCCCTCACACAACACCTTCCCCCGCTCCTCCCTCACACAACACCTCTCCCCCCCCCTAGACAACAGCGTCCCCCGCTCCTCCCTCAGACCTTCCCCCGCTCCTCCCTCACACAACACCTTCCCCCGCTCCTCCCTCACACAACACCTTCCCCCGCTCCTCCCTCACACAACATCTTCCCCCGCTCCTCCCTCAGACGACAGCGTCCCCCGCTCCTCCCTCAGACAACTACGTTCCCCGCTCCTCCCTCAGACAACAGCGTCTCCCGCTCCTCCCTCACACAACACCTTCCCCCGCTCCTCCCTCACACAACACCTTCCCCCGCTCCTCCCTCAGACAACTACGTCCCACGCTCCTCCCTCACACAACAGCGTCCCCTGCTCCTCCCTCACACAACACCTTCCCCCGCTCCTCCCTCACACAACACCTTCCCCCTTTCCTCCCTCAGACAACAGCGTCCCCCGCTCCTCCCTCAGACCTTCCCCCGCTCCTCCCTCACACAACATCTTCCCCCGCTCCTCCCTCACACAACACCTTCCCCCGCTCCTCCCTCACACAACACCTTCCCCCACTCCTCCCTCAGACAACAGCGTCCCCCGCTCCTCCCTCACACAACACCTTCCCCCCCTCCTCCCTCACACAACACCTTCCCCCGCTCCTCCCTCACACAACACCTTCCCCCGCTCCTCCCTCAGACAACACCTTCCCCCGCTCCTCCCTCAAACAACACCTTCCCCCGCTCCTCCCTCACACAACACCTTCCCCCGCTCCTCCCTCACACAACACCTTCCCCCGCTCCTCCCTCAGACCTTCCCCCGCTCCTCCCTCACACAACATCTTCCCCCGCTCCTCCCTCACACAACACCTTCCCCCGCTCCTCCCTCACACAACACCTTCCCCCGCTCCTCCCTCACACAACACCTTCCCCCGTTCCTCCCTCACACAACACCTTCCCCCGCTCCTCCCTCAGACAACAGCGTCCCCCGCTCCTCCCTCACACAACACCTTCCCCCGCTCCTCCCTCACACAACACCTTCCCCCGCTCCTCCCTCAGACAACAGCGTCCCCCGCTCCTCCCTCACACAACACCTTGCCCCGCTCCTCCCTCACACAACACCTTCCCCCGCTCCTCCCTCACACAACACCTTCCCCCGCTCCTCCCTCAGACCTTCCCCCGCTCCTCCCTCACACAACATCTTTCCCCGCTCCTCCCTCACACAACACCTTCCCCCGCTCCTCCCTCACACAACACCTTCCCCCGCTCCTCCCTCACACAACACCTTCCCCCGCTCCTCCCTCACACAACACCTTCCCCCGCTCCTCCCTCACACAACAGCGTCCCCCGCTCCTCCCTCACACAACACCTTCCCCCGCTCCTCCCTCACACAACAGCGTCCCCCGCTCCTCCCTCACACAACACCTTCCCCGCTCCTCCCTCACACAACAGCTTCCCCCGCTCCTCCCTCACACAACACCTTCCTCCGATCCTCCCTCACACAACACCTTCCTCCGATCCTCCCTCACACAACACCTTCCCCCGCTCCTCCCTCACACAACACCTTCCCCCGCTCCTCCCTCACACAACACCTTCCCCCGCTCCTCCCTCAGACAACACCGTCCGCCGCTCCTCCCTCACACAACACCTTCCCCCGCTCCTCCCTCAGACAACACCTTCCCCCGCTCCTCCCTCAAACAACACCTTCCCCCGCTCCTCCCTCACACAACACCTTCCCCCGCTCCTCCCTCACACAACACCTTCCCCCGCTCCTCCCTCAGACCTTCCCCCGCTCCTCCCTCACACAACATCTTCCCCCGCTCCTCCCTCACACAACACCTTCCCCCGCTCCTCCCTCACACAACACCTTCCCCCGCTCCTCCCTCACACAACACCTTCCCCCGTTCCTCCCTCACACAACACCTTCCCCCGCTCCTCCCTCAGACAACAGCGTCCCCCGCTCCTCCCTCACACAACACCTTCCCCCGCTCCTCCCTCACACAACACCTTCCCCCGCTCCTCCCTCAGACAACAGCGTCCCCCGCTCCTCCCTCACACAACACCTTGCCCCGCTCCTCCCTCACACAACACCTTCCCCCGCTCCTCCCTCACACAACACCTTCCCCCGCTCCTCCCTCAGACCTTCCCCCGCTCCTCCCTCACACAACATCTTTCCCCGCTCCTCCCTCACACAACACCTTCCCCCGCTCCTCCCTCACACAACACCTTCCCCCGCTCCTCCCTCACACAACACCTTCCCCCGCTCCTCCCTCACACAACACCTTCCCCCGCTCCTCCCTCACACAACACCTTCCCCCGCTCCTCCCTCACACAACAGCGTCCCCCGCTCCTCCCTCACACAACACCTTCCCCCGCTCCTCCCTCACACAACAGCGTCCCCCGCTCCTCCCTCACACAACACCTTCCCCCGCTCCTCCCTCACACAACAGCTTCCCCCGCTCCTCCCTCACACAACACCTTCCCCCGCTCCTCCCTCACACAACACCTTCCCCCGCTCCTCCCTTACACAACACCTTCCCCCGCTCCTCCCTCACACAACACTTCCCCCGCTCCTCCCTCACACAACACCTTCCCCCGCTCCTCCCTCAGACAACAGCGTCCCCCGCTCCTCCCTCACACAACACCTTCCCCCGCTCCTCCCTCAAACAACATCTTCCCCCGCTCGTCCCTCACACAACACTTCCCCCGTTCCTCCCCCACTTAACATCTTCCCCGGCTCCTCCCTCACACACCTTCCCCCCTCCTCCCTCACACAACACCTTCCCCCGCTCCTCCCTTACACAACACCTTCCCCCGCTCCTCCCTCACACAACACTTCCCCCGCTCCTCCCTCACACAACACCTTCCTCCGCCCCTCCCTCACACAACACCTTCCCCCGCTCCTCCCTCACACAACACCTTCCCCCGCTCCTCCCTCACACATCTTCCCCCGCTCCTCCCTCACACAACACCTTCCCCCGCTCCTCCCTCACACAACACCTTCCCCCGCTCCTCCCTCACACAACACCTTCCCCCGCTCCTCCCTCACACATCTTCCCCCGCTCCTCCCTCACACAACACCTTCCCCCGCTCCTCCCTCACACAACAGCTTCCCCCGCTCCTCCCTCACACAACACCTTCCCCCGCTCCTCCCTCACACAACACCTTCCTCCGCTCCTCCCTCACTCTACATCTTCCCCTGCTCCAAAATCACTCCATTTTTCACAGCTTCTCTTTGGTCCAAATACCGTTCAATTAACCATGTCCAAACTGCCCTGAAATCCCCTACAGTATCATTGACAGGCGACGAGGAGGCTGGTGTCCCCCTCCCCCTTACCCCCCCCCCCCCCTAACCCCCCCAGAAGGCTTTAATCTGTCAGACCGCCCCGTGTCAGATTTCACTGAAATTGATCACTTAAGCACGGCGACCGTTCATTAATCAAGTTAAATCTTAGTGTTACATAGTCAACCGAGGGGGTCGTTTTTGTAGATAAATTGTCTTGATTTATTGAAGCTTATACATATATAAATATAGATATGGTAACGCCAATTACAATCTTGTGGCAAGCGACGTCCTCGGGCACAGCCATGTTAAACATGGAGGTTGATGGACCGCACCGTCCTATTACAGGCAAATCATGGGTGTCACACACAGTTCTACGTCCTATAGTAGGCAAATCATGGGTGTCACACACAGTTCTACGTCCTATAGTAGGCAAATCATGGGTGTCACACACAGTTTCACGTCCTATAGTAGGCAAATCATGGGTGTCACACACAGTTTCACGTCCTATAGTAGGCAAATCATGGGTGTCACACACAGTTTCACGTCCTATAGTAGGCAAATCATGGGTGTCACACACAGTTTCACGTCCTATAGTAGGCAGATAATGGGTGTCACACACAGTTTCACGTCCTATAGTAGGCGATTGGTCGGTTGTATGTTTAGGACGCTTCAACCACTTTGGTCATACCGCGCCAATGGGAGACGGAAGGGAGCGTGGAGCCATGTCCCCGGGGGTAACCCCCTACTCTTTGCGAAGTAGGACATGGTATCTTTATCCTGCGACCGCACGGACATGGCCACAGCGGGGCTCGAACCACTGATCCACGTGCCGTTATAAATCCTATAGTAGGCTAAGAATTGATGTCACATACAGTCCCTATAGTTACTGTTGGCGAATCGCGGGTCTCACATACAGTTTCCGTGCTCTCCAGACACATTAGGGGTGTCACATAAACTTTATGGGAGTCCTATAAACATCCCCGTCCTACTTGAGGCAGATTATGGGAGTCCTATAAACATCTCCGACGTACTTGAGGCAGATTATGGGAGTCCTATAAACATCCCAGTCCTACTTCAGGCAGATTATGGACGTCCGATAAACATCCCCGTCCTACATCAGACAGATTATGGGAGTCCTATAAACATCTCCGACTTACTTGAGGCAGATTATGGGAGTCCTATAAACATCCCCGTCCTACTTCTGGCAGATTATGGGAGTCCTATAAACATCCCCGTCCTACTTCAGGAAGATTATGGGAGTCCTATAAACATCCTAGTCCTACTTCAGGCAGATTATGGGAGTCCTATAAACATCCCCGCCCTACTTGAGGCCGATTATGGGAGTGATAAAGAAGTTGTCGTGGCCACTTAAGGGGAGATTACGGGGGTCCGCTACACTTTTTCGTCCAACATCGAGTTTGTTAGCAAGTTTCGCGTGTCGGTCAACTTCCGGTGGACATGACGTCACTGGCGTGAGGTTCTCGTTGCTGGCGTTATTCTCGGAGAGCGCCGCCCTGCAGGGAGCACGTGACATGACGGGTTACATGGCCTACCAATCACGCGACCCAGTGGTCACTTGGTCTCCAAACCATGGTATCCCCGGGAAAATGACGTCACCATTGGCGTGCGACCGTCAGAAAGCTGCGACTGCGGCTGGGACACTCGGTACCTCCGCCCCTCCACCCCCCGCCCCCCCCCTACCGCCTCGTCACAGAGGGGGGAGGGGGAGAGGCGGGTGGACGCGGCGGGGTGGGTTGCCGGGGGGGGGGGGGGGGGTACTACAGCAAATAGAAAGAGGCCGGGTGTGAGGGAGCGGGGCCGTTTCAGACCTCGGTAAAGTTCACGGCGGGGGGGTCTGGTCCCGCTGCGGATATTAACAAAAGCTCTTAACGTGCAAATCTTTTCCTTTTGGACAGTGGTGGACAAAACAAGGACGTAGATTACGCGGGTGGCTGACAGAAGGCATAATCCGCCTCTGGGGGTTAGACCCCCGGGCCGCCTGTTTAATGAGGGCGGGCGTCCATCACGGCGGCGGGACAGGGGGTTGGGGGGGGGGGGTCGGGGGTTTACCACTGGGATCCAGTCAGTACCAGTAACCTTACTCCTCTCGGCCTCTGTAAGCCTCTCACACAGCTGGTTCTATCGCACGACACACCTACCATGTGAGATCCAGTCTACAGGAGGACAACCTGCCTCGCTGTCATGTGTGTGTTATGATGAACACTATACGATCCGCGATAAGGAGTGGTGTGTGAAGAAAGGTAAAGATTCAAGGCCTGGATGGATGTGAACGTGTTCACACCATGGGAGTAGTCACACTGAAGGCAGAGCGAAAGGGAGGGAGGGAGGGAGAGAGAGAGGGGGGGAGAGGGTGAGGGAGGGGGAGAGGGAGAGAGGGAGAGAGGGAGGGAGGCAGAGAAAGAGGGAGGGAGGGAGGGAGGGAGGGAGGGAGAGGGCGAGGGAGGGGGAGAGATGAGAGAGAGAAAGAGAGAGGGAGAGAAAGGCTCTACCTGAACCAATACCATCGCACATGCAGCCGGTATTTAATGTCAAACCGCGACACAAGTCACGTGGCCGAAGGTTTTGCCTCGCAGGTTGATTTGCTTACTGGGCCAACCCCCCCCCCCCCCCCCAAAAAAAAAGACAACAAATATTGGATCAGTTATGGTCCAATTTGCAAGTCGTATGAGGTATGATTTGTCTTTGTGGCGGGCGCCGACTAGTCCCAGCACAGAGTACTCATGTAACTCGCTACGGTTATTAATCCAGGCACCAGGTCCCATTAAGACATACATGGCGGACAGCGGCACGCATATTTGCATATAATATAAAAGAAAATAAAACGGTTGCTTGAAAACGTTCCTCTGGTAGGCGACCTACATTAGGAACATGGGACATGGAAATCTGAAATATGTAGTGTCCACACGACGCAATTTCCTATCGTTACAGAACTGGTAAAAAAGCGGTTTAATCACTGCATGTAATATTGTCGCTAAAGGCAATACGTTTCCATGACAATAAGGGTTACACTGATCATGCAGCGAACGGTGCGTAAAACATATCACAAACCTTAAGGAATATCCAAGTATCACATACAATTACAGAGAAATTATTCTTACATTACAAATTACATTTCCTAGAATTTGGGGTAAAGGCTTATGAGGACAAGGGAAATAATAATACTGTTTATTGTCCAAAGGTCCAAAGGTATGCATCGCAAGTAAACAAACATATATTACATAGACAACAGCAGAAGCCGAAGCTTATATGCTAATGTAAAATAGAACTTCACAACTGGATCTATACAGATACAAGAGGAAAAAAAAGTAACGTGAAAGGGCCAGAGTAGTAGGCTGTTTACCTCAAAGAATATTGGATATAAATATAAAGCTTCGACCAGTTTACTACTAATGACGACATCATTGTTGTCTTAAATGAGTGAAGGGATGAGTTAAATTCTATCTTATTATACGATTTATTAAAGAAAGTAATAGCCGAATATCCTATAGATTTGCGAAAATGATCAGTCCTAGCCTTTGAGATATGTAGTAGCTTCGCTCCTCTAGTATTATGACTGTGAATGCTAGACCTCGTAACAAATAAAGATTGAATAGGTTCAGGTAATATACCCTGGTATTGCTTAAACATTAATAAAACAACACTATATTCATACAATTTCGTCAAAGGTAAAATATTAATTTCTTTAAACAGATTGTTCGTGTGAAAATACTTGTTAACACCTGTAATTATACGAACAGCCCTTTTCTGCCAAATAAACAATGGATGTAAATAGGACTGATAGGCCCCACACCAAACTACATGAAGGCATGCTAACAGAATGATATTTAATTCTGTGCCTGGCAACCGTGCGAACCAAATTCCTGGCGATGGCCGATGCGAGGGACTGTGTGAATTGCTCACATTTATGAGACTACACTACTCTATGAAACATGATGGCTAATTTTTCACTGAGGTTCAAATATTTCCAGAAAGAATGTCTAATTTCCTGCTGATT
>CAXHSH010000456.1:0-13789 GCA_964019135.1 Arenicola marina
CCGGGAGATAGAGAAAACAAAGCAGTGAGAGAGAGAGAGAGAACAAAGCACTGAGAGATATCGAGAACAAAGCACTGAGAGATAAAGAGAACAAAGCACTGAGAGATAGAGAGAACAAAGCACTGAGAGATAGACAGAACAAAGCACTGAGCGATAGAGAGAACAAAGCACTAAGAGATAGAGAACAAAGCACTGAGAGATAGAGAGAACAAAGCACTGAGAGATAGAGAGAACAAAGCGCTGAGAGATAGAGAGAACAAAGCACTGAGAGATAGAGAGAACAAAGCACTGAGAGATAGAGAGAACAAAGCACTGAGAGATAGAGAGAACAAGGCAATGAGAGATCGCGAGAACAAAGCCTGAGAGATAGAGAGAACAAAGCACTGAGACATAAAGAGAACAAAGCACTGAGAGATAGAAAGAACAAAGCACTGAGAGATAGAAAGAACAAAGCACTGAGATATAGAGAGAACAAAGCACTGAGAGATAGAGAGAACAAAGCACTGAGAGATAGAGAGAACACAGTACTGGTAGATAGACAGAACGAAACAATGAGAGACAGAGAGAACAAAGCACTGAGATATAGAGAGAACAGAGTACTGAGAGATGAAGAGAACAAAGCAGTGAGAGAGAGCGAGAACAAAACACTGAGAGATAGAGAGAAGAAAGCACTGAGAGATAGAGAGAACAAAGCACTGAGAGATAAAGAGAACAAAGCACTGAGAGATAGAAAGAACAAAGCACTGAGAGATAGAGAGAACAAAGCACTGAGATATAGAGAGGACAAAGCACTGAGAGATAGAGAGAACAAAGCACTGAGAGATAGAAAGAACAAATCACTGAGAGATAGAGAGAACAAAGAACAAAGCACTGAGAGATAGAGAGAACAAATCACTGAGAGATAGAGAGAACAAAGCACTGAGAGATAGAAAGCACAAGGCAGTGAGAGATAGCGAGAACAAAACACTGAGAGATAGAGAGAACAAAGCACTGAGAGATAAAGAGAACAAAGCACTGAGAGATAAAGAGAACAAAGCACTGAGACATAAAGAGAACAAAGCACTGAGAGATAGAAAGAACAAAGCACTGAGAGATAGAGAGAACAAAGCACTGATATATAGAGAGAACAAAGCACTGAGAGATAGAGAACAAAGCACTGAGAGATAGACAGAACAAAGCACTGAGGGATAGACAGAACAAAGCACTGAGAGATAGAGAGAACAAAGCACTGCGAGATAAAGAGAACAAAGCACTGAAAGATGGAGAGAACAAAGCACTGAGAGATAGAAAGCACAACGCACCGAGAGATGGAGTACAAAGCACTGAGAGATAGCGAGAACAAAGCACTGAGAGATAGAAAGAACAAAGCACTGAGAGATAAAGAACAAAGCACTGAGAGATAGAGAGAACAAAGCACTGAGAGATAGAGAGAACAAAGCACTGAGAGATAGAGAGAACAAGGCAATGAGAGATCGCGAGAACAAAGCACTGAGAGATAGAGAGAACAAAGCGCTGACAGATAGAGAGAACAAAGCACTGAGAGATGGAGAGAACACAGTACTGGGAGATAGACAGAACGAAGCACTGAGAGACAGAGAGAACAAAGCACTGAGATATAGAGAGAATAGAGTACTGAGAGATGAAGAGAACAAAGCAGATAGAGAGAGCGAGAACAAAACACTGAGAGATAGAGAGAACAAAGCACTGAGAGATAGAGAGAACAGAGTACTGAGAGATGAAGAGAACAAAGCAGTGAGGGAGAGCGAGAACAAAGCACTGAGAGATAGAGAGAACAAAGTACTGAGAGATAGAGAGAACAAAGCACTGAGAGATAAAGAGAACAAAGCACTGAGAGATAGAAAGAACAAAGCACTGAGAGATAGAGAGAACAAAGCACTGAGATATAGAGAGGATAAAGCACTGAGAGATAGAGAGAACAAAGCACTGAGAGATAGAAAGAACAAATCACTGAGAGATAGAGAGAACAATGAACAAAGCACTGAGAGATAGAGAGAACAAATCACTGAGCGATAGAGAGAACAAAGCACTGAGAGATAGAAAGCACAAGGCAGTGAGAGATAGCGAGAACAAAACACTGAGAGATAGAGAGAAAAAAGCACTGAGAGATAAAGAGAACAAAGCACTGAGAAATAAAGAGAACAAAGCACTGAGACATAAAGAGAACAAAGCACTGAGAGATAGAAAGAACAAAGCACTGAGAGATAGAAAGAACAAAGCACTGAGATATAGAGAGAACAAAGCACTGAGAGATAGAGAGAACAAAGCACTGAGAGATAGAAAGCACAAAGCACTGAGATATAGAGAGAACAAAGCACTGAAAGATAAAGAGAAAAAGGCACTGAGAGATAGAGAGAAAAACACTGGCAGATAGAGAACAAAGCACTGAGAGATAGAGAGAACAAAGCACTGAGAGATAGAGAGAACAAAGCACTGAGATATAGAGAACAAAGCACTGAGAGATAGAGAGAACAAAGCACTGAGAGATAAAGAGAACAAAGCACTGAGAGATGAAGAGAAAAAAGCACTGAGAGATAGAGCACAAAGCACTGAGAGAAATAGAGAACAAAGCACTAAGAGATAGAGAGAACAAAGCACTGAGAGATAGAGAGAACAAAGCACTGAGATATAGAGAACAAAGCACTGAGAGATAGAGAGAACAAAGCACTGAGAGATAAAGAGAACAAAGCACTGAGAGATGAAGAGAAAAAAGCACTAAGAGATAGAGAACAAAGCACTGAGAGATAGACAGAACAAAGCACTGAGAGATAGAGAGAACAAAGCACTGCGAGATAAAGAGAACAAAGCACTGAAAGATGGAAAGAACAAAGCACTGAGAGATAGAAAGCACAACGCACCGAGAGATGGAGTACAAAGCACTGAGAGATAGCGAGAACAAAGCACTGAGAGATAGAGAGAACAAAGCACTGAGAGATAGAGAACAAAGCACTGAGAGATAGAGAGAACAAAGCACTGAGAGATAGAGAGAACAAAGCACTGAGAGATAGAGAGAACAAAGCACTGAGAGATAGACAGAACAAAGCACTGAGAGATAGAGAGACAAAAGTACTGAGAGATAGAGAACAAAGCACTGAGAGATCGACAGAACAAGGCACTGAGAGATAGAGAGAACAAAGCACTGAGAGATAAAGAGAACAAAGCACTGAGAGATAGAGAGAAAAAAGCACTGAGAGATAGACAGAACAAAGCACTGAGAGATAGAGAAAAAAACACTGAGAGATAGAGAACAAAGCACTGAGATATAGACAGAACAAAGCACTGAGAGATATAGAGAACAAAGCCCTGAGAGATAGACAGAACAAAGCACTGAAAGATATAGATAACAAAGCACTGAGAGATAGAGAGAACAAAGCACTGAAAGATGGAGAGAACAAAGCACTGAGAGATAAAGAAAACAAAGCACTGAGAGATATAGAGAAAAAAGCACTGAGAGATAGAGAACAAAGCACTGAGAGATAGAGAGAACAAAGCACTGAAAGATGGAGAGAACAAAGCACTGAGAGATGGAGAGAACAAAGCACTGAGAGATAGAGAGAACAAAGCACTGAGAGATAAAGAGAACAAAGCACTGAGAGATGTAGAGAACAAAGCACTGAGAGATAGAGAGAACAAAGCACTGAAAGATGGAGAGAACAAAGCACTGAGAGATAGACCGAACAAAGCACTGAGAGATATAGAGAACAAAGCACTGAGAGACAGAGAGAACAAAGCACTGAGAGATAGAAAGCTCAAAGCACTGAGATATAGAGAGAACAAAGCACTGAGAGATAAAGAGAAAAAAGCACTGAGAGATAGAGAGAACAAAGCACTGAGAGATAGAGAACAAAGCACTGAGAGATAGAGAGAACAAAGCACTGAGAGATAAAGAGAACAAAGCACCGAGAGATAGAAAGAACAAAGCACTGAGAGATAGAGAGAGCAAAGCACTGAGAGATAGAAAGCACAAACCACTGAGATATAGAGAGAACAAAGCACTGAGAGATAAAGAGAACAAAGCACTGAGAGATAGAGAGAACAAAGCTCGAATAAAGAGAGGGATATATATGTATGACGAAGAGCGATAGAAAGCAACAGACAGGCAGTGAAGAGAAAGAGAGAGAGACACTGAGAGAGAGAGAGAGATTGATTTGGCTGGAGAAAAGGGAGGAAGGGCGGTGGGGGGTGGGGGGGAGGGGATAGCCTCCGGCGAGCGGGGGGGGGGGGGGGGATTACCGACTGCTGAATTGGGCGGGGGATGCAGGTAATGATACAAGGAACCTGACGTGAAGGTCAGAAGGAAATCCGGAAGTGAGGCGGATTGCGGAGGGCCGGGGGGTGGGGGGGGGGGGGGATGAGTGCAGAAAGGATATTAAATGGCGAGTTGATCCCAAGTCGTCTAATGTCACCATCGCAGGCAATCAGGCGAGATGCGATGGCACCGCCCTACTTATCGCCTAGGCCCTCGCTTCCTTCTCACGGAGCAATTACACTATGAAATATGTCTCTCTGGCCCACTTATCGCCCAGGCCCTCGCTTCCTTCTTGTGGAGTAATTACACTATGACATTACGTGTCTCTGGTATACTCATCTGTCCACCCTTCGCTACCTTCTCACGAAGCAACTCAACTGACATATGTCTCTCTGGTATGTTCATCGCCGAGGCCTGCGCGTCCTTCTCACGGAGCAACTCGACTGACATATGTCTCTCTGGTATCTTCATCGCCGAGGCCTGCGCTTCCTTCTCACGGAGCAACGACACTATGACATATGTCTCTCTGGTATGTTCATCGCTGAGGCCTGCGCTTCTTTCTCACGGAGCAACGACACTATGACATATGTCTCTCTGGTATGTTTATCGCCGAGGCCTGCGCTTCCTTCTCACGGAGCAACGACACTATGACATATGTCTCTCTGGTATGTTCATCGCCGAGGCCTGCGCTTCCTTCTCACGGAGCAACTCGAGTGACATATGTCTCACTGGTATGTTTATCGCCGAGGCCTGCGCTTCCTTCTCACGGAGCAACTCGACTGACATATGTCTCTCTGGTATCTTGATCGCCGAGGCCTGCGCTTCCTTCTCACGGAGCAACGACACTATGACATATGTCTCTCTAGAATCTTCATCGCCGAGGCCTGCGCTTCCTTCTCACGGAGCAACGACACTATGACATATGTCTCTCTGGTATGTTCATCGCCGAGACCTGCGCTTCTTTCTTACGGAGCAACTCGACTGACATATGTCTCTCTGGTATGTTTATCGCCGAGGCCTGCGCTTCCTTCTCACGGAGCAACGACACTATGACATATGTCTCTCTGGTATCTTCATCGCCGAGGCCTGCGCTTCTTTCTTACGGAGCAACTCGACTGACATATGTCTCTCTGGTATGTTTATCGCCGAGGCCTGCGCTTCCTTCTCACGGAGCAACGACACTATGACATATGTCTCTCATGTATGTTCATCGCCGAGGCCTTCGCTTCCTTCTCACGGAGCAACGACACTATGACATATGTCTCTCTGGTATGTTTATCGCCGAGGCCTGCGCTTCCTTCTCACGGAGCAACGACCCTATGACATATGTCTCTCTGGTATGTTCATCGCCGAGGCCTGCGCTTCTTTCTTACGGAGCAACTCGACTGACATATGTCTCTCTGGTATGTTCATCGCCGAGGCCTTCGCTTCCTTCTCACGGAGCAACGGCCCTATGACATATGTCTCTCTGGTATGTTCATCGCCGAGGCCTGCGCTTCCTTCTCACGGAGCAACGACACTATGACATATGTCTCTCTGGTATGTTCATCGCCGAGGCCTGCGCTTCTTTCTTACGGAGCAACTCGACTGACATATGTCTCTCTGGTATGTTCATCGCCGAGGCCTTCGCTTCCTTCTCACGGAGCAACGGCCCTATGACATATGTCTCTCTGGTATGTTCATCGCCGAGGCCTGCGCTTCCTTCTCACGGAGCAACGACACTATGACATATGTCTCTCTGGTATGTTCATCGCCGAGGCCTGCGCTTCTTTCTTACGGAGCAACTCGACTGACGTATGTCTCTCTGGTATGTTCATCGCCGAGGCCTTCGCTTCCTTCTCACGGAGCAACGACCCTATGACATATGTCTCTCTGGTATGTTCATCGCCGAGGCCTGCGCTTCCTTCTCACGGAGCAACTAGGCCATGTATGTCAAGCTCCCCGCACGGTGGCGCCACGCAAGCTCCGCTTTTACCGCTACTGTCGGCTGGGGGCAAATTACAAATTCTTTAAAAATGGTCAAATCAGCTGTAATTTCTCGCAATATTATAACTTTCAAGAATGAACATAAAAATAAAGAGCTTTGTGTATTTAATACAGCAAAAGACATCTTGTACCCATTCGAAAAAGTTATAATTGTGACAGAACTTTTCCTTTTTGTCACCTGATACCGTGTGTTATTAGGCTTAGGCTGGGTTCCAGCCCTAATTTTTAGAAATGCGCGACGCATTTTTTCTATCGATTTGCGCAGCGCCGTCCTGGCGAGCGAGTGTGAAAATGCATTGAGGACGTAGGCGACAACAGAAATATAATGGAGCCTAGCGGAGTGAGTCGAAGGGAGAGAGTGCATATATGTCTCCGTTAACGAATAGCGCTGTAGCTCAATAAAAGTTGGGTATATAAATGTTTTCCTCCTAGACAAATGCTGATACTTTATTCATGTATAATATATCAGAAGGTCCTGCATTGAATCTGGGCCAGGTCGCCAAATGAGGGACATTTGTTTCCTCCATTCATCATACCCCGGTAATTTCCTGGGCCGTGTTTCAGCTTTGTGTGCACAAAAGCGGCCTCAAACAATAATTCATTTAATTTCCTTTCCAGACGATGTAAAGCAGGTTAAAAAATCCCAGTCCATCCAACAGTTTAAAGGATAACAGGAAATAGCCGCGTGCCATTAAATATGCAGGAGCTCTTGGTCGGGCGGCACTGAGACATGACGAGAATCGCCAGAAGCCGTTCGAAACCAGGGTTAGGGTTAGGATTAGGGTTAGGGTTAGGGTTAGGATTAGGGTTAGGATTAGGGTTAGGATTAGGGTTAGGATTAGGGTTAGGATTAGGGTTAGGGTTAGGGTTAGGGTTAGGGTTAGGGTTAGGATTAGGGTTAGGATTAGGGTTAGGATTAGGGTTAGGATTAGGGTTAGGGTTAGGGTTAGGGTTAGGATTAGGGTTAGGATTAGGGTTAGGATTAGGGTTAGCCAGTTCAACTTGAAAGCCGCGAGTCGACTACCCGATAGGCTCATCATCGGCGGCTGAGCGAGACTGGTGCCCATCCGTCACAAGGGCAATCGCCATGTCCTTCTTTAACGGGCGTGTGCCTTGATATCGATACGGCCCTATGGCGAATGAGGCTGAACTTGCTGGACCAGAAATAGGCCACATAGAAGGAAATTCGTTTTTTTCCCATAGGATCCAATGTTAAACGTTTTTGACTATTCACCGAACAGTTATGTACATGGCTGTGTAAGTTTAAAAGCTAGACTCGTTCATAGCTATCTGCAACTGGAATTACAGAGCGACGGCCTCGAAAGACAGCGTTGGTAACCCTTGAAGCGACTAAACAAATCTCTTACAGTTTTGAAAGTTCCCAAACAAATTCTGTGACGTCATTTGCTGCTCGACTGGCGTCCTTTTCGCACGGTCTCTGCTAATTAGCACCATTCGTCATAACCGGCATCCTGGGCTTGTTCGACGGAGGCACCGTCAACAAGTCATGACTTTATTTGCTTTCGATAACACATGTATTATATGTGAACTAATGTGGCATCATCGCCTGATCAATACCAGGGAAGATTAATTCCTAGGAAAATGGAGCCGGTAGAAAGAAAATGACATATTGTAAATTGGGCATTTATATTTGAAAGGAATTATTGTGAAAAGACCACCGGCCATGATGGTCTCTTTACAATGCATCGTGGTACAGCTATATAATATGCCCACATGTACAGATGAATGGAAAATGACGCTGCATTGAAAAGATAACATATATTGACAAACGCATAATAATTCTTGTTTAACCCATTAGTGCCCAGGCATAGACCGCGTCGACATAGTTTTATTTTTTTGGGCTGTATCTTATAATCAAAAACGACAAAAGACATGTCAGCAATCTGAAAGCTTTTGCTTTACTTGAACAGGAAAATTTTAGGCGTCCTATCTGTAGGACGCTAGACACAGCAGGTCACGGGTACAATTTACAGACATAAATCACTCAACTGTTTATTATAGTAACATTTCTTGTAGTTCAGTGCGCAGGGGGGGGGGGGGGTCGTGTTCCTAAATCACGAAGAATAAATTTCTTAATTTCCAGGTCACGATGAATTAAAAGGAAAACTCCCCGGATACAAATGGAAGGGGCGAATGCATGATATAAATTGGCGATTGCCCAATTCACGGTTATTTCATATTAAAATTCTCAGTTCAAGATTAATGATATCCTTGATCACGACGATCGGCTAATATCCCATTCTCAGTTCATGAAGAATTAATTTCCTCATTCCCAGTACACGGTGAAAGGTAAAGCCCTTACCCGAGGAACGAAAATACCCCTTGCCCCCACCCCCTCTCTGGTTCCGTGCCCTGGAATATTGCTCCCTTTTTCTGGATGGGTTCTTTATGCCGGGTTGTTATGACGTTTCGACATGATATGCATATGGCATTGGTTCTAGTGCGGGATGGGGTCATATCACTATCATGTCACATATCCTGTCTGGGTCTTTAGGCCAGGATCGGATACGATATTTTTTTCCTGAGATAACCCGTCTCTTCTCGCACGAACCTTGCTAAACTTCATCACGAGGGACGAGAAATAGACAATTTCGAAAGTATCCAGTCGCAGAGAGCGAAGTTGGTTTTTTACCGCAGCATTATAACTCATTTTTGGCAAAGTTTACCAAGTTTTTATTACAATTAGATCCATCCTAAATGTTGAAGACATCGCTAGATTTGATCGTGCGTGGTTCGAATCCCACATATGCAAACGTCTGCGCCAGATAAATATATGTTTCTGTATAAAGAGTATGAACATTTATCTCGGAGACATGGCTCCTCTCTACCTTGGGTTTCCGTTGTCCCGACTTTACCTATGAAGGCTAAACGCAGACTACTTAAACTAACCAACCAGGACTTGTTCTGTTAATTGTTAATGGATCAATCCAGGCTGTCAATCATTCAATAGGTGTCACTGTTGCTTTAATCCAATCCTGTGGTGAAAAAGGTCTTCCACTCGCGTTATGTCGGACAAACAAGTCGGACAAACACACAGAGCAGCATGTTTCTTTCTTGTCAGTTCAGTATCGGAGTGTGGATCGGTCTTTTGTGCATAGTGGATAATCGGCATTTTCTTTTCGATGCTGAGTCCCGTAAAACGTGCTTGGATTCTTTAGCGATATTCACCCCCCCCCCCCACCACCTTCCCCAAACCCCGCCTCTACCGACTACTCCACCATTAAAGCCAATTCCTAAACGATGTGGCGCCATATATCGATATTGAAGAAAAGCTAGACCGGAAAGGGAAGGTTGTGTTTTATAAAGATGTGCCTGGAGTTTAGTGGTAGGAGGAGGACGAATATTGGCGTTAGTCTGGTTGGAGGTGGAGAGGGGGTGGGTGGGGAGAAGTGGGGGGGGGGTGAGGGGTTGAGGAAGGGCTTGTTTAGAGGTAAGGACGAGGAGGCGGAGGAGGAGGGTGGGGGGGGGGGTAGCTTGGATCCAGGGATGGCACTCTGCCGTCTCGACCTCGCATGTTCTCACCTATCTACCTTGCCTCACATCTTTTGTTTTTCTGCCACCTGTCACGTTCAGCTTGCTTGACAGCTTGGCAGACGCTACGACGAAGACAAGCCACTCCATACCTTCTGCCAATCAACAGCGTCTCCCCCCCTCCCACCACTCCTCAGCAGCCTCCCCCCTGTCGCCCTCCCCCCCCCCCCTACTGCTTCCCTTCCCGCCCTTCCGTCCGTCGCTTATTTATCGTACGTCGTCTGCTCGGCGCCAGTCAACTACGGACACATCGGGTCACTCGGTTTGAACTCGGCACTCTCCACTTCCGCGATATATATTAGACTCGTCGTCAGCGTGGTAGGAACCCCACGGGCCACTCTCAAGCCGTCGTAAAGTGGCTGGTGGGCGATATTATGAGCCAATTGAGACTGTGTGAGGTCAGGCGCACGGCTAATCAGCAGGCGAGAGGGATTCAAAGGCTGTATCACTGCTCCCCACCTGGTCATGATTACCCCATCGTCGAGTGTCGCCTCCTCCTCCTTGTCTCTCGTGTCGCCCTTCTAGCTCCCAGTCCTCCCGTACTCAGCCTCTCCATAGCGGAGCTGATAGCTCTGACCCGGCGTCATGGATATTGTTAATAGCTAAGGTTATTAATATTTCAGCGCGGCTGACCCAGTCATCGCCATCTCACCTGAAGATAACCGATCGCACCTCCTACGAAATACGTATCTTGGGATCATATTACACATATTAGGATTAGATTACATATCTTTGGATTCGATTATGTGTCGTAGAATCAGATTTCATATCTTTGACTTAGATTATGTGTCTTAGAATTAGATTTCATACCTTTGAATTAGATTATGTGTCTTAGGATTTGAATACATATATTTTGATTGGATTACATATCTTTAGATTAGATTACATATATTGGGATTGGATTACATATATTAGGATTAGACGGGTATATTAGGATTAGATAGATTTCTTAGGATGACATTACATATAATAGGATTTGATTACATATATCTTAGGATGAAATTACATATATTAGGATTAGATTACATATAGGATTGGATTGTATATCTTTTTTTCTTCTTTTTCTCTTTTGTTTTTTTAGATTGTACATCTTAGATATTTCGGTGCACCCAGAAACGAACAGAAGAACCTTTTACTTCGATGGTCAACGGAACTTGTCTTCTGTGATAACATTTCTCGGGTTAAAATAATACCTGGCTAGAGACATACATTATAACCTGTATATTTGTGAATAAATAATGTTAAAATGAGCCACAGACTTGCGGTTCGCGAAAATAAACTTGCATTTTTTGTATCTTAGATTACTATTCTCGTATAATAATTGTATTACTATTACGATTATTTTGTTTATTAATATTGTAATCTTGCAATGTTTGTTGTTTATGGTCCAATCGAAGCAACGACCGACGCGATCAAACAAATACTGCGAGTTCTAAGAAATAGGCCTCAAGGCTCACAATATTGACAAAGCGTTCTGCTGAATAACATGGCTACTGAAAATGGGAATAATGTAATGAGACATTAGGCTATCGTTGGACCTCAGCAATAAATATCATGGTTTGTTGATGGCGGTATTTCCTCAATGTTAACACCGACCATTGCAGGAGTGCTTTTCCATAATACTGTTTAGTTTAACGTCGTGTTTTAAAATAAACTGAAATATCCAAGCATAGTGATGAAACAAAGATGGCTGAAAGTATTCCTTCCGAACGCTTAACCTAACTTAAAGTATGTTCACCATAGATTTAACTTTGTTTGCCTTCCTGTGCGATTCACGTGCAATTTTCACTACATTTATATTTAGATAAACTACATCGAAATGAGCCGTAATTCCATCGGGCGATGCAGTCTACACCAACCACAACCACAACTGAGGGGGGGGGGGGGGGTATACCATGGCGGAGTGACATGACGGACGAATTCCCAAGAATTATGAAGGGGAATATCGAGGACATCGAGGAATTCACAGACCACTATAAAAACGGATCGCGGTAAATAGGCAAAGCGTCTTCGCGTTGAATCACAAATTGTATGGATAACGATCCCCAAAAATTGCCAACAGTTAATGGAAAATTTCAAAGAACTATTGGATGCCAATCGGGGATATCGGAAAAGGCATCCCCCCTCCCCTCGACTGACGGGTGTTAATGCTCTGTGGATAGCGGTTTGTTCACCTGTCACCTCTCGCTCGTCATTCGTCAATACCGCTGGGGTAGTGTATACTCAAGACCGAACGGTCAATAAAATACGCAGCCCCTCCCCCCTTTCCTATTGGTTCTTATTATAATCGCAGGACGATGGGGAGTGAGGGGGCGGGGGGGGGGAGCTGGGGGGTGGGGGGGGGGGCAGTTAGAGCCCGTATGTAGGGCCGGTCACGTCTAGGATCATTTAACCGACGGCCAGTCCCGGCGGGAGATGAGGGAAGCTACCGGAGACCATGATGTTACAAGCCTAATGAGGGTAGCCGGGAATGGGGGGTTGGGTGGGGGGGGGGGAGGGGGAGGTAAGGGGGGAAGGGGGTGTAAAGGGGTGGGGGTGCGGGTGGACAGAGCGCAATGTACAGGGCGGAGGCGTTATGTCAGTGTCATTTCGTCATGTCTGTGTCACTCCGTCATGTGAGTGTCACTTCGTCATGTCTGTGTCACTCCGTCATGTCTGTGTCACTCCGTCATATCTGGGTCACCCCGTCATGTCTGTGTCACTCCGTCATGTCTGTGTCACTCCGTCATGTCTGTGTCACTCCGTCATATCTGTGTCACCCCGTCATGTCTGTGTCACTCCGTCATGTCTGTGTCACCCCGTCATGTCTGTGTCACTCCGTCATGTCTGTGTCACTAAGTCATGTCTGTGTCACTCAGTCATGCCAGTGTCACTCCGTCATGTCTGTGTTACTCCGTCACATCTGTGTCACGCCGTCATGTGAGTGTCACTCCATCATGTGAGTGTCAATCCGTTCTGTGAGTGTCACTCCGTCATGTCAGTGTCACTCCGTCATGTCTGTGTCACTCTGTCATGTCAGTGTCACTCTGTCATGTCAGTGTCACTCCTTCATGTCTGTGTCACTCTGTCATCTCTGTGTCACTCCGTCATGTCTGTGTCACTCCGTCATGTCTGTGTCACCCCGTCATGTCTGTGTCACTCTGTCATGTCTGTGTCACTCCGTCATGTGGGTGTCACTCCGTTCTGTGAGTGTCACTCCGTCACATCAGTGTCACTCCGTCACATTAGTGTCACTCCGTCACATCAGTGTCACTCCGTCACATCAGTGTCACTCCATTCTGTGAGTGTCAATCCGTCATGTGAGTGTCATTCCGTCATATGAGTGTCACTGCGTCATGTGAGTGTCAGTGCGTCATGTCAGTGTCACTCCGTCGCATACCAGTCACTCAAAGTGGCCTAATGTCTTAATGCCGAGGACGGGGGCTCCGTTCAGTCAGGATGACCTTGATCTTGATGTGACCTTGGCGCCTGTCTCTTCAAGATGGCCGCATTGTTACCCCCTCCCCCCCCCCCCTCTCCACCCCCAACCATACCTGACGCTCTCCGGCCTCCCCGTTATCATGGTATATGTTCGTCTGACCCTCAACGTCTCTCTCCATCAATGCGGGCGATGAAGGGGGGGGGGGGGTGAGAACTGCGACCCACCTAATGAGGCGTGGGAGGTGTGAAGGTGAGGGCTGTGACCCGCCTGGGGGGGGGGGGGGTGAGGGGTGTGACCAGCCTGGTGGGGTCGGGTGGGGTTGTGAGGGTGGTGACCCACCTTGTGGGGCGTGTGGAAGGGGATGGGGTAAGGGGTCAGGTGTGAAGGGGGTCAGGGGGGGGGGGCGATGGCGGGGGGATATTACTTTGTGACAGGGTAGTTGATTCCGTAGATGACGCTACAAGCGCCAAGTGTGTGCGGGGCGTTAGGAGGGGGGGGGGGAGGGGATATCGGGGAGGCGAAGGGTATCGGGGGTGGAGGGGGATGCAAGCCGGGGTAGGAAA
>CAXHSH010000457.1:0-11178 GCA_964019135.1 Arenicola marina
CATTGCCCCGCTCCCCCTCCTCCAGTCTGTAACACTCCACCCCCCACCCCCACCCTCTCCCCGCAACTCCACTCCGTCCGCCAGCCTGTACTGTCGCACCCCCCCCCCCCACCCCTCCTCCAGTCTGTAACGCTCTAGCCACCCCACCCCCCTCCACCCCCATCCCCACCCTTCCGCCCGCCAGCCTGTACCGTGTATCCGGAAGCTGTTCGTGTCATTTGGCCGTGTTTGAGACAAGCACCACCCCACTTATCTCCATGCCACCCGACCCCCACCCCCCCACCCCTAGACGTCATGTCGGATACCACTTGGTGTTGGCTTTCCCGTTAAAGTAAGTTATTTCGCGTTATGGGGTGCGATGGGGCGGGGTGGGGTGGAGAGGGGAAGTGAGAATGCTTTCGTTGCACGCTGAAATACTATTACTCCCCCCCCCCCACTCCCGCCGCTTCCACCTTCCCACCTTCATCCCTCCCTACCTACCCCCCCCCCCCACCTTCATACCTCCCTACCTAACCCCCCCCCCACTCCCCTTCCATCCTTCCCCACTCACTCGTCACGGCGATTGATAGCGCCTCAGTCACGGAAATCCAAGCCGTTTATAGGGTGACAGGAAAGTTTGTAATACGCTGGTTCCCTCTGTTTCACTTGAGAATGCACGCCTATACGCTCAGAATTACGATAATGCTTCTTACGGCATCCGCGGGAACCTCAGCCGGTAGGAATCGAACCCCAGACCCCCCGCCCCCCCCCCCCCCCCACGACCTTGAAGCAGCAGCACTCTTTCGCCGGGAGAATCCGCACGGTGGCGCTATGCGTGCAGGGGACAGGAAATTGAATTGCGCGTGGTTAGGGTGGTGGTGCCGGGAGGGGCAGAGCGGGAGAGTTATCCTGTTTAAAAGGGTGGCGAGCTGGGAGAACAAAGGATGAACGGCCAACCTTGAAATGCCAAACACGTCTCGATGGCGTAAGCCCCGGGGCGGGGCAGTTTGTTTTGATGAATGCTCATTACTCCGCTATTAACTCGATCAGTGATGGTGCACAGCATGGGGGGAGGGGGGGGGTTAGGGGGTCGACGCTCAGTGTGGTAGGTCTGAGGGGAGGGGAGGGGGCCTGAGAGGAGAGGGACGGGGGTGGAAAGGCGAATAGTAGAAGGTATATCCCACAGATCGATTTGCCATTATTTCGTTGCGCTCTCAAGGTGAAGGTCGCGGTACATCTGGGCAGGGTGAAGGTCGCGGCACATCGTAGCAGGGTGAAGGTCGGGATACATCATGGCAGGGTGAAGGTCGCGGGACATCGTGCCAGGGTGAAGGTCACGGTATATCGTGGTCTGGGCGACACACAGACAGTTCCCGCGTCCTGCTTTATGACGTCACATTGCGGGGTCGCGGTGTGAGGGTAATTTCGGGGGCAACAATAGGAAGAGGGGGGTGGGTGTACGTGATGGGGGGAGGGGGGTATAGGGGTGGCGATACCAATCGAGACCGAGTATCAATGCCATCAGAATGGTCTGCGCGGCGGCGGCTGTCGAAGTGTGTTGTCAAGGCGACATGGGGGTGTGGGAGTGAGGGAGAAGCCTCTTAAGAATGGAGCATTCAAGGACACATCACACCAGCACTCTCATGGTGGGGTGGAGGGGGAGAGGTCGATTTAGATGATACGCGTGAACAGTCGTCAGGAGTCAGAGCTTGCTGCCACCAGCGCCCACCCACCGCTCACCCGCCCCCGCACTCTCACACACAATTACCCCCCTCGCCCCTCCACCCCCCCCCCCTCCCCACGGTCGGTCGAGACAAAGATGTGCGTCAAATAATAGTCGAGGCGTCCAACTGCCATGCCATCCCAGTCGATACCATTCGCCTGAGGGCGCTGTAGCAATGTCACCCCCACCCTTTGCCAGCAGCGCGGATGGGGAGAGAGAGGAGGGTGTGGTAGTGAGGGTGGCGGGTGGCGGAGGTGGTGGGGGGGGGGGTGGGATTGTGGTTAGCATTTAAGATGAACGGTACAGGATGAGACGTGAAAGTCGTGGAGGGGGGGGGGGCGGGGTTTCCACCCGCTACCATGCCAACCATACCCCCCATCCCATGTATTCCCTGCGTCCACCCTCCCCTCCCCCTTCTCTCCCCACCGTCCACCCCTCGTGTAATGTCCGTGGTCTGCTCGTCGCTAAGTATCAATGAACCGCCAGATGGTTGTCGTGTAGTGGGGCAATGTAGGGGTAGGGAGAGGGCGGGGGCGAGGGCGTTGTGGGGTGAAGGGGTGGGGAGGAGGGACCGTCGGAGGGGATGGGGGGATGCGATCTGACTACAGCTTCATTGCCGTGAAAGATGCCGGGGGACAGTGGAGACAGAGACATGTGTTGGCTTCCCCCGTGGGGCGGGGGTAGTGGGGAGGCAGGGGATGTTAGTAGGCCCGCGGGAGGTGGGGGTCGGGGAACGAGTGCAAATCAGGGAGCTGGTCAGAGTGACATGGGCAAGCCCGGGGGGCGAGGGGAGGTGGTCAGTTAGGAGGATGGTTAGGGTGACATGTGTGGGCCCGGGCGGGGGGGGGGGGTAGGACGGGGCGGGAGGGGGGGGGTAAGGTCGGTCGGGCCGTGTACGTCAAGCGAAGTGGAATTCAAACGCGTCTTAATCAAGTTGACTTTCCGAGCGAGGTTTTCGCATGAACAATACCGACTGTGGGTGAGGCGTGCTTAACACACTTAGCGTCGAGTTCGGTCGTCAAATAGGCCCTTGTCCACCAACCCCACCCCTAACTCACCCTGATCCCTGGCCGTCCACCACCACCCCCGCCCGCCCTACCACAGCCACTGGTCTGTGGTTTCCACCCCTACCCCCACCTTCCGCCCTCACCACTGGCCGCCCCCCCCGCCCTCCCTGGTTACGCATCCGGCCACCCCGACCCCTAATGGCCCATGGTCTCCATATGCTCCCCCCACCCACCCCCACGGTGGTCCCTGGGCTCCCCTCACCCCGCCTCTCAGTGTGACTGCCCATAACGGTTTCCACTCCTGATACGGCTACCAGCACACGCCTGAAACCTGAACCTGAAACAGACTTTAACATACGCCAATCTGAGACATTATGTAGAACACAGCTGGGATCATACAACCCCACCCCCCCCCCCCCCCCCCCACACACACACACCCTCGCCCCACGAATCCTCGTCATACTTCAAAGCATAAGGTCAGGGACGGGGTGGGGTCGGGAGGGACAGAGGGGTGGTGGCGTCATGTTTTTCCACGGCGAGATCGTTGAAATCTTCCATGCGAGTTTTACGATGTCCGTCAATCACCGTCAAGGCCCCCTAGCGGCAGGGGGAAGTGACGCAACGCACTTGTCGGGAGACAAAGACTCATCGATCACAACTCGATTTCTTCCCGTTGCCATTGGTTACGCGCCCGGGATTCTTCCAAGAAAAGTCTCTAGCCTAGTCACCAGTTTTCCGAGAAATCGCCCACCAGATGGCGACACTGCCCGAGTGGATGGTGTTTCACCACTCGGGGGCGCCACGGCCCGCGGGGAGTAATGGGCGCGGAATGAGCAATATTGTCCTCGGTATTATTAATGGCAGGAAATTAGCAAGAGATGGAAACGGGTGGACGGGAAGACCGAGTGCGCGGCCTTGTGGGTCGCTTAATGGCTCTATTGTTTGACTGTGCGGGTTATGAGTCAACCCCCTAGAGGGGAGGGGTGGGGGGAGAGGCAGGCGTGGGGGGCAGGTCCCGTGCTACCCCCGACACCCGGCCCTCACGGAATGACGCCGAATCAGTCGCAGCGACATCTAGCGAATGCCGACTGTTCTGCGTCTCATTCCATCGCACTCGGCGATAAAACTACAGCGAACGGTTCTTTGAGGCCCGACTCCACAGACGATAAGGTTTCCATTTACTAAGACGGTAATCAATACTGTGGCAGTTGTAGTCCCCCCCCCCCCCCCCCTTTGTCTCGCGGGTAACATAGCTATCAAATAAAACATCTGGTTCCGGTTTTCAACAGTGGCGAAATTGCCGATAAGTGGATTGAAGAGTCTTTGAAGAATGGGGCAATAAGAGGCCATATCTGATGTCTAATCCCCCCCCCACCGGTGCCATGACACGGGCCGTGTCCCTGTCGGCATGCCCATGGGGTGGTTTCCCGGCTTCTCTCAGTTACTCGCAGAAATGGCGTCGTACATATTACGCAGCATACTCACATTGTAGGTTTGATGTACTATACATTGGTTGTGGTTGGCATCCGTCCAGCTGCGAAAGACGATGGATTTGAAGCTTCTGTTGTGGTTTAAGTATTCCGAGTTGTTTTGTCACACTTGCGCCTATGACCGAACAAGCCTATTTGTGACCGTCAGAGCTCGCCGCAGTCATCACATCGATGACCTGTCGCTAGGTATCGGTCATTACTCAATAGTCACATCATTACTCACATCACTCACAGCATATACACATTGAATACACGTGTGTTATACAGCACACACAGTCACACATAGTATACGTGTTATGCAGCATAACAGCCACACATAGTATACGTGTTATGCAGCACAACAGTCACACATAGTATACGTGTTATGCAGCATAACAGCCACACATAGTATACGTGTTATGCAGCACAACAGCCACACATAGTATACGTGTTATGCAGCATAACAGCCACACATAGTATACGTGTTATGCAGCACAACAGCCACACATAGTATTCGTGTTATGCAGCACAACAGCCACACATAGTATACGTGTTATGCAGCACAACAGCCACACATAGTATTCGTGTTATGCAGCACAACAGCCACACATAGTATACGTGTTATGCAGCATCACAGCCACACATAGTATACGTGTTATGCAGCATAACAGTCACACATAGTATACGTGTTATGCAGCACAACAGTCACACATAGTATACGTGTTATGCAGCACAACAGTCACACATAGTATTCGTGTTATGCAGCATCACAGCCACACATAGTATACGTGTTATGCAGCATAACAGTCACACATAGTATACGTGTTATGCAGCACAACAGCCACACATAGTATACGTGTTATGCAGCACAACAGTCACACATAGTATACGTGTTATGCAGCACAACAGTCACACATAGTATACGTGTTATGCAGCATCACAGCCATACATAGTATACGTGTTATGCAGCATCACAGCCATACATAGTATACGTGTTATGCAGCATCACAGCCACACATAGTATACGTGTTATGCAGCACAACAGTCACACATAGTATTCGTGTTATGCAGCACAACAGCCACACATAGTATACGTGTTATGCAGCACAACAGCCACACATAGTATTCGTGTTATGCAGCACAACAGCCACACATAGTATACGTGTTATGCAGTACAACAGCCACACATAGTATACGTGTTATGCAGCATCACAGCCACACATAGTATACGTGTTATGCAGCATAACAGTCACACATAGTATACGTGTTATGCAGCACAACAGTCACACATAGTATACGTGTTATGCAGCACAACAGCCACACATAGTATAGTGTTATGCAACATAACAGTCACACATAGTATACGTGTTATGCAGCACAACAGTCACACATAGTATACGTGTTATGCAGCACAACAGTCACACATAGTATACGTGTTATGCAGCATCACAGCCATACATAGTATACGTGTTATGCAGCATCACAGCCACACATAGTATACGTGTTATGCAGCACAACAGCCACACATAGTATACGTGTTATGCAGCATCACAGCCACACATAGTATACGTGTTATGCAGCACAACAGCCACACATAGTATTCGTGTTATGCAGCACAACAGCCACACATAGTATTCGTGTTATGCAGCACAACAGCCACACATAGTATACGTGTTATGCAGCATCACAGCCACACGTAGTATACGTGTTATGCAGCATCACAGCCACACATAGTATACGTGTTATGCAGCACAACAGCCACACATAGTATTCGTGTTATGCAGCACAACAGCCACACATAGTATACGTGTTATGCAGCACAACAGCCACACATAGTATTCGTGTTATGCAGCACAACAGCCACACATAGTATACGTGTTATGCAGCATCACAGCCACACATAGTATACGTGTTATGCAGCACAACAGCCACACATAGTATACGTGTTATGCAGCACAACAGCCACACATAGTATTCGTGTTATGCAGCACAACAGCCACACATAGTATACGTGTTATGCAGCATCACAGCCACACATAGTATACGTGTTATGCAGCATCACAGCCACACATAGTATACGTGTTATGCAGCACAACAGTCACACATAGTATACGTGTTATGCAGCATCACAGCCACACATAGTATTCGTGTTATGCAGCACAACAGCCACACATAGTATACGTGTTATGCAGCATCACAGCCACACATAGTATACGTGTTATGCAGCATCACAGCCACACATAGTATACGTGTTATGCAGCACAACAGTCACACATAGTATACGTGTTATGCAGCATCACAGCCACACATAGTATACGTGTTATGCAGCACAACAGTCACACATAGTATACGTGTTATGCAGCATCACAGCCACACATAGTATACGTGTTATGCAGCACAACAGTCACACATAGTATACGTGTTATGCATACTGTATTCACGATATCCCGTGTGGACAATGAAGGCCTCTTACCTCTGGTTCTGGGCGATGCGGCTATCGTACTCCACACCACGTGACACAGACATCTGCCGACACAACGACGTTCCCAGTGTGTCTCTCCTCCTCCGCCTCCCTCTTCATTCTACTCCACTCCCACCGTGTCACCAACGTCACCGACGTCACCAACGTCACGACGTCACGGCTGTCAAAAACCTACGTGTCGCTCGTCACGTCACTGCCTGGCTGACTCCGTTCTCATCTATATTTAGATGGAGGCGGTGGCTTTTAGCATCCGCTTCCGGTTGTTTTGCTATGCCTGCCAGTCGTCCGTTTGTAAAACCTTCCCTACCTCAGGCCACACACACCCACATACACTGAAAGCAGAGAGACACAGACGCCAAGGAAGGAACTCCGATTGGACACCCGAGGAAGAATTGCCACGCCACGGCAAGGCACGCCAGGATCAACGACAGTTCGACCTGGGACGTCGTCCACCATGTGATAAATCCCCAGAACGTCAGCGTCCGTTCTCTTCTGGCTGACCAAGGCCAAGGGTGCAGTGACCAGCGCAAAGGGCAACGCAGAGACTGGTTGGTTGGTCGGCTCGCTGCCCCGTCCGCCCTCTCTCTCTCGCTCTCGATCTCACTGGGTCTCCTCCAGTGGTGGATGGGGTGGTGGGGTGGCGGAGGATGTGTGTACGAGGGGGGGTCCCGCTCCGTTTGGCCTACTGCCGACCGAATGATGAAGGATCACGACTCAACAGCCTCTTTATGGCACGACTCGCCGGGTGGTCAGCACGTCCTGTGGCCACTCCTCTGTTGTTACAACCTACGCTGGGCCTCTGGGGGGTGGAGGTGGAGGGGTGTGGGGATGGCCGGGGGGACTGCGCCGTCTCCGGAGTGGCTCTCCTGGTTATGTCAACCGTGCCTTGGCCTGCCTCCTCAGCGCTAATGCCCTCCCTAGGCAACACAAACAGAGCCAAGTGTTTTAGGCTTGACGAGACATCCAAGATGTCCTCCACGCCGCAATATGTGGCTGCTGTCACGCTTCCGGTAGCAATACCAATACTATCGATGGCGCTGAGATATTGTGTATTACAACATACACCTCGCATCCAGCGATCTCCAAGGGTGACGACTGCAGGCTGAGAGCGGGGCCCCCCGGTATCCTGGCGTCGCTTTGTTTACCCTGCGCTTCGGTCACTCAATAACCCCGGGCATCGCCCATACATCATAAGCGGCTAAAAACCCTGCCACCGAACTGGACCAATGTGCAGCAGCCAATCGCCCGCTGCGGGAGAACGCGCGCGTTTCACTCGCGGTGTCTCAAGGGATGGATGGATCGGTTGACGTGGAGAACGCGCCCTCTGGCGGTGGCCAGGAGAAAGAGAGGACAACGTGAAAAAAAGACGCTGGTGTTGTCTCCGTGCGAGGCGAGCAGCTTGTGGCAGTGACGGCCACGGCGCCTGATGGAGCGCCTTTGTACGGCGCTCGTCTCTCCCCACAAGGCAGCGCAGCGGGAGCCGAGCGGGGTAGGGCGGGGCGGGCGGGTCCACTGCTGCTGCTGGGGCGGCAGCGGCGACTGGCTGTGTAGATGGTCGAGGGTGGGTGGGGTGTTGGCGGTGATGCTGCTGGTCAAAGTGGGAGTGAGGTGGATTGTGGAAGTCGTAGTGGTGGTGTTGGTGGTGGTGGGGATACTTCTGGAAACGGGTAGGGTGGGGTGGGGTGGTGGTCCATCGCTGGTGGCCACTCGGCACTGGACGTATGGGGCCCTGCTGGCTGCAAGACGCCGTGCATTGGATGCTCAGCCTCTCTCCCCTATCTCCGCCTCCCCCCCCCACCCCATCTCCCCTCACAGATCTCATCCTCCACAGACGAGCTGCATGACGGCCACACCCCCACAAGCCTGGTGGGAAGCCCCAGACACCCACCGCACCCCACCACATCGTCACCTCCATCCCACCCCTCATCCCACCCTCACCCCCACCCCCATCCCCACCCATGCCTGCCAAAAGCGGTCCAGTCAAGCTCAGCTCAGTTTCTAGGGATAATTGAATAGCGTAGGATATATGACCGTATAGGGATGAACACAGTGAAAGGAGACCCGTCGCGTACCCTTTTCCATCCTTTCTTCTTCCCTACTTCCATGCCCTTCACACCCTCCATCCTTCCCAACCCCTCTACTACTCACTCACACCCTCCTTCCCTCCCAACTCCCCACCATTAACGCCCGAAATGTAATATATTTGAAAGAACATATATTTTAATGAATTGCACACAACGGAGCACACAACGGAAGAGCTCGCAGAAGAAATATGGCTCCCTCTTGCGTGGACCATATAACTTTCAATAATACGTTTTTATAAGGCATTTTACAGTACGCCAAGCAGACTATATATTTTAAATGTTTCTCATAGTATAACGTGTCAGCAGTGTTGAACAAATAAGGCAATACTAACAAACGCTTGGCAAGGGCATGCTGAGTAGTATGTGAGCCATGTGGCAGGTAACACTGTTACACGTGTGATCTCCCGTCAGAGGGCGCTCGTTCCAAGCCTCACATGTGCTCCACCATGCTCTGGTGGTTAAATGTAAGATAATTTTACGTCGGGACCGGAACGTCCTCTGCTTGTAGGGTGGTAACACGGGGCACAGTCAGCGCCCCTTATATGTAGAGTCCAGGCAAGCCACCTTGACATTGACGGTACAAAACCCGTATTACCTGGTTCTCACGCCATCGCTAAGTGATTCCCGCTCCCGGTAACGATGTTTTGAAATGCGAGAGCAGCGGAAACGACTTTCCCATTACCAGTGACGTGAAGGCCGGGCATACAGGGCTGGACACACAGGGCTCTGCATACAGGGTGACTGGCAACTTGATCCAGACCTGGATACCGATACGCCATGGGTCACGTGGTCTGGGTCGACACCGCGTGTGCAGCAGCATTGAGCAGGTGTCCCGGGGAAGGTGTCTACTTCCGGTTCTGCATGAGAGGCTGCGCAGTGTTACAAAACCTGAGCAATAATGTTGTAGATGGCAAGTGTTTGACAAACCAGATATGAACACGTGAGATAAAAGATCCTGCTACAAAGCAGGGTCTCTGATTAGATGTAACCTCGTTATTGCAATTTAAACCACATGATTGCCTTTATATATATTTTTGTATTTTTAGCCGAAGTATGAACATTTAATTTTGCTAAAATAGGGCTTTTCTACTTTGGAAACTATAAGACACAGTTTCGTGTTACATTATCTAAACCACATTCGCCTGCTCTGCATATTCGCAACACGCTTTTTCATAATTTCAGGGCGATATTGTGTTTACACCCCCCCCCATATGAGCGTGTCCAGGGGAAGGGTACAGGGGTCAAGTGCCCCCCTTTCAGAATGTCTGTGCCCCCCCCTTTTTTCAAATGCTGTGCCCCCTGACTTCTCCTTATATATTATAATGCATCAAGTTTCTTAGTCTATGTGTTATTTCTTTATCTTACCAACGATTATAAAGTGTGCAAATAGTACAAAACGTGCACCACGGTCACCTACATCTCTTTCTTTTACACGCATTTTGTTTATGAATTTATTCTGCCCCCCCCCCCTTTCAAGAATTCCTGCACACGCCCCTGCTTTCCCTCGCCCTGTCTTGGTATTAAAGTCTAGCCCTCAGAATGGTTAACAAGGGATACAGACTGTAACCCCCCCCCCCTCCTCGCCCCTCATCGAGACCCCGTGGTGTGAAGCTGAGCCAATGTGAAGGGATTGATATTTACGAGACCATATATACATGGCCCCACCACCCCCTTCACCAATTGTGATCTCCCCCGCCCCGCCCCCCACCCCCCTCGCCCCACACACCCTCTGTGCGCCCTCGCCCCACACACCCTCTGTGCTTCCCCCCCCAGCTCCACACACCCTCTGTGCGCCCCCCCCACCCCCCCCCCTCTGTGAGCCCCCCTCCCCCCCCCAGCCCCACACACCCGCGGTGCGCCCCCCCCCCTCACCCCCAACACACCCTCTGTGTGCCCCTCCCCCCTCCACTACGCCTGCCCACCACCCTCTTCAGACCGGCCACCTGTCCAGGTGCGACAGGTCACGTGCCCAGGTTATCATCACTCAGCGTCTCCATCCAGATGGCGCCACCCGCAACGCATCACGCGTGCGGGGGCTAGGCTCAAGGTCAAGGTCACGCCATGGAAGCGGCCGCCGTGAGCATAAATCACGAAAATGGCGGACGTTTTTAGCGTCGCCTTTAACTTTATGTGTTCTTCCACAGTTTCATATTCCGGATCAAGCTCAGGGCGTGTGGGGCGGGGGGGGGGGGGGGGGGGGGGCGGAGGGGGCGGAGGGGGCGGGGGGCGGGGGGCGGATTGGGATGTCTGGAATATCTGGCAGAAGGTGTCCGGATCTCCTCTCCGGATCTCCACCTGTCTGCGCGTGTGTGTGTGTGTATACTGGGTCCTGGTGGGGGTCCCAGTGATCCGGAGGTGTGGAGAAGCATGTCGGCGAAAGGATCTAATTGATGGATGGCTCTGATGTGTGTGGTGTGGGGAGGAGGGATGGGGG
>CAXHSH010000460.1:0-16743 GCA_964019135.1 Arenicola marina
TTTGGAATATGGCAAAAGTCCGGAAACATAATTGATGAAGATGAATTTATGTAGGGTGAGAGACGTTTCGGCGGCCGTTCTGTCTCGTTTGTACTGCTGATAGCGATGTGTAGCGTGCAAGCAAACATTGGATGAGAGAGCAGGAGCAAAAGGGAGAGGAGAATGGGTGCGGGTAGTAGGGGTGACTGCACCACTTGGCCAGAGAAGTTATTAACACTCCTTGCCTTGCAGACAAAAAAAACATCTGCTCAGCAAAGAAAATAACACCGTCAAAGTAGGAGGAGCAAGGGGAGGAGTTACAACGGTAGGAGCGTTAGTAGAAACGCGACGGAGCACCCGGGCGGTCTAACAGTAGGGAAACAGCTCAGCGAAAACTGTAAGCTCTTGAGAATTTATGGATGGGGAAATGGGCCCCCCGGGGAGAATGGGAGAGAGAGAGAGAGGGGGGGGGGCAGGGGCAGGGAGGACGAGAGATAAAGGAGAGCTGAGGTCAAAAATAAATGGTAGTTTTTCGCCACGTTATGAGTCTTGTAACGGCACAGTACAAAGGGCCGTTTCCTAGTTACCCCCCACAAAATCGTCTCTCAAATTATCTTGGTCCCCACTTTCGATTCCCTCTGCTCACCCCCCCCCCCCCCCCCCCCTCCCCGCCCTATCTCCATATTGTCGACCCCCCCCCCCCGACTCTCTCTTGCAAAAACGTGCACCTTCTGGGGAAAAAACTGCTTTTGGCGCCTGTCGTGAGTAGATGATGAAGCCTCTTGCCCGCGGGGCACCCCGAAGCGACGATCTCCCCGCGAAGTTCGCTGGCTCTGGTGAGACTTCCGGATGTCGTTGAGTTGGGTTTGGGAGCCAAGCAAATAGCTTGGCACTTTACAAGTTCTTCACGAGTCACTGGCTCGGTGTGATTTGCCCCATAAAGGCATGGTTACGTAAACACTTGTTCAAGTCATGCATTGCGACTTGTCCTGACGTCCGGCGATTGGCTGCCTCTCACACTTGCACTTTGGCTGGTCAGAGAAAGTAGGTCGAGAGAGAGAGAGAGAGAATATCATTTATTTAACCAATGCCATGTTTCAAGGAATACATGATGATAAACCGTACATGATAATAAAAAGAGACGCATATATGGGAACATAAAAAAATAATGTTACACTAATAACGGATACAAAGTGGCATTGGCTGAGGAGATTCCCTTTAAGACATAAATGTCGCTGGCATGGAACCCACCTCAAAAAAACAAAACAAAGCTTAATTTTGTATGATAAGGTATGAAAGAAATAACGAAACATAAATTAACAACCGCAAATCATTTAGCATAATGCATATAACATAAGGCTACTGTATTTGTGTCCCATTATAGCTAAACATGTTGTGAACAAACATAACGGTTCTGTATGTTACATTCATAGGTGTATGTTTCGATGATGTTCTTCTTGATATACTGTGTGAATCCCTTTAGAGTATGAGTTGTTGTTTTACTTAATATAATTTGTGGGGTATTTATTATTCATGATTTCTGGCATTGAGTACCTGAGGCAATTGTGGGCAAATTTATGTTTGGTTTTCGTGGTTTGAAAATTGTGCCTTTGTCTGGTGTTGTGGTGATGTATGTCGGATATCCTTTGAAACGACCAGGCTTGGCGAAAGTAAAGCGAACATGTTATACAGTTTACATTTGCGTTTACCGTTGAGGAACACTGGAACATGGTAACAGGAGCTTACAACCGTCTGTGTCTTGTAGCAGCGTGCTATCATTATCGTGATGTACATTGCAAAACTAACAATAACATATTCACAAGTATTGCCAACGGGCCAATGTCCAATGAAAACGAAACATGTCCAACCCATTGAACGAGAGTGACATCGAAAAACACAATTAACATTGAAATACATCCAGCTCATTGGGTCGCGGCAATGACAAGACCTGAGCTACTAACGTACGTCCAAAAACTCAGTGTGGTGCTAACACATTAAGCATACCCTGAAATACACGTCGATTAGAGGAGGCAGGCCGATGAAATTTACAAGCGAAATTGGTCTTTTCCCCCCTGTATAGCGCGAGTTATCAGTCATACGATGCATCATAGATTGCGCGCGCGGAACATTCGCTGGTAGCTTATACGCTACTACTTATCTTCAAATGAATAATAATTGCATATGTATATTAAAAAGGAAGGAAAAACGTCTATTATTCATTAATCATTTTTGGCTTCACCCACCAATTATGCACTTTCCATGGTACGGACTGGATCCAGCGAAACAGGGACGTGGGGTACAGATTATGAGGCATTTGTTTGCTTGTATTAACTAAGCGCCGAGTCCACTGCAGCTTCCATGAGTTTAAATCTGTCGCCCCTTGCCGACCTGTCGAGGAAGTCTGCAGTACGTTGTGACCGGAAGTAGACCCCATTGGGGTAGCAATTGACCTGGATATTTGCATTGCCTCTTCTACACTGTAGATATAATAGTGTCTAACCTACCGATACAAGTGCCTCTCTCTAGTGAGCCATTTTTACAGATTAAATTTATAAATAACTTGTCTTCCAAGAATAAAAATCGTTAGCGAGTGGATCCCATTTATATCTTTCCCTATTTTCCCTATTTTTCTGCAGGCCCAAAACACGAACAATTACATGCTAGCGCCCTCTACCGGTATTATTAAATCGATATCTATTTAATGGAATATTTATTTTGTTGCGTGCTAGGGGAAGAGTTGAACGGCCTCGCAGCAGTGACCTTTACTTTTCTGTTTGCTCACTGCACCGAGTGAATGCGTTGTTGTCCTGTATATATATCTACGATAATGATGATAAATACATTTATTATACCACCCGGGATGAACAGGGCCTGATCACGTGCCATTGGCGGCTCTGTCTGGAGACCGCGGGGATTCCAGGGGCAGGAGTTCCCCCTGTCACGTCTCTGGCTCTGGGAGCGCCGGATATGAGTGAATGTCCAGCTGGGAAGTGGTCATTAGCGGGGTCGTGGCGCTCCGGGAAATACGGACTCCGACCAGCCGCCACCCTGGGCGCATATGAGCGAGCCACCAGGAAATGGATTTGTAGCTATAGCAACGGGCGGCGTGACTATGTGGTCGAGATGGAATATTCGGACGGAGGCAGAGAAGTTGATTGTTGGTCTGTCCTAAGGGGAGGGATATACAGCGCTTTCTCTCTGTGCTTCCTGTGGTTTCTTGCTTTATGCCGACTAGCTTCTTCCTCGTTACTCACTCCCCGACCCGAGCCCGAGTCTTTATCAAATGATTTCTAATTAGCCGCAGTTCTAACCCATGCTAAAATTGTACTGTCGTCTCACATGCAGTCCGTTGCAGTTGTAAATTATTCGATTAAATCACTTTTTTTATCCACTTCAATCAAAGTTCGTTCGTTCTGTTTGATTGGTTTAAAGTCAGTCACGTGCACTCCGATCGTTTGTCTGTTCTCCCTGCGCTCACGCGCCCTGGTGAGAAGGCGGTGGCAGACACCCTCCAAGCAGGTGGCGCCCCAAGACGAGGCGAAGGAACAGCTAACAACAGGGGATGGCGTCCTGTAATCTGACTGACTCGAGGAGAGGTTGCCGCCAAATCAAGTGCGTGGACACTCTCCACGGTACCGGACGCCCAGGTGGCGCTGCGAGCCTTTCACGACGTCTTCCGGTGACGTTGAAGGCGGTCGATGGGGCGGGGTTGTCGGAGAGGAGAGGCGAGGCGGGGAGGGGGGGTTATTTGTCGCTTTGTCGCTGCGGACAGCCTAGCTGACACATTGGGGTTGACCAATGATCGGGAAGTGAAAGAAGTAATTAGTCTGGCCGTGGCTGAATGCTCCCAGGACGTCAGGCTGTCATTATCTCCTAGTGGGACGGGAGGTGCGAACGAGGGTGTTGGTCTATGAAGGATGTGGAGGGGGGGGGGGATGAGAAGGGGTGATGTTGACTTTGGGGTGTGGCGGGGGAGGGGGATGGGGAGGGGTGAGGGCCCGTTTCCTTTGATGGCCCGCGTGTATCTTTTTTTAGTCTATTGGCCAATACCTCTTGGCCCATCCACCTTGTTTCTTTCGCCTATTTATGTATATACATTACATAAATTGCGCATGAGAAGTGGGTGACAACAGCTTACACTCCGGGTAGGAACGACTGGCAGACATGCTGGCATGGAGCTCAACTGGGAATCCGCTAGTTTTTATCATAGCATTAATGTATCAGGGATACCGTCTGTTCATTAAGTCTTGACGTCACTAATGGCTGCTGGGGAGTACTTCCAGTGTTCTAAATTTAACAAACGTGTCCATTATCTCGGAATTGCCGCCCAACTTCTTGCCATTGGTGAGTGTGGCAGAGTTCTCGTCGGCACTAAATCCTGTTTTACAATGTGCGACATGCCGTTTAGACCTCTGGGAGTAGCTTAGCGGTCCCTGAGGTTGCAAGCACCGAAGAATAATGAATTGTGTTTTTTCTATATGCAGACGGCTAGATTTGAATTATAAAAAGACTGTGTCAAAGGTATTTTAGAAGCTCGCATCATTCTCGAGTTGCTGACCACTTTGCCGCTTGGCAATGAAAGTAGTTCCGGTACTGTAAACACGGTAGTTGCGCAGTTAGAGATGGAGATTAAGAGTGCTTATATGGAAGAGATGTTGGTCGTGATGGCATCGTTATTCTGTTATCGCAGTATCCATGGTGATCCTCTTCATCCCCATGGGTGCCAACCACTGCGAGAGACGGACACCTTGACGACCGTAATGACGTCGGTTCGGCAGGAAGGAAACATGGTGTGGAGTGGGGGGAGGGGGTGAAACATGATATGGTGTAGGGGGAGGGAGGGGTTGGGGGACGGCTGTGCACTTATATTCGCTCCCATTTCTTCCGTCTGGCTTTGTTGGTGTTTTGACCATATTGCATGAGGGTCGCTGGCCTAGCATGTGTTCTGGAGTGGCTGAGTGCTGAGTGAACAGCTCATGTTGTATCATATCAACCCGGAAGAGGGGATGACGGTGGACGCCGCTATCACCGCTACCAACATCACCTCCGTCACCACTAGCATCATCACCTTCACAATCAGTACAGTCACCACTACCTGCACCAACATCACCACCGTCACCACCATCACCACCAGCATCACCAATATCACCACCGTCAGCACCAGCATCACCAACGTCCCCATCACCACTATCATCACCATCAGTGTCACCATTACCATCACACAGCAGCCGTCATGACCACTTCGAACATGACCATTACAACCACCATCACTTCTCCTCCCACTCACCCCCACCTCCCTAGTCACCCAACTGCTTCCCAGTCACTGTCCAGCCTCCTGTCTCCAAACCGGCGGAACCCCTTGCAGCTGGAAACTTAAGGCTAAGCACCTATACATTGCATTACATTACATTTTAGGTTCTGGGTTCGAACCCGGGACAGGACCTAGCCTGGGGCATGTTTCATCTATTCACCCTCCATCGTCCCACGGCAGGTTTGTGTGAATACAAGCGGTCTAAACAATCCAACGTTTCATTACATTTCTGTCCATTATAATGACATGGATTACTAACTCGCGTTTCATAATCTAGTTGACACCACACACATGACGGGCCTTGATGGGGCCCAGGCAAAGGTGCTGATCCACCTGGTATCCCAGGCCTTGAGGGATATTGTGTTGACATTGCTATACTGAATCAGTATGGGAGGTAGTCTATTGGGTGGCAATACTGCAATATGAGCAGGTCTTGTCACCTGCTGGACACCTCGTGGCGCTAGCTTGCCCTGGTCCATCAGCTTGGTGCTAGTCTCACCGTGCGATAGCGTCGCCGCTCTCCACCCCACCCTCCCCCACCCTCCCCGTCGCTACGTACATCCGAATGGGGTGGCGGGGTTCACACTTAGGCCCCTAGCGGAGGATGGCCCAACCATAAAACCTATATCTAGGTTTCCCGGAGGTCGGTCGGGGGCTCACGCGGGCGCACTACATGCACTCGCTAGATGGCGCAGCAGTCGGTTGCACCCTGTGGCGAGCCAAGCAAGCCATCCAGGCAGGCAGGCAGGCAGGCAGGCCCATATCTTTCGCTCGCCCTTCCCTTTTCTATGACGGCGGGGGCCCATTTGCCATTAAAAGATATGGGGCTCTTACATGGGAGGGTTCTCAAAAGCCTGGGGTGTTATCGGGAGACAGACACACGTGGGGTTGTGTCGAGCAGCTCATTACCATCAAAGGCGTGTGGGTCGCGGTGGCCGACGGGTAATGGGCGTCCGGCGGGGCTCCTCACGGCACCGCGCGCTGCCTTACGTCACATCCGAGAATGGTCCACATCCATTCTCCATTCTCTATCTCGCTCTTTCCGCCCAAAGGCCGCCAGGTGCCGCTCAACTGGCCGCGGGTGTTAATAATAATGCTGGACAATGCCGGGATACACGTTAAACCTCCCACCTTGCTACCACCACCCCCACCACCTACACCACCGCCACTAACGCTGGAGGGGTGGGGGGCATTTTGTTTTATATAGGGTCATCTCCGCCGTTCATAGCGCCCCCTGACTGCCCGCAGGCGGACTATTGTTTGGCGCCACTTATTTTTCTTCGTGTCTGGCGAGACGTTGCTCTCACCGGGGCAGTCTGTCGCCCGGCTATTGACCCGCACTATGATGCCAAATCAGGTGGTGATGAACCCCCCGCAGGCCAGGGGTCCACCACCCTTCGCCGCATAAGCAGATTGCGTCGAAATGAAGCCCCCGAAGAAATGATCCGCCAGTCTTTCGTCTTCTCTCCCAGCAGCACCTCTGGCCGACCCTCCATCCCCACCCCATCCCCTCTACCTCCCCACTCGCTCCGCTTCCGAACACTGGGGCGATAAACATTATTGCTATTCAGAATAATATATGAAACCAATCTCACATAATGCGGGAGGGGGGGGGGGGGCAATTTGGCTTGTTTTTGTGTGTTATTGACGCCAATAACATCTCTAGAGGATAATGCCCTGCTCCGGGCTATGCCTCACCCCGCCACCCACGTCAGGATAATAATTGTTGCAGATATTTACATTATATATAGGAATATATTTCTATACATATATTTCAATGCCGGTGGCCCAGTCCATTGCAAGTCTGAGCGATGTTCCATTTTAACATCTTCAGCACGTCTTTCATCATGTTTTTTGATGGATCCACTTCGGACACGCTTCAATGCTTATTTCCTTCGCTCCGGTTTTTATTTTGATTACCGAATGTGGCCCTGTCCTTAAAACCCTTCTGATCGTTCCCAACGAACGCTTGAGTGAACCGAGGCCAGTTCCTGCCGATCAATACAACCATCAAGTGGCAAGCGGAGCTGCGGCAGGTCAATAGGTCATGGGTTCGCACCCTTGTAGGTTCTGGAGCACGTGTCTCCAAAACTCGTTACGTGACCCAAATCAAGCCTTCATGTCCACACTCGTGGCTTAAAACACCAGCATCACCAAATATATTTATTATTGATGGTCTGTTCACGAGGAGACTCATGTCAACATGAGAAATCATATGATGGCTAATTATTGTTCGTATTGCTGACGTTTTGTGCGTCACTAAGACTAAGAAGCCATTTCGTGGATCCTTACGCAGTATGTGCGCCACTTGTTCCCGCGAACAAACCTTGGGTCAGGATTGTGGTAAGTCCTGGAATCCCTAGGGATCAGCTTTATGCAGCCAATCAGAAGACGAGGTCGCTTCGTCTGCGAGGGCATGAAATCAGGCGCCTCTTGTTGTCACCTCCAGGGGTCACCTCTATCGACTGGCGACTCGGGGACAAAAGCGATGAAGGGAGAGGCGGAGGGTGTGCGTGTGGAGGGGGGTGGGGGGTGTATTTTGGGTGGACGGCCAATAAATGGACTCAGTCTAGCGGCTGCCACTCAGGCTATATAAGGAGGACGCAAACAAGGCGATGACGCTCAGCTGTTGTGGATTTCACGTTACGTGGACAGACAGAGAGCGGGCAGACAATGCATTGTTGTGGACAGCGGCCTTGACCTTGGGCTTTAATGAGTCCTTTGTGCATTGATTTCACGCGCCATTCCGCCCCGCTCGCTGGATTAGTGTTCTGAACGGTCAACGGACGCCCAACGCGTCCCCCATGTTGTATACAGCATGTTGCGGAATGCTTTAAATGGCTCCAATGACCTTGGCGGACGTGAATGAAGCCATGGTAGATGGACGCACCAGGGGCGCCATTTGTGTCAAGTCGAAGATAGACGCGGCGTGGCGACAATTCAGCGCGCATCGAAAGGTGACCTGAATGCCTTGTCCATACAGGCTTTGAGGATCTGTTGACAACGCTCGCTGCACCTGGTACCCTTAAGTCGAAGCGAATTAAGGGGGTAATGAATAATTAAATATCCGAATTTCAGTTACTGTTTATTGCGGAGTGGTTACATGTGTTTTATATGACATGGCTGCGGACTTGCTGTTGGATCACACCTCTCGTGTAAATATCGTTTTTTTTTTAAAATTATCTGTTGCTTTCAATGTCTGCAGATTCGGCGTAATTTGTATGTATTGCTCATAACGATTTAAAAATATGGACCAACTCGACTCCATCACCGTTAGCTTTCTCTACAAATGTATTCGTGGCCGTTACTTTCATGCTGAAATAATTCAATGACATCTCCCTTTGATTTAGCAGCCTATTCGTGTAGTCTATTTCCTCTATAATTGTCTCAGACTTGTATGTCGTGCGTCACGTCATGACGTCGTCGTGTTTCGTTCCTGGTGAATAATACAATCTGAGATGGGTGACACTAGAGATGCCGCCTAGACACCTGTGCTATGTCCGTGTCTACACCTTAAGTTAATGCTAGGGAACTGAAGAGTCCCGCGCGTTTATAATCCTAATGTCAGTGCCGTGACGTCACACCGGATATCATGAGGTCAGGTGTATGTTATTAATGTACCCCAGAGATTCGGAGACGGCACGCAGAGGCGTGATGGTGAATAGCGACATTGATAAATCATTATTTCTTGTATGTATTTAGGCGATCTTTCTCTCCCCATTGAGATATGTGAGTCCCTGGTTATGGCCACTCTAGAAACCACCGGTCCTCACTGGTTGGTGGGTGTATCTGTCAGGTAACAGACGTCCCAGGTAGTAGTAACCTCTCCCCGCTGATAGCACGCGTCTCGCACTTGAGAACTACACAGGAATTATAGCTAATCCTGGTCACGGCGCCAAATCTTGGTGTCCGTGTAAAAGGTGGGACATGTGAACTCATCGGAATGTGAACTCCACTACCCCGACAGCATATGTCCACGTTACAAGGGATCCCTACCCCTAGCGACCCAGCCATTGAGAATGCAAATCTCACTAGCTTATGATGGTTTCAGCAATATGGGTAAGACTCGCAAGAAAGTGGGAGGGCTGGGTCGGTTCACTTTTCATACTTACGGCCGTCGACCTACCTCCACAAGGGGCGAACAGGTCGTGTGTGTGAAGTCCCAACTACGGAGCAGACAGGCCAAGCTCCCCCAAGCCAGCGACAGACAGGGGAGGGAGGGTGAACAGATGCCGTGGAGCAGAGGCGGCGGGTCCGGAGGTGGGGAGGGGCGGGGGGAAGGGCAGGCGATGAGACCGATCGCATTTCCAGGGGTCCAGATGAGATTTAATGACCGGATCAAAGGACTCATTAGCGGGAGCGCCTATTATTGATCCCGACGTTATGGCTGCCTCCAGCAGCCGCTCTGGACGTGACACGCCCAGGTGGCGGACAAGGTCAAGGTCGGGCTGATTAATCATAAGCCACTTCAGTCAGCCATCTTTAGATCGAAGCAGAAAATGAGGAAAATAAAGCAGGGAACGTTTCTGCGTATGTATATGATGCATGTATGAGAGTGGGGGTTGGCGGTGGGGAGTTGTGTGGTGGTGAGATGGATATCGACAGGAATACAGTGAATGTAAAACAGAAAGGGACCGGGGGAAGGAGAGGTTAAACTATAAAGGGTTATGAGATATTTGATGATGCAGCAATCGCGGTGAACGTGCTGGGACTTTCACCCTTTCTGTTTAGTATTTCTTCATCTTTTTCTTAAAAGGGTACACTACCTTCTAACGTCAACTTCCGGCTGGTCTAAGAGGAACACACAGACAGATATAAAGGAACGTAGAGAGGTAAAAAGAGGTAGAAAGAGATGCAGACCTAATTAGGCAATACGAAGAGAGGTAAAATATACACGAAGCAAGGTGAAAAGAAACAAGAGATGAGATATAGCAAAAGATATGAAGACAGGCACATATAGAAAGAGATGCAAGAAACTAATTGGGCAGTCCGAAGATAGGTAAAATGGACACGAAGAAAGGTGGCAAGAAACAGGAGATTTAGGAAGAGGCAGGCAGAAAGGGAAACGAAGAGAAAAAAAGGCACAAAAGAGGAGATTGGCCTTGAGACGTGGATTGTAATGATGGCTGACAATCACATGCTTTCGGTTCACCAAGACACCGACGGCTATGTCTCTATCTCAGACACTTTGGGTTTCATTCCCAGAGAATTCCCCGTCTCCATGGTGCATATCCAGGGCTTCCCGGGTCAGGCAAGGGTGGCATTGATACATTGCATTTCCGTGTCCTGATGAGCCCGACAGCCTGTCCGGAGTTTGTGATTTAACGATGCGTGGTGTGACCCTATGTATGTGAACATTCGCGCCATAGGTGGCGCGGCTGGGTTATAGTCTGAATACGCACGCGGCTCCCACTTGACTCGCACTGTAGTTTTTTGGGTCTCCTTAGCGGCTACATGATTGTGCAATGATGGTTGCTTGTTTACGTCGACTTCTGACTGTCTGAGGCATGTACGCAAAACTATTTGGCTAGCAGCGCAATAGCTATTGGATACTCACTTAACATGCACTAAATATTGGTAATAAATGCAATCCGATGATTTCTGAATATAATCTGGATATAACGTGCGATTGATTTCATATTTTCATATATGGAATATGAAGAAAAAAATGCTTCTACCTAAACATTACTGTGGATCTCTTTCAAACTATTCCTATATAAGTCACTTTTAATTAACCATAGCTCAGATGGGAATTCCGCTGCCAGACGGATAGGGTGAGAACACTGGGCGTCTAGTAAACCTTCCCCCGCCCCCCCCCCCCGGCATGAGAATCTGTCCCAAGATTCCCGACCGTCCAGGGCACTGGGTGGAGCTCGCTGGACAAAAATGGCCGCATCTGGAAGCCTTTAGCTGTACAGGCCAGGACGGCATCGCTGTGCCGAACTGCCTCGCCCCAGTCTCACCGTGTAGGTAGGTGTAGGTGAGAAGGTTAGGCTGGCCCCTGACGTCCATTCTGCACGGCCGGCGCCCTAAGTTAACGTACTCTCGCTGCATTCTCGCGATAACATCTAATCCATCAACAATCAAGGAAGCAATTCAATTGGGAATTTAACCCGAAAAAAGTGGACAAAACTTCTGTGTTCACCTGGGCAAGTTGCTGAGGCCGCGGCTTGGGTTCTGGACTCTGGGAAGGCCAGCAGACCCCGTAGTTGTCTCCAGTAGAAACAGCAGCCGCCCTTGTTACTACTGCAAGTCTTCTGAAGTGCCCGATATGTTTGCTGCAGCCGCTTAATCAAGGTCGACCAGGTCATTTCAGTCCAGCCTCATTGCGAAGCGATGTTGATTGGTGAGCGCTGTTGATTGATGAGCGATGTTGATTGGTGAGCGATGTGACGTCATTGCACTTTGAGGTTGATCCGAGGACGTCTCATCAGCGACAACGATTTAAACGCGATAGCTTGCAATTTTGTCCACTGTAGTTTGGCTGTGAGTGTGTGATCCATGTTTATTCCACCTCAGTAGGACGCTCGAAGCTGACGTCTGGAAGCACATGAGAAAGTTTACATTTTCTAAAGATGCTGGATTTCCTCATACCGCGCACAGGCACTTGGTCTGGGTGTGAATCGGTGACCTTCCAGATCCTAAAGTTATATTTAGATTCGCCACCGGATGTTGCAAACGACAAGCTGTATTGCAAATTGAAACTTGTTTAAATACACATTCGATAAATGTTAGCATATAGCTCCCTCCGTTTTGCATCTCTCGGCGTGGACTGTTCGAGTGGGGGCAATTAAATACTGTGTTAAGATGGCCAAGTGGATTCTGTGGTCCTTTTCTCGAGGGATCTTTGAATGTGAGAAAAATTCCTGAAATCACTTCGATCAAGACAAAACTGGATTCGCGTTCGTTTGTATTTCGTGCCTTAGTGCTGTTAGTTCTCAGAAGCAGGTAGAAAGAGAAATGGCGATAACACATTATCGGGGGTGGGGTGGGGGGAAGGGTGATGATATTTTAATGGAACCATATCACGCGCAAGTGGTGAACGCTTCAGAACCACCCCCTATACCCCAGATACTCCCCACCTCTCCCAACCCCACCCCCCCCTCCCCAGCTCCACACACAGCAGACTCTCTGTGTACAGACCCTGTCAGCACCCCACATGATGGAACCACATTCTACGTGGGCTCTCCTCGAATGAATTTTTCTCACCTTTGTCTTCACCTGAGCTTGTCTTGTTCTCGCTGTCTGGATCGGGATGGGATAGTGAGGATCAAGTAGGGGCGGGGGGGTAGGGGGAGGTGCTCCGTCGCCATCAGGATCAGCAGCGAGGGGTGCGTCGGGATCAGTGGGGGGGGGGGTGGGACGACGCATGGATCCTTATGGCGCCTCTTAAGTCTGGTTTGTAGTTGGTAGGTCGGCTGGTGCATGATATTTGCGACGTGTGTCTGAATAGGAGATAAACATGGAATATATACTATTACCCATAATATTAACATGGAGCGCCTTGAGTGGAACGTTTGGGGTCTTAGTAATCTTTCTCGCAAGCTCAAAAAGGCCATGCATATCTATTACAAATTCTGCTTCATATCTATTCGCTGTATAATATACAATATATATTTAATTTCATCTTATCGGGATAAAGAGATCCCGGCTTCCATTGATGATTTTTATGTATAATAACGTTGTAGAAGTTTCCGAATGCCTATCTGTGCGAAGTAATATGGCGGCCACAGTATTTATGCCTGGCTTTCCCCGCTGCGCATTAATCGGTAAGTGGCGCCTGCACTGTGACACTTATCGGTTCCTGTTCATTTCCCCTGCCGACCATCGCCTTGGCGCCCCGCGAGAAAACATTGGTAGCCGGGGATATACCGATGGAATTATGACATAAACACATAAACACATTTTGTGCCAAGTAATTATTTGATAACCTGCGCATAAAGCGGAGCCGCACTCAACAACCGATATTCTCGCCCTACACTAAGCAACAACACTGACCTTCGACACATAAAGATGCGAGGAAAAGGCGATTTTTTTTTATTTTTCCACGAATGTAGTGCAGGTGGTACAAGGCTTATTTTTGTTTATTTTTGCCAAACACCATTACGAGTGAATCCCCAATTAGGAGGTTATATTCCGGCGGCCTATGTTTGACCTTGATGTTGACCTTGTGTCAGACGACCTGGGGTCTCTTTTGGGCTTGACTTCCGGTTTCCAAGTGGATTGCGTTTATTTTGACAGCTTTCCGTGGCCTCGCGTAGCAAAGCATTACATCCCCTTCACCCCCCCCCCTCCCTTTCCTCCTTCCCCCCGCCTTCCTCTCTCTCTCTCGCGCCGTAATGTCTGAGCAATGTCGTAATGTCTGAGCACCTTTAAGAGGCTAAAGTTTTCAGCGTATAGTTCAACCGTGTAAACTTGCATTTCGTCCTGTCGTTCGTCATGTCACAGTGGACACGTGGAGCCCGGGCAAACGGCAAACCCATAAAGCGCCACTATTTCCGTCTCCAGAACTGACCTTCAGTCATTCTAGGTGTGAAACGAGTGGCTGCAGCTTGGATTGATAGTGTCTTGATGAGCTATGGTATCGTTAGTTATCACGGCAATAATGAATTGTTAATGGGATGTCACTCAAACCATCGGCGCTCCCTGGCGGCTGAATGAATTACTACAACGGCGACTGGGGCGCTCCCTGGCGGCTGCATGCAGTACTATCACGGCGACTGGGGCGCTCCCTGGCGGCTGCATGCAGTACTATCACGGCGACTGGGGCGCTCCTTGGCGGCTGCATGAAGTACTATCACGGGGACTGGGGCGCTCCCTGGCGGCTGCATGCAGTACTATCACGGCGACTGGGGCGCTCCCTGGCGGCTGCATGAAGTACTATCACGGCGACTGGGGCGCTCCCTGGCGGCTGCATGAAGTACTATCACGGCGACTCGGGCGCTCCCTGGCGGCTGCATGAAGTACTATCACGGCGACTGGGGCGCTCCCTGGCGGCTGAATGAAGTACTATCAAGGCGACTGGGGCGCTCCCTGGCGGCTGCATGCAGTACTATCACGGCGACTGGGGCGCTCCCTGGCGGGTGCATGAAGTACTATCACGGGGACTGGGGCGCTCCCTGGCGGCTGCATGCAGTACTATCACGGCGACTGGGGCGCTCCCTGGCGGCTGCATGCAGTACTATCACGGCGACTGGGGCGCTCCCTAGCGGCTGCATGAAGTACTATCACGGCGACTGAGGCGCTCCCTGAAGGCTGCATGAAGTACTATCATGGTGACTGGGGCGCTCCCTAGCGGCTGAATGAAGTACTATCACGGCGACTGGGGCGCTCCCTGGCGGCTGAATGAAGTACTATCACGGCGACTGGAGCGCTCCCTGGCGGCTGCATGAAGTACTATCACGGCGACTGGGGCGCTCCCTGGCGGCTGAATGAAGTTTTATCACTGACGCAACACCTGCGCCATCCACTTGATATTTATGCCAGGACTGGTATGATGGGGAGCGGAGGCGGCAATGGGAGCGGGTGGAGGTGGGGTGGTGTTGGCAATGCGTCAAAGATGAGGCACACATAAACTAAACTACAAAAATAGTGTTAGAAAAAACGAATATGAGAAGCTAATATAGACTTCATTTTGGTTATCCAAGAGTGAAAAGATTATGTGATGAAAACGGAAGCGCCACACTTGGCTTGAGCGACACGTGATCTGTCGCAAAAACAAAACAGCGTCCATTTTTTTTATAAAGACAGAAAATGGTTAGGTGCAATAAGGGCGAGTCGTCGCGCACGCCCGGTTGGCCCAGAGGTGGGGGGATCAGATATAACATAAGGCTTCTGCCGATAGGGCAAATAAAATTGCTCTGCACCCTGACCCCGATCTGTTGCCGATTGGAGCGTTGATGTGAGCTTATCTAGTTTTAATGGCCCTCTGTGCGTCATAGCTCGCCGTGGCATGTGTTGAAGATCGAGTTCTTTTCGCGAGGTTAACTGCTGATAAAATGGCTCGGCGATACGCTGAAGCAATATAGATAGCCGCGGCGTCCCGTTGCCATGGCGAGCAGACGTGCGAGACCGACCCATCGCCGGCGTCCTTGTCTGTTTCACTGCGTCTTGATGAGGCGTCGCGAGTGATGTGTGCCGCCCAGCGATGGCAGGGGGTCGACGGAACCAATAGACCACGTGGCTCGGGACGACCAATGAAAACACTGGCTCGGATAATTATAGTCGTATGTCGACTTTGATGGCGTTGCTAAGTTACAGGAGTGGGCGTTACCATGTTCTTTCGCATCTATCTCTGGTCCAGGGAGACAAACTCTAATTTAATGAACAGAAATAGAAATACAATTAGATATATAGACTAAGTATAGTTTTAATAATAATTTCGAAGTTGCTTTGTCACATTTTTTCGGTGGATAGGCGCAATGGGGCTATTCAGTCGAACCAGTGCGTACAATATTCCACAGACCGAAACATGTTCTGTAACAAGAAACAATTCCGGATATTGCTATCCTCCGCCTATGGCTTGCCATAAATGGCTTTCTCTCACTACTGCACTCAGCTCACCATTTGCTTTTTTTACACATTTTTCCCGTTACATTAAAATTTTCCAGATTGTGACCTTGGCCCGCGTTAGTCTGGCGTTCTTATCCCTTGCTGCCACCCCCCCCCCCCCACCCCCCCCCCCCACCCCGGGCCCCGCCCGCCCCTCCCTATGCACCCCCCCCCCCTTATCACCTCACCCGTCACCCCACCCACGCCGCTGTTCCGGCCCAGCGCACAAGGACGGGTCCTTGAGTTCATTCCGGGAGTAGGCCAGTGTGTCCGTCCGTCCCGCGTGGATCCAGGTGAATCCTGACGGGGTCTGGCGGCGGAGACAGTGGCGGGATGACGTCCCCCCCCCCCCCCGCGCCTCCACACATCCCCAGACTCCTGGGCCCGCAGCAGGTCGGTGCCGCCGCGGCCTTGAAATAGGATGAAAGGCGTCGGGTCGGCCAATCCCGCCGCTGCCCATCTCCGTGTGGGAAAGCTCGGAGAGGATGTTTATTTTGGCAGCGGGATGCAATTTTGAGGGCATCCTCTCTCTGTCTGCCAGTGTGCATGCTTGCCTCGGCACCCTCGGCAACATCCGCCGTCACCACCCGCGCCGATATCACCACTGGCGCCACAATCATGTATATCGCCGCTCGCATTATCACCACCATCACCATCATTAATACTCTCCGTCACCACCGGCATCGTCGCTTTAGCCGCCACCGCGCCAGCAGCACCACCGCGCCACTCCGCCACCCCCGTTAGCGGCACCACCGTCTCCACCTGCTGCCTGCCGCCGAGAAGCAGTTGCCACAGTAGTTTGCCGGCTGCCCTCGCAATCACACGCCACCTGTCTGTGCGGGCCCCTCTGACCCACCAGCTTGCCTCGCCACCCCGCACATTATACTCCGCCACCCCACTCC
>CAXHSH010000462.1:0-31352 GCA_964019135.1 Arenicola marina
AGACGTGGCGGTATGTAGCTGTCAACCAATCTCTCTTCCTTCCTTCTGGGGCCGGTGTAGTCTATGAGTGCGCAAAAGGTCACCTTAAGACACCCATTCCAATCCATGGAGCCGTCCCTTCGATTTTGAATGGAGTTCGATTCCCCTTGTGTGCAGGAACACATGATGAATACACGAATGGAAAGTTATAACAGATTCTTGCTTCTTCAGCTGTCGCCCTCTATCCTGAAACCTAAATACACCGCCGCCTGCCTACCCTGTGAAGCAAACACGTCATTACGACGTGACATCCCACCCTAGGGTCCCACTCTATCCTCTATCCTCATGCCCCTCGTACCCCCCCCCCCCCCCCCCCCCCCCACCGCCCGTCCTGACCAACAGCTGCGGGGGACGCGTAGGCGGTTGGGAATCACGCTCAGCAGATACTTTTGCCGACGATAAGATCTTTGTGGAGTATTCTGGGGCCTTGATGGCGACACCGCCCCCCCCCCCCGCCCCCACCCCCGCTCTACCAGCCGCTCTCATAGTTCTACAGGGCGTCACGTGGTGCGCCCCCTCGTGGCGGCGACGAGGAAAACTCACCGTGGACCGCCACGTTTACGTCACGTGTACTGTCACGTGTACTGTCCCGTGTACCGTCCTCATCAGTTAGCGTAAACCGGTGGGTGGGGGAATGTGTGTATGTGATTGTGGGGATGGGGCGGGGTGGTGTAGGCAGGGGTGGTGCTGGGGCATGACAAGAGGTGTGTGGCGGTGGGGCGCGGGGGTGGAGGGAGCATGGGAGCCACAGAAGACGAGAACGCACACAGAGGAAGGAAAAAATATGGAGTGGGCGTAAACTCATTTGTCAACTGCCCCCATCCCCCTCTCCCCCCCCCCCCCCCCTCTCCCCCACCCCCAACCTTCGACTCGCTTTATCCCTAACCCCGGCCGTACCCCAGGCAGCCGTATCACCACTACCGATATTTTAGAATTCCACTCAAAGTGGTGGTTCGCATCAGCACCGCCCGCCGGTCTCCCGCGGTGGCCGAGCGGGCAGACGACTCGGGCACACTGTATAATCACGGAGACGACTGTTCCACCATCCCACCATCTACGGCCAACATAGACGTATATAGTGGAGGGGGGGGGGGGCGGGGTAGGTTACGAGCTGTAGGAGAGGTCGCTATGCCTACCCCCGATCCCCAGTACAACCATGATCGGGCAGTAAGTAGCCCTTTGGAGGAATGCATGGTAAGACACATGTACGCCCTGCCGACATGTCCTCCTGAAATGAAATGAAATGAAATGTTGGTGTTGGCGGGCGGCAGGGGTTGGGGGAGGAGGAGGGGATCAAAGTTGGGTACGTTATCTACTCGGTCACCAGGAGTGGTCCTACCTGCTGGCCACATACCTAGGTCCCGATATACTAGATATAGTACCAAGGAAGTTTCACAAAGTACGACAGACCCTACCTTATCATCCCATCGGGAGGTTCGGCTTACCAGCCGTTGAACCACTAAGACCCATGCGTACACAAAAGTGGCCCAAAATATCAATTCGTGTGACCCATTCGTCGCTTTGTGCTGGAGAGCTTGCTTAATTCAAAGCTTTCGCAAACAGCCATTCATTCCAGCGGCGTAGCATTTCAAATAAAGTGCTCGAAGAATAACATTGCGCAAGACAAAAAACTACTGATCACGGTATGTCTGTCAATACACCGTCTCTGATGGTTTCGACGCGGACAAGACGACAGACCAGACGCTGAATCTACAGTAAACTGTCCTCATAAATTCTACAGAATATGCTTCAGAGAAAATGAAAAAACTTGCATTCCGGCACACACTGCAGCAGTTTCAGTGAATGTCAGTTCTATGGGGGCTAAATCTTATGTCCTCTCTCACCGGACCAAGCGCACGCGGAAAAAAAATAAGGCGTTAGTCAATAGTAAATGTTGACAGAGAGTAGAATCTTTGCAACACAGTCAGTTTAATTTTTCCGTCAGCAATGGAAAGAGCTATTCATATAAGGAGCTTCATCACGCGGGGCTCCGAAAAGGTGATGCGAAGAGCAAGAGGGGGGTACAATAGTGGTGCGTTTGGCATAAAGAGATGGGGATATCAGGGAATAATACAAACTAAAGATGTCGCTGGATATGGACGGGGGAGATGAAACGGAAGAAGATTCCTAATTTGGTTGTCGCCCTGATTGTCTCTGGTTGTCAGCCTTCCGTTGGTCTCTGTGATGGTGGCTGGGCAGCGGCCCGGTCCCCACGCTAGCTACACGTAAAGTCAACACTCAACAGAGTGCGCAGCTACGGCTCGAGAGAACGAAAAAAAAACCCGGAGCCATCTTCTTAACCGGATGTAAAGGGAACCTCTCTCTCTCTCACCTGAGTTATGTGATATTGTGCGGCCACGGTGTGTCAACACTGCAAGAGGCCAGCAAGCCAGCCAGCTAGCCAGCCCGCCCGCCCGCCAGCCAGCCCGCCAGCCAGCCAGCCAGCCAGCCAGCCCGCCAGCCAGCCAGCCCGCCCGCCCGCCCGCCAGCCAGCCCGCCAGCCAGCCAGCCAGCCAGCCCGCCAGCCAGCCAGCCCGACAGCCTGCCAAGGCATAAAGCTATATGGAGGGTTGGATTAGGGGGGGGGGGGGTGGGCAGTTAGAGATGTGATGGAAGGGCAGGGGGTAGAGCAGACATGAAAGAGACCAGACAGACACAAGGTGAGAGAGTGGGGAGGTAAACGGGTGGTTAAGAGAGAAAGAGAGAGAGAGCGAGAGAGGCGGGATGGTAAAGTTATAGGTGGACAAATATAAATGTGGGAGAGGAGGGGATAGAGACATATAACGTGGGGGTAGGGGGAGGAATAAGAATAAGAAAGAGACAGAGAAGCCCGAGCAGGTTTGGACATTGTTTTCCGTTAAGGGCTTTCGACTTTATTGTGTTGAAGCTGGAGGGTTTTGCTTGTGAATTGCCCTCGCGCTAAGAAAGTTATGTGCAACAGGTGGACAAAATAATGTGTGAGATGGCTGGCGCCATGGCTGGCGCTGAGGCATTGTCATTACCTCGTCGCCCGATGTCTTCAAAAATTATAATTACTCGTACAGATTAGAATAATTATAATCACTTAAAGTGACGGTTTCTCTCACTCGCGACTCCATATGACTCAACGCCCAATATACATACATACATGTATAATATATCATCACTTTCCCCGGCCATCGGACAAATTACAGCGATATTGATTGAGAGGAAGAAAGAAGATGGCACCGGTCCGTCAGTACCTCCTCACATGTGCAGATATATCGTGTTCCTATCCAGAGATCACGTGGTGGATGCATGTTATCCTTGGTCAGAGTGAGTGAGACGTGATACCTCTCGCAAGCCGCAGTCACCAATCAAGGGGCTGCCTCGATAGCTCAGTGGGTTAGAGCGCACGCATTGATTGCTCTGGCCACCTGAGAGCCTAACGGCACGTGGATCGGTGGTTTGAGCCCCGCTGTGGCCATGTCTGTGTGATCGCAGGATAAAGATCCCATGTCCTTCTTCGCAAAGACTAGGGGGCTACCCTCGGGGACATGGCTCCACTCTCCCTTCTTTCTCCCATGGACGCGATATGACCAAAAGTGGTTAAAGCGTCCTGAATATGCAACCAACCAGTCACCAATCAAATGCCGTGTTGGCGGCACCTGATCAAACGTTTCTACCTGATTCATTCAGAAAAGCTGTTCAGCAAGCATTCATAATTAAAAGTTGAAACAATTATATATAATGATAAATGCTTACTTTGAACATATTATGATCGTAGCGGCTCTAATTGAAACATAGGATAGATGGTTGGTCAGTAGGACGTTTGCAAACGGCGGGTCCGTTTATACGGAGTAAAGGGAGTAACTTCCGCTTCGCAATGCGGAGAAGCGCAATTTCCAGCCCCCCCCCCCCCCTGCCCGCACGCCCCACCCCGGCACCCCTCCGTCCTTCATTTACCAAATGGGATGGAATGTGGTGCTGGGGCGGAAGGAGGGCGAGGCGAGGGGTGGGGGGGGGGGTGAGGTCCACGAAGGCCGGGTCAATTTTCGGCATATGTCGGTTGGTCGTGTTTGTGTGTATGTATGTATGTATGTATGTATGTATGTATGTATGTATGTATGTATGTATGTATGTATGTATGTATGTATGTATGTATGTATGTATGTATGTATGTATGTATGTATGTATGTCTGTCCCACTCGAAAACGGGAAGTCTCTTTGTGGCCTAACTGCTACATGTATCGTTTCGCAATCTTTAACATCTTATAGCCAGCTAATAGGGCTACAACATTCTCGTCACGCAGGTCGAAAGGTCAAAGGTCAAAGGTCAAGGTCACAGCGATTTTGTGAACAAAACACTAAAAACGCTTATATCTCCGTTAATATTAAAGTTAGAGATCTCGAATTAGTTTCAGAATGTGCCCCTCTTTCAGGTGCAGTTTTCGGGTATTGTTCACTTTTTGATGCGTCATATTCATTTTCGAGGAAAACGAGGTCATAGGTTTTGCGGAAAACGCACTAAATGACCTCTGTCAGTTTTTTCGCTTTTTGGTACATTTGCCATCAAGCTATCGCTATGATGTTCAAATATGTCATAGAAATCTGAATTGAGATGAGTTGTGTCGAATCTTAGAGTTTCCTGATACGTCACGTGACGTAACGATGACGTCACTTTCGGTACTTACAAAAAATCATCAAAAATCAGAAAAAAATCACAAAAATGCGAGAGTAGCATTATATTGTAGGGAAAGTAGTTCCTCGTATAGCTACAAACTAAAAACAATACGTTCCTATCTTACTTCCGGTTCCAGGGCCGGGGGAATTTTCCTATGGGACTTCCCATGTTAAAAGGGCTGTATCTTTAGGCTGGGAAAAAATGTTTTGTCGCGTATGTCGCAAGTGCCTCCAGCAAACAACACCGGGATTTTTGTCTTAGTTAAACATGATACCTAGTAGCAACAGTGCTTATCATATGCAATTGGAGAAAAAAGTGACGTCACAGGTTTTTTTTTGAAATTTGGCCCATGGTGAAAGATACGGCTTTTTGGTGTTAGCAGAGGCTCCCACGGGTGTCCTATTCAAGCCATCGCTCAATGCTTGCAACTGTGGATGGATAATACTAAGCTGAATCATAATCTGTCAACATGTATCCATAGCCACATTACTTTTTGGTATATAATCGAAATCGTTTAACATGGGATCCTATGGGGAAAAATGAACTTGATCGAATATGACCTACTTCCGCTCAAGCTATTTCAGTCTCCTTCGCCACACAGTGAGATAATATCACCTTAAAGCAAGTTATAAGAAAAACACGGCGATCTCTGTATTACTTTTTGTTTCCATGACAACGAAGCCACTGGCCTAATGTGAAATCAGATACAAATGCTAAAATTGCAGTCTTTTCGCCAACTAGTTGCCAATAAGCATATTCAGATCACTTAGTGCTTTAATTAGGCTTAGGTTGTCTAGTTATGGTGCTAGAGCGCTCCGAAGTGGGACGACACCTTTGCGGGGCCGCCAATGATGAGTGAATGGAGATTGTGTCCATCTTGAAAAAATCGTCAAAAATCAGAAAAACAAGCTAGAGCTGTGATGTTTGCGTCAAATGGTAGGGAACATTGATTGTCAGAAAAATAGTGAAAGAAACAAATTAGTTGCTATATCACTTCGCTTACAGTGTTCTTTGTTCTTGTCGTCGGTCTCCGTGTTTCCGCAATGATAAGCTAATGCAATTTTTGACCATTTCGCCAAGCCATAGCTGAAGGACTAATCTTACTATCGGCTAGCTCTTTAATCGAATAAGTTGTGGCAGTAAAGCTTGGCATATTGCCGCTTGGACGTTGTCGTGCGTCACGTCATAACGTCACCATGACGTCATGACGTCACATATCTTAAGTAGGCGATTACTCAGCTATTACAAGGTATGGCGACTTTCGGGTTGCTTGACGTTGCAGGTCGTGTTCAGGGACATTTTGTGCCGTGTGTAACTTGTTTGGCGCAGGGGATAAGTATGCGTCAATAATGACGTCATAGCTAACGTGCTCCTACGACATGTTGGGTTTGCTTTATTTTCAGCCACTTTGGCAATAGCTGTCATAGAACGAGTTGATACGTAGGTATATTAAAGAAATAGAAGCCATCTTAAGCATTTTTGCAAACGTCAAACGACGTCATGTCGCGTCACGATGACGTATTATTAGATAACAAGTAAAATTCGTAGCGCCATTCATAATGAGTTAAGCAATCGCTCTTGAGAAAATTTCATGTTCACTTAAACTCTAATATGGCATTAAATTCTTGGGCGGAAGATTCGTCACATGACGCGATTGTCACGTCATCGGCACAAGCGACGGTTTTACCTGTAATTCCGTTAATATCGGTTATATGCTCATTGCACACTGCTCCAAATAGAGCCTGCGGTGCGCACGTTGTCGGATGAATGCGCTATTTGGCTTAAGTTTCCCGTTGTACGCGCTGTTTAGCCCGAATTGTCCCGTATACGCGCTGTTTATCCAAAATTGCCCCCTATATGCGCTGTTCAGCTCAAATCGTAATCTAGAAATGGCCCTCATTCCCTTAATAATCATCGTGGGCGGTCGCGGTTCCGATCAACATGTTCAGATAGACACGCTCTTCGACCTAGAGTCGATTTTCGTCATCATCAGTGTTCTCACTGACTTCTTGTTATGACGAAAATTGAAATTTTCAATTTTCGGAATATGTCGGTTGGTCGTGTTTGTGTGTATGTATGTATGTATGTATGTATGTATGTATGTATGTATGTATGTATGTATGTATGTATGTATGTATGTATGTATGTATGTATGTATGTATGTCTGTCCCACTCGAAAACGGGAAGTCTCTTTGTGGCCTAACTGCTGCATGTATCGTTTCGTAATCTTTAACATCTTATAGCTAGCTAATAGGGCTACAACATTCTCGTCGCGCAGGTCGAAAGGTCAAAGGTCAAGGTCACAGCGATTTTTTGAAAAAATAACTAAAAACGCGTATATCTCCGTTAATATTAAAGCTAGAGATCTCGAATGAGTTTCAGAATGTGCCCCTCTTTCAGGTGCAGTTTTCGGGTATTGTTTACTTTTTGATGCGTAATACTCATTTTCGAGGAAAACGAGGTCATAGGTTTTGCGGAAAACGCACTAAATGACCTCTGTCAGTTTTGTCGCTTTTTGGCACATTTGCCATCAAGCTATCGCTATGATGTTCAAATATGTCATAGAAATATGAATTGTAATGACTTGTGTCGAATCTTAGAGTTTTCTGATACGTCACGTGACGTCACCATGGCGCCACTTTTGGTACTTACAAAAAATCATCAAAAATCAGAAAAAAATCACAAAAATGCGAGAGTAGCATTTTATTGTAGAAAACGTAGTTCCTCGTATAGCTACAAACTAAAAAGAATACGTTCCTATCTTACTTCCGGTTCCAGGGCCGGGGGAATTTCTCTATGGGACTTCCCATGTTAATAGGGCTGTATCTTTAGGCTGGGGAAAAATGTTTTGTCGCGTATGTCGCAAGTGCCTCCAGCAAACAACACCGCGATTTTTTCCTTAGTTGAACATGACGTCTAGTAGCGACAGTGCTTACCATATGCAATTACAGCAAATAGTGACGTCACAGGATTTTTTTGAAATTTGGTCAATGGTGAAAGATACGGCTTTTTGGTGTCAGCAGAGGCTCCCACGGGTGTCCTATTCAAGCCATCACTCAATGCTTGCAACTGTGGATGGATAATACTAAGCTGAATCATAATCTGTCAATATGGTTCCATAGCCACATTACTTTTCGGTATATAGTCGAAATCGTTTAACATGGGATCCTATGGGGAAAAATGAACTTGATCGAATATGACCTACTTCCGCTCAAGCTATTTCAGTCTCCTTCGCCACACAGTGAGGTAATATCACTTTAAAGCAAGCTATAAGAAAAACACGGCGATCTCTGTACTACTTTTTGCTTCCATGGCAACGAAGCCACTGGCCTAATGATAAACATACAGATTCTTGCCATTGAAAGAAAAATCGTCAAAAATCAGATACAAATGCTAAAATTGCAATCTTTTCGCCAACTAGTTGCCAATAAGCATCTTCAGATCACTTAGTGCTTTAATCAGGCGGATGTTGTCTAGTTATGGCGCTAGAGCGCTCCGAAGTGGGACTACACCTTCGCGGGGCCGCCAATGATGAGTGAATGGAGATTGTGTCCATCTTGAAAAAATCGTCAAAAATCAGAAAAACAAGCTAGAGCTGTGATGTTTGCGTCAAATGGTAGGGTACATTGATGGTCAGAAAAATAGTAAAAGAAACAAATTAGTTGCTATGTCACTTTGCTTACAGTGTTCTTTGTTCTTGTCGTCGGTCTCCGTGTTTCCGCAATGATAAGCTAATGCAAGTTTTGACCATTTCGCCAAGCCATAGCTGAAGGACTAATCTTTCTATCGCCTAGCTCTTTAATCGAATAAGTTGTGGCAGTAAAGCTTGGCATATTGCCGCTTGGACGTTGTCGTGCGTCATGTCATAACGTCACCATGACGTCATGACGTCACATATCTTACGTAGGCTATTACTCAGCTATTACAAGGTATGGCGACTTTCGGGTCGCTTGACGTTGCAGGTTGTGTTCAGGGACAGTTTGTACCGTGTGGAACTTTTTTGGCGCAGGGGATAAGTATGCGTCAAAAATGACGTCATAGCTAACGTGCTCCTACGACATGTTGGGTTTGCTTTATTTTCAGCCACTTTGGCAATAGCTATCATAGCCCGAGTTGATACGTAGGTTATATTAAAGAAATAGAAGCCATCTTAAGAATTTTTGCAAACGTCAAATGACGTCATGTCGCGTCACGATGACGTACTATTAGGTAAAAAGTAAAATTCGTAGCGCCTGAAGCGAGAGAGGGATGGCGGGTTGACCAGCGAAAATCGCGATAGAATTGCTCTAGGACGCTTAGTTTGGCCGCTGGAGCGCTCGCAAGAGTTGCACCCCCCTTCGCCGAGGCTCCCACTATGAGTGAACGGCGATATCGACCGGCACTCCTTACTCGTCGATGGCCGCCGTTCGCTTAATAGCGACGCTAGAGAGTCGGGACTGGTCGCAAAGTACACGCCCTTTGACCCAAAGTCGATTTTCGTCATCATCAGTGTCCTCACTGACTTCTTGTTTGTATGTATGTATGTATGTATGTATGTATGTATGTATGTATGTATGTATGTATGTATGTATGTATGTCTGTCTCACTCGAAAACGGAAAGTCTCCTTGTGGCCTAACGGCTGTATGTATTAGTTCGCAGTCTTTAGTACCTAATAGCTAGGCTATAGGGCTACAACATTCTCGTCATGCAGGTTGAAAGGTCAAAGGTCAAGGTCACAGCGATTTTTTGAAAAAATAACTAAAAACGCTTATATCTCCGTTAATATTAAAGCTAGAGATCTCGGATTAGTTTCAGAATGTGCCCCTCTTTCAGGTGCAGTTTTCAGGTATTGTTCACTTTTTGATGCGTAATACTCATTTTCGAGCAAAATGAGGTAATAGGTTTTGCGCAAAATGCACAAAATGACCTCTGTCAGTTTTTACGCTTTTTGACACATTTAACATCAAGCTATCGCTATGCGGTTCTAATATGTCATAGAAATATCAATTGCAATGACTTGTATTGAATCTTACAGTTTTCTGATGAGTTGTTTGACGTCACGATGACGTCACTTTTGGTACTTACAAAAAATCGTCAAAAATCAGAAAAAAATCATAAAAATGCGCGACTGATGCCATATTGTAGAAACAGTAGTTCATCGTATAGCTACAAACTAAAAACAATACGTTCCTATCTTACTTCCGGTTCCAGGGCCGGGGGAATTTCTCTATGGGACTTCCCATGTTAAAAGGGCTGTATCTTTAGGCTGGGAAAGAATGTTTTGTCGCGTATGTCGCAAGTGCCTTCAGCAAACAACACCGGGATTTTTGTCTTAGTTAAACATGATACCTAGTAGCAACAGTGCTTATCATATGCAATTGGAGAAAAAAGTGACGTCACAGGATTTTTTCGAAATTTGGCCTATGGTGAAAGATACGGTTTTTTGGCACTAGCAGCGGCTCCCACGGGCGTCCTATTCAAGCCATCACTCAATGCTTGCAGCTGTGGATGGATAATACAAAGCTAAATCATAATCTGTCAATATGGTTCCATAGCCATATTACTTTTCGGTATATAGTCGAAATCGTTTAACATTGGATCCTATGGGGAAAAATGAACTTGGTCGAATATGACCTACTTCCGCTCAAGCTATTTCAGTCTCCTTCGCCACACAGTGAGGTAATATCACCTTAAAGCAATTTATAAGAAAAAACCGGCGATCTCTGTATTACTTTTAGTTTCCATGGCAACGAAGCCACTGGCCTAATGATAAACATACAGATTCTAGCCATTTAAAGAAAAATCGTCAGAAATCAGATACAAATGCTAAAATTGCATTCTTTTCGCCAACTAGTTGCCAATAAGCATCTTCAGATCACTTAGTGCTTTAATTAGGCGGAGGTTGTCTAGTTATGGTGCTAGAGCGCTCCAAAGTGGGACGACACCTTTGCGGGGCCGCCAATGATGAGTGAATGGAGATTGTGTCCATCTTGAAAAAATCGTCAAAAATCTGAAAAACAAGCTAGATCTGTGATGTTTGCGTCAGATGGTAGGGAACATTGATGGTCAGAAAAATAGTAAAAGAAACAAATTAGTTGCTATATCACTTGGCTTACAGTGTTCTTTGTTCTTGTCGTCGGTCTCCGTGTTTCCGCAATGATAAGCTAATGCAATTTTTGACCATTTCGCCAAGCCATAGCTGAAGGACTAATCTTACTATCGCCTAGCTCTTTAATCGAATAAGTTGTGGCAGTAAAGCTTGGCATATTGCCGCTTGGACGTTGTCGTGCGTCACGTCTTAACGTCACCCTGACGTCATGACGTCACATATCTTACGTAGGCTATTACTCAGCTATTACAAGGTATGGCGAGTTTCGGGTTGCTTGGCGTTGCAGGTCGTGTTCAGGGACATTTTGTGCCGTGTGTAACTTGTTTGGCGCAGGGGATAAGTATGCGTCAAAAATGACGTCATAGCTAACGTGCTCCTACGACATGTTGGGTTTGCTTTATTTTCAGCCACTTTGGCAATAGCTGTCATAGAACGAGTTGATACGTAGGTATATTAAAGAAATAGAAGCCATCTTAAGCATTTTCGCAAACGTCAAATGACGTCATGTCGCGTCACGATGACGCATTATTAGATAAAAAGTAAAATTCGTAGCGCCATTCATAATGAGTCAAGCAATCACTCTTGAGAATAAAAATTTCATGTTCACTTAAACTCTAATATGGCATTAAATTCGCGGGCGGAAGATGCGTCACATGACGCGATCCTCACGTCACCGGCACAAACGACGGCGTTACCTGTAATTCCGTTAATATCGGTTAATTGCTCATTGCACACTGCTCAAAATAGAGCCTGCGGTGCGCACGTTGTCGGATGAATGCGCTATTTGGCTCAAATGTCCCGTTATACGCGCTGTTTAGCCCGGATTGTCCCGTATAGGCGCTGTTTATCCAAAATTGCCCCTTATATGCGCTGTTCAGCTCAAATCGCCCGTTATATTCGCTATTTAGCATAAATTGAGCGTTACATGCGCTTTTTAACCAACAATTACCCGCTACATGCGCAATTTAGGCCAAATTGCTCGTTATACGCGCTGTTTAACCTAAATTGTCAGTTAGATGCCCAGTGTACCTAAAATTCCCTGTTATACTCGCTATTTAGCCCAAATTGTCAGTTATGTCCGATATTTAGCTCAAATTGCCTGCTGAAAGCTCTACTTAGGTTGCAACATCTTTATTTTGCCAACAGAAAGCTCAATTTTGTAAACAGAAATCTCTATTTTCTCAACAGAAGGCTCTATTTGGAATAAGTTGCTATCCCACGCCGATATCTATGCTGAATTGCTCTCTGAAGATTATATTTGGCCCAGCGAAAGCACTATTTACCCCAGATTGTACCTTAAAAGCTCTATTTGGGCCAAATTGTATGTGTAATGGCCTACTTTGCCAAATTTACTCGCTAAAACTCTATTTTGCCCGCTGAAACCTCTATTTGATCCAAATTGTCAACTGAAGGCACTAATTGACCCCTCAGATCCCAATTTGACCCCTCAGATCCAGATTTGACCTATCAGATCCAGATTTGACTTCTCAGATCCAGATTGACCTCTCAGATCCAGATTGACCCCTCAGATCCAGATTTGACCTCTCAGATCTATATTTGTCCTCTCAGATCCAGATTGACCCCTCAGATCCAGATTTGACCCTCAGATCCAGATTTGATTCTTTAGATCCAGATTTGATCCCTCAGATCCAGATTTGATCCCTCAGATCCAGATTTGACCTCTCAGATCAAGATTTGACCTCTCAGATCCAGATTTGACCTCTCAGATCCAGGTCGACCCCTCAGATCCAGATTTGATCCTCAGATCCAGATTTGACCCTTCAGATCCAGATTTGATCAATCAGATCCAGATTTGATCCCTCAGATCCAGATTGACCCCTCAGATCGAGAGTTGACCCTCAGATCCAGATTGACCCCTCAGATCCAGATTTGACCCTTCAAATCCAGATTTGATCCCTCAGATCCAGATTTGACCTCTCAGATCCATATTTGTCCTCTCAGATCCAGATTTGACCTCTCAGATCCAGATTTGACCTCTCAGATCCAGATTGACCCCTCAGATCCAGATTTGATCCTCAGATCCAGATTTGACCCTTCAGATCCAGATTTGATCCCTCAGATCCAGATTTGATCCCTCAGATCCAGATTGACCCCTCAGATCGAGAGTTGACCCTCAGATCAAGATTTGACCCTTCAGATCCAGATTTGATCCCTCAGATCCAGATTTGATCCCTCAGATCCAGATTGACCCCTCAGATCGAGAGTTGACCCTCAGATCAAGATTTGACCCTTCAGATCCAGATTTGATCCCTCAGATCCAGATTTGACCCTCAGATCCAGATTTGATCCCTCAGATCCGGATTTGATCCTTCAGATCCAGATTGGACCTCTCAGACCCATAATTGACCTCTCAGATCTAGATTTGACCTCTCAGATCCTGATTGACCATTCAGATCCAGAGTGATCCTTCAGATCCAGATTTGACGTATCAGATCCAGACTTGAGCTCTCAGATCCATATTGATCCCTCAGATCCAGATATCATTCACAGACGCCTATTTTGCCTCTCAGATCCATATTGACCTTTTCAGCTCCCCATTCGACCTGGACATCCACATTTGCCCTCTCAGATCCCGAGTAGTCATCTGGCATCCCCACCCGTCAGACCCAGATTTAATCTGTCGGATCCAGATTGGACTCATATGATTTTTATTGACTCCCTCAGAACCTGATGGAAGCCGCCAGATAGAGATTTGACAACTAGGATGCAGATTGACCCGTCGCATCCCTATTTGACCTTCAGATCCCGATTCGACCTTGGTGATCCTGATTGAACATTGATAATCCAGATTGAACCCAACGAAACCAGCTTTGACCCGTCGTATACCAATGTGTCCCACGGATCCCGTTTCGAACCGTCGACTTCGACCCTGCACATCTCGATTTGTCCCACACAACCCTAATCGACCCATCAGATCCCTATTGGTCCCCCGAATCCTGATTAGCATCCCTATTCGAAGACCCTGCGGACCGCCACTTGCGGAGGACAACCCAAGGCATCATCGATACACGCCTGATCACTTCAGGGGGATTTTGTTTAGTCCTCTAATGAATGACCAGTGGCCACGGTGCTGTCATCCCAACACCCCCCCCCCCCCCCCCAGGAAATCCGAAACAAAATTTGGGGAAAATTTCACAAAAATGTCATGCAGCGGCAATGTGAGAGACGACCTTGGGCAACAATACACACCATTTGGGCCACTAACTTTTTACTCTTTTTTTTCCACACTAGGTCGGCACGAGCATTTGTAATACCATTCACTCAAGCCGCTGACCTAATTCCGAGGCCCCGTCTTGACCTCAAAACCACGCTATCATATTCAATGTAGACCGAGCATATGTACTCAATGTACTGGAATCTAGATGTGGCCATAATTCCCTTAATACTCATCGTGGACGGTCGCGGTTTCGATCAACATGTTCAGATAGACACGCTCCTTGACCTAAAGTCGATTTTCGTCATCATCAGTGTCCCACTGAGTTCTTGTTTTATTTTGTGTTTTTCACTATTTTTTATACATAGTAGACCTTCCAAGATATTTAAACCGGGGGGATCCAGAAATTTGAAAAGGGCGGGTCCAAACTCGCCACCGGGGTGGGGGCTCTCCACCAATTTGTTGACAACCGGTGGGGTGGGGATCCACGCCGCCTCAAATAGCGTCCTTCCTCAAAAAGGGAGCGGGGGGGGGGGGGCACTCCTCAGATAGCCTAAATTTTGTATTGAAAACGGCAATCTTCCTCAAAAAGGAGCGGACCCCATAGACCCCCCCCCCCTCTCACCTTCTGCGGCAAAACGATTGCTCAATTGAAATCTCAGTGCATACCAACTCAAACTGACTTAAGACGCTATGTAAATTTTAGGCCAGCCCATTAATATATGAGTGGTCTTGATAGTGGTCATAAATTTCCAACTCTGCTTTCACTTAAAGGAGCGAGATTTACCACGTATTGTCAGCCTATACAGTTTTACAAACATAAGGTGGTGGTCAATATATATTTGGATAACGTGTTCGGTTCTGAATTCCACCTATGCACACATGGGCGGATCCAGAAAATATGGATGGGGGGTGGGGCCGGCTTCAGGGTCGGATCCAGAAAAGCTAGATAGGGGGAGCCGGTTATGGTTTTCATGTTAAATGGTATAAATTTTATAAATTTCGGCCCTAAAATGGGGGACCGGCGCCCGGTCGCCCCCCCCCCCCCCCCCCTACCACCACCCCTGGATCCGCCACTGGCACATGGCTGCGGATTACGCCAACCCATAATAGAATCTGTGTCTTACAGTGAATGCTGAAGTAGCCTTATGTAACCCACTTAACTTAGCCTACTTAACCTTCGTATAACTACCCTGATTTGCGTTTTATGTACCTCACCGCAGCCCCCAGGGATTCCGTATTCTTACCCTGGCCCAGATGTATGACGTAGACAACATGGAATTTCTTTCACGTTGTACGTACGTTAGTATACTAATTAATCCATCATCAATGTATACGTTCATGTTCCGGTCCTAGGTAACAGATAATGAATAATTTTGAATAATCTTAATGCGATCTTGCATTAGACCGTGCAAGCTCCGTTGAAACAAAGATGACGTCATAACACTATTTATCACTATGGCAACACGAACTAGATCTATGGCGTCTTACTCTTAGTATGAAACCATGTTTGAAATTAAAAACGTTTGAAATTAAAAACGTTTGAAATTTTAGAAACATAAAATGTGGTAAACTAATAATGAAATGAAAGCGTTCGTTCGAATGTAGGCCTACATTCATGGCATAACGTGGTAAGGCGGGTGAATTTATTATACATTCGTTATAAGTCTCATATATAATCATGATTTAATAATGTAATTATTTGATCTATAGTTGTAAGATGATGAAGATACATAAGGTAAGAAGTAGAGTCTACCAAGAAGCAACCATGACGGTCGACCATCGCGTGATACTAAACCAGTCGGACCTCTTGAATATGCATAGGCTGTGGAAAATATAGTACCTTGCCCCTGTATTTTGTGGAGAAGGAAGTGCGTTTGCCATGTATTTTGGTAAGAAAATTAAAGTATTTCCAAAACTAACAAGCGCCAACTAAGGTAAAATTCACGGATGATAAGTCTGCGTATGAAATACTGATGCTGATCTATCATGCCACGCTGCACGTTAAAGCCTCATTCCATGTACCATTTTTATTATTTCGATATTTATTACTTTTTGAAAGTGCATGCATGCATATAAAACACAATACCAACTATTCTTCCTGCCGATCTTACCTGTGACTGGGCGATGTATTTGGGTGCTTCGGCTCTGAGTAAAAAAGCATCCTTTCGAAACTCCCGTTGGCAAGTGCTGCCACACGTCATTCTTGGTTGGTCACACTATAATTAATGTCACACAAGACCCGATGAATCCCAGGCTTATTGACGGCACTAGACTGTGCCACAATCCAAGCCGTCGCCTATATTGATGTTACCGCGGCCGTAAAGCGCCGGGAGACCCTCGCGTATATAGGCCTATGCGTCCTGATTTGTATTCCACCATGAAAATACACATTGGGTTTGGACGGTTCCAGTGATGAATATTGTCTCCTTCGCGATCAATAACCATACATTTAGCTATAGGTGTTATGCAACTGCATGCACAACGCGAATTTCTAAAGGTGTGTATAATGATGCCGTGAGCCAGCAATCGTTTGAAGTGTCTCAAAACGTCACATCAGTGAATGAGATAGGCGCAGCCAAAACCTGGACTCTGGACCACGGCTGTTCTTATCAACAACATTGAACTTCTTGAATATTTATAGCTTTGTCAACAAAACCTTCTACAGAGAGAAGGTTTTGTTTGATTCTACCCAAAGGCGTGTGGGTGGCATTCAAGACGAGGTGCAGCTCTTATTCCTTAAGTAACATCACCTTTCCCTACCTCAATCAGATCTGTACACATTTGTTATGCTCCCGCACGCATTAGTTTTTCTCGGTGAAGTAAATGAAAAGGCAGTCTTGCGATTTATATTTTCTCAACGACATGCGAGCTGTCGTGCAGCCGCCATGCAGATTTTGACTGATGGGCGTTGTAACGGAATTAAACTAAAGACCGAAAACAGTTCACATCAAACGGCGGGAAGCGGTGAGCGTTCGATCGTCTGCTCCACGTGCGTGGTTGGTCTTGTCTGCTTCGGTCACACTCAGGTGTATGTTCGGTCTGGAAGCAATATGACATCCATATATGTCAATATTTACGCAAACACGGTATAATTCAAGTTATGAGCGTCTTACGTCACGTCAATTGTAGATATGCTCTCTATCTTAGAAATGTATATACTTCGAAATCAAACCTGACTAACTCGAGAAGTAAATGTCTAAACGGGTCTATGTATGTACAGCTTCAGATAATGTATAATGTATAATAACCTACGATGTTATTACTATTCTCGATGTACACTGGGTTGCTAAGCTACTAAGCAGAACAGCCAAGTATTATATGTACCGGCATCCCTCAAATAGTAAAAAAAGCTTCACCTGTCAGGCACCTCAGCCACAATCGAGAAATCTGCCGTTCCGAAGAGTAGGCCTAGGTTGTCGATAATTGTGGGCGTAGCTGTGGCGGTCAATGCCAAAACTGGAACCTGGGCCAACATCCCACGTAGGGCGCCAACCTGCTTATAACTTTCACGAAAGCTGTCGCCCCTGTTAGAAAAAACAGTTATCGGTATAACAGACTTGACCCATAATGATGTTATTACTATATATGTGCATCATTTGAACACGCAAGATACTTATACTTATAACTTGAACAATTATAAATTGTTTTCCCGTGTTGTATCTGCTAGTAATATCCTGTAATGTAAATTATACTTATAACTAGCTTCTATGTAATAACTTCTATGTTGTACATATACCATGTAAAGACGCAATGGGCCTCGTCAATGCAGATGAGCCGGATCTGTTGCGAAATGGACCGAAGGTGCGCGATCCACCGGCCACCAAGCAACGCCTCCGGTGAGGCGAAGATCATGTTGATCCGCCCTGTGGTCAAAGCTGTAGGCAAAACAAGAGTGAAATAGGAAAATATTACAGTACTTAAAAATCTTCGTTCTTGCACAAATGGGTGCAATAATAAAGGTAACTGACTCGTAATTTGAACACCGAGAATTGTGCGTCTATTCTGATGTATTTTCTGCTAACAAATATCCACCTTGAACGTTGTTGTCGGCATCCTCATCGTTGTTTTGTAGGACTATGCATTTTAGCCCCCGACCACGCCATACAGAAGCCTGGCTCTTCATCAGTGCAGTCAGGGGCGACACAATCAATACCATGCCAGCCACCTGAAAGATAATAAATGATTTATAATGTCTGGCCATTTTGGTACGTCTCAGTGATTCCATTAGCTTAAATGAAAAACAAGCATCGTGTTACCAACGAAATATATTGGACGTTGCATCAGACATTGAACTAAATTCAGAGACATTAAAACAAACTCATATATACCTCCAGAGGCGGACGGAGGATATCTTGCAAGCAAAAAGAAACCAGGAAAGGAGGCGGACGGGGCAATAAAAAAAAAACAAGTCCTATGGATGCTCAGCTTCGATGGGGGGGGGGGGTTACCTTTTAGATTAATTAATTAATTAGATTAGAGATTAATAGAGATATAGTTGGTGATATGGCTAAACCCTTGAAATAATTCGACACCACGCCTGCATGTTTAATTCATGTATATACCTGAGATACAAGGAAGGGGAACAATGCAAATATTACGCTCTTCCCATAGCCCGTAGGCAACACACAAAACGTGTCTTTTCGCTCTTTCAAGAGGTCTATGGCCTTTTCTTGACCCTTCTTGAGCGTATAACCACCCATGCCTATCAATGACAAGTTGTTTTCATTTGCCGCCATGTCTGCATGCACCAACGTTTTCATCTGCATCGCGTCTGCACGAGCGTTATACACTGAAAACAGCAACAACTGAAAACACGCACACTCCCGATGAATAATTTTGCCCAAAAGATAGAGTTTCATACATTACTTCAATTATCAGCTACATGTCAGTGTTTTCGGTGTTCGGTTTAACAAAATCGATTTTGATGGGCAACTTTTACCTTTTTCTAAATCTGCATGGCAGCAGGACGACTGCTCGCATGTCGTTGAGAAAATATAAATCGCAAGACTGCCTTTTCATTTACTTCACCGAGAAAAACTAATGCGTGCGGGAGCATAACAAATGTGTACAGATCTGATTGAGGTAGGGAAAGGTGATGTTACTTAAGGAATAAGAGCTGCACCTCGTCTTGAATGCCACCCACACGCCTTTGGCTAGAATCAAACAAAACCTTCTCTCTGTAGAAGGTTTTGTTGACAAAGCTAGAATATTTACTGCTTTAACACAAGATATTAAGTAAGGCTGTGTCACGGCCGCATATAAATACCGACCTATACCCGTTTGTTAACCATGTAAAAGCGTATTAACCCCTTTACTGGGGTTGTAAACCAGCGTGGGTCACGCATAAAATCTATAAATACAGACTGAAGAGGATTGGCTCGGATTGAATAAACATATATAACCTTGATATAGTGGCAATATAAGTGTTTTACAACCAGACGAATGGGCCAATGGACAAATGACTGTGGACATTTCGCCTGATCTGTTAGCATGTTATAATGTGTTATTCGTCTGGTACATGAAGTTCAGTGTGAAGTAGGTTTTACTTTTATTTCTTCAATATATATATATAATATATATATATATAGCTTAACTGATCAGTTGAAGTTATGTAGCGAGTTCACCGCAAATTCCAAGAAAAATAAGCTGGTATGCGTTACACAACAAACAGTTAATTACTAAAAATGTCATTAATAATTTCGATGCGACACCTTTGAAAAGAATGCGCCATCCACCAATGCAAGCCAACGGATATGTCATTGAATACTATATTTACATAAGCGTGGAGGTAATTGATATACACAGGAGACATTGTGTACGAAAGAACGCGTAGTCACACCATCCCACTGTGATGTATTCGCCAGTCAGCCTCACCCGGTCAGATGGCGACGGGTGTAGTGTGGCAGATACTGGACATCATCAGCAACAGTCAGTCGATTGTTACGGATACCATGACAAACGCTATTCCCATGGTGACCAGGCAATGCACAACGCTCTTCAATATGGATCGAGTAGGCATACACAACATAACGCCCCACGCGTTATATCTTTTCAACACGTTAATGATCAGTATGCCTGCCCCTGCGACATTTCTAACGCAACAAAGGAAAGTCGGTAATGTAAACGTATCTAAAACAGATACTCGTATAACGGGTCCTGTGTCAAGGTCTTTCAAACTCCCACCAGACTCGTATAACGGGTCCTGTGTCAAGGTGTATCAAACTCCCACCAGACTCGTACAACGAGTCCTGTGTCAAGGTGTATCAAACTCCCACAGGACTCGTATAACGGGTCCTGTGTCAATGTGTATCAAACTCCCATCAGACTCGTATAACGGGTCCTGTGTCAAGGTGCATCAAACTCCCACCAGACTCGTATAACGGGTCCTGTGTCAATGTGCATCAAACTCCCACAAGACTCGTATAACGGGTCCTGTGTCAAGGTGTATCAAACTCCCACAAGACTCGTATAACGGGTCCTGTGTCAAGGTGTATCAAACTCCCGCCAGACTCGTATAACGGGTCCTGTGTCAATGTGCATCAAACTCCCACAAGACTCGTATAACGGGTCCTGTGTCAAGGTGTATCAAGCTCCCACCAGACTCGTATAACGGGTCCTGTGTCAAGGTGCATCACACTCCCACCAGACTCGTATAACGGGTCATGTGTCAAGGTGTATCAAACTCCCACCAGACTCGTATAACGGGTCCTGTGTCAAGGTGTATCAAACTTCCATCAGACTCGTATAACGGGTCCGGTGTCAAGGTGCATCAAACTCCCACCAGACTCGTATACCGGGTCATGTGTCAAGGTGCATCAAACTCCCACAAGACTCGTATAACGGGTCCTATGTCAAGGTACATCAAACTCCCACCAGACTCGTATAACGGGTCCTGTGTCAAGGTGTATCAAACTCCCACCAGACTCGTATAACGGGTCATGTGTCAAGGTGTATCAAACTCCCACCAGACTCGTATAACGGGACCTGTGTCAAGGTCTTTCAAGCTTCCACCAGACTCGTATAACGGGTCCTGTGTCAAGGTGCATCAAACTCCCACAAAACTCGTATAACGGGTCCTGTGTCAATGTGCATCAAACTCCCACAAGACTCGTATAACGGGTCCTGTGTCAAGGTGTATCAAACTCCCACCAGACTCGTATAACGGGTCATGTGTCAAGGTGCATCAAACTTCCACCAGACTCGTATAACGGGTCCTGTGTCAAGGTGTATCAAACTCCCACAAGACTCGTATAACGGGTCATGTGTCAAGGTGTATCAAACTCCCACCAGGCTCGTATAACGGGACCTGTGTCAAGGTCTTTCAAGCTTCCACCAGACTCGTATAACGGGTCCTGTGTCAAGGTGTATCAAGCTCCCACCAGACTCGTATAACGGGTCCTGTGTCAAGGTGCATCAAACTCCCACCAGACTCGTATAACGGGTCATGTGTCAAGGTGTATCAAACTCCCACCAGACTCGTATAACGGGTCCTGTGTCAAGGTGTATCAAACTCCCACAAGACTCGCATAACGGGTACTGTGTCAATGTGTATCAAACTTCCATCAGACTCGTATAACGGGTCCGGTGTCAAGGTGCATCAAACTCCCACCAGACTCGTATAACGGGTCATGTGTCAAGGTGCATCAAACTTCCACAAGACTCGTATAACGGGTTTTATGTCAAGGTACATCAAACTCCCACCAGACTCGTATAACGGGTCCTGTGTCAAGGTGTATCAAACTCCCACCAGACTCGTATAACGGGTCATGTGTCAAGGTGTATCAAACTCCCACCAGACTCGTATAACGGGACCTGTGTCAAGGTCTTTCAAGCTTCCACCAGACTCGTATAACGGGCCCTGTGTCAAGCTCTTTCAAGCTCCCACCAGACTCGTATAACGGGTCCTGTGTCAAGGTGCATCAAACTCCCACAAAACTCGTATAACGGGTCCTGTGTCAAGGTGTATCAAGCTCCCACCAGACTCGTATAACGGGTCCTGTGTCAAGGTGCATCAAACTCCCAACAGACTCGTATAACGGGTCCTGTGTCAAGGTGTATCAAACTTCCACCAGACTCGTATAACGGGTCCTGTGTCAAGGTGCATCAAACTTCCACCAGACTCGTATAACGGGTCCTGTGTCAAGGTGCATCAAGCTCCCACCAGACTCGTATAACGGGTCCTGTGTCAATGTGTATCAAACTCCCACCAGACTCGTATAACGGGTCATGTGTCAAGGTGCATCAAACTCCCACAAGACTCGTATAACGGGTCATGTGTCAAGGTGCATCAAACTCCCACAAGACTCGTATAACGGGTCCTGTGTCAAGGTGCATGAAACTCCCACCAGACTCGTATAACGGGTCCTGTGTCAAGGTGTATCAAACTCCCACCAGACTCGTATAACGGGTCCTGTGTCAAGGTGTATCAAACTTCCACCAGACTCGTATAACGGGTCCTGTGTCAAGGTGTATCAAGCAGCCACAAGACTCGCATAACGGGTCCTGTCTCAAGGTGCATCAAACTCCCACAAGACTCGTATAACGGGTCCTGTGTCAAGGTGTATCAAGCTCCCACCAGACTCGTATAACGGGTCCTGTGTCAAGGTGTATCAAACTCCCATCAGACTCGTGTAACGGGTCCTGTGTCAAGGTGTATCAAACTCCCATCAGACTCGTATAACGGGTCCTGTGTCAAGGTGCATCAAACTCCCACAAGACTCGTATAACGGGTCCTGTGTCAAGGTGCATCAAACTATACCAAGACTCGTATAACGGGTTCTGTGTCAAGGTGCATCAAATTCCCACCAGACTCGTATAACGGGTCCTGTGTCAAGGTGTATCAAACTCCCACCAGACTCGTATAACGGGTCATGTGTCAAGGTGCATCAAACTCCCACCAGACTCGTATAACGGGTCCTGTGTCAAGGTGCATCAAACTTCCACCAGACTCGTATAACGGGTCCTGTGTCAAGGTGTATCAAACTCCCACCAGACTCGTATAACGGGTCCTGTGTCAAGGTCTTTTAAGCTCCCACCAGACTCGTATAACGGGTCCTGTGTCAAGGTCTTTCAAGCTCCCACCAGACTCGTATAACGGGTCCTGTGTCAAGGTGTATCAAGCTCCCACCAGACTCGTATAACGGGTCCTGTGTCAAGGTCTTTCAAGCTCCCACCAGACTCGTATAACGGGTCCTGTGTCAAGGTGTATCAAACTCCCACAAGACTCGTATAACGGGTCCTGTGTCAAGGTGTACCGAGCTCCAGCCAGACTCGCATGACGGGTTCTGTGTCAAGGTGTATCAAGCTCCCACCAGACTCGTATAACTGGTCCTGTGTCAAGGTCTTTCAAGCTCCCACCAGACTCGTATAACGGGTCCTGTGTCAAGGTCTTTCAAGCTCCCACCAGACTCGTATAACGAGTCCTGTGTCAAGGTGTATCAAACTCCCACAGGACTCGTATAACGGGTCCTGTGTCAATGTGTATCAAACTCCCATCAGACTCGTATAACGGGTCCTGTGTCAAGGTGTATCAAACTCCCACCAGACTCGTATAAAGAGTCCTGTGTCAAGGTGTATCAAACTCCCACAGGACTCGTATAACGGGTCCTGTGTCAATGTGTATCAAACTCCCATCAGACTCGTATAACGGGTCCTGTGTCAAGGTGCATCAAACTCCCACCAGACTCGTATAACGGGTCCTGTGTCAAGGTGTATCAAACTCCCACCAGACTCGTATAACGGGTCCTGTGTCAAGGTGCATCAAACTCCCACCAGACTCGTATAACGGGTCCTGTGTCAAGGTGTATCAAACTCCCACCAGACTCGTATAACGGGTCCTGTGTCAAGGTCTTTCAAGCTCCCACCAGACTCGTATAACGGGTCCTGTGTCAAGGTGTATCAAACTCCCGCCAGACTCGTATAACGGGTCCTGTGTCAATGTGCATCAAACGCCCACAAGACTCGTATAACGGGTCCTGTGTCAAGGTGTATCAAGCTCCCACCAGACTCGTATAACGGGTCCTGTGTCAAGGTGCATCAAACTCCCACCAGACTCGTATAACGGGTCATGTGTCAAGGTGCATCAAACTTCCACCAGACTCGTATAACGGGTCCTGTGTCAAGGTGTATCAAACTTCCACCAGACTCGTATAACGGGTCCTGTGTCCAGGTGCATCAAGCTCCCACCAGACTCGTATAACGGGTCCTGTGTCAAGGTGTATCAAACTCCCATCAGACTCGTATAATGGGTCCTGTGTCAAGGTGCATCAAACTCCCACAAGACTCGTATAACGGGTCATGTGTCAAGGTGCATCAAACTCCCACAAGACTCGTATAACGGGTCCTGTGTCAAGGTGCATGAAACTCCCACCAGACTCGTATAACGGGTCCTGTGTCAAGGTGTATCAAACTCCCACCAGACTCGTATAACGGGTCCTGTGTCAAGGTGTATCAAACTTCCACCAGACTCGTATAACGGGTCCTGTGTCAAGGTGTATCAAGCTCCCACAAGACTCGCATAACGGGTCCTGTGTCAAGGTGCATCAAACTCCCACCAGACTCGTATAACAGGTCCTGTGTCAAGGTGTATCAAGCTCCCACCAGACTCGTATAACGGGTCCTGTGTCAAGGTGTATCAAACTCCCATCAGACTCGTGTAACGGGTCCTGTGTCAAGGTGTATCAAACTCCCATCAGACTCGTATAACGGGTCCTGTGTCAAGGTGCATCAAACTCCCACAAGACTCGTATAACGGGTCCTGTGTCAAGGTGCATCAAACTATCACAAGACTCGTATAACGGGTTCTGTGTCAAGGTGCATCAAATTCCCACCAGACTCGTATAACGGGTCCTGTGTCAAGGTGTATCAAACTCCCACCAGACTCGTATAACGGGTCATGTGTCAAGGTGCATCAAACTCCCACCAGACTCGTATAACGGGTCCTGTGTCAAGGTGCATCAAACTTCCACCAGACTCGTATAACGGGTCCTGTGTCAAGGTGTATCAAACTCCCACCAGACTCGTATAACGGGTCCTGTGTCAAGGTCTTTTAAGCTCCCACCAGACTCGTATAACGGGTCCTGTGTCAAGGTCTTTCAAGCTCCCACCAGACTCGTATAACGGGTCCTGTGTCAAGGTGTATCAAGCTCCCACCAGACTCGTATAACGGGTCCTGTGTCAAGGTCTTTCAAGCTCCCACCAGACTCGTATAACGGGTCCTGTGTCAAGGTGTATCAAACTCCCACAAGACTCGTATAACGGGTCCTGTGTCAAGGTGTACCGAGCTCCAGCCAGACTCGCATGACGGGTTCTGTGTCAAGGTGTATCAAGCTCCCACCAGACTCGTATAACGGGTCCTGTGTCAAGGTCTTTCAAGCTCCCACCAGACTCGTATAACGGGTCCTGTGTCAAGGTCTTTCAAGCTCCCACCAGACTCGTATAACGAGTCCTGTGTCAAGGTGTATCAAACTCCCACAGGACTCGTATAACGGGTCCTGTGTCAATGTGTATCAAACTCCCATCAGACTCGTATAACGGGTCCTGTGTCAAGGTGTATCAAACTCCCACCAGACTCGTATAAAGAGTCCTGTGTCAAGGTGTATCAAACTCCCACAGGACTCGTATAACGGGTCCTGTGTCAATGTGTATCAAACTCCCATCAGACTCGTATAACGGGTCCTGTGTCAAGGTGCATCAAACTCCCACCAGACTCGTATAACGGGTCCTGTGTCAATGTGCATCAAACTCCCACAATACTCGTATAACGGGTCCTGTGTCAAGGTGTATCAAACTCCCACCAGACTCGTATAACGGGTCCTGTGTCAAGGTGTATCAAACTCCCACCAGACTCGTATAACGGGTCCTGTGTCAAGGTGTATCAAACTCCCACCAGACTCGTATAACGGGTCCTGTGTCAAGGTCTTTCAAGCTCCCACCAGACTCGTATAACGGGTCCTGTGTCAAGGTGTATCAAACTCCCGCCAGACTCGTATAACGGGTCCTGTGTCAATGTGCATCAAACGCCCACAAGACTCGTATAGCGGGTCCTGTGTCAAGGTGTATCAAGCTCCCACCAGACTCGTATAACGGGTCCTGTGTCAAGGTGCATCAAACTCCCACCAGACTCGTATAACGGGTCATGTGTCAAGGTGTGTCAAACTCCCACCAGACTCGTATAACGGGTCCTGTGTCAAGGTGTATCAAACTCCCACAAGACTCGCATAACGGGTCCTGTGTCAATGTGTATCAAACTTCCATCAGACTCGTATAACGGGTCCGGTGTCAAGGTGCATCAAACTCCCACCAGACTCGTATAACGGGTCATGTGTCAAGGTGCATCAAACTCCCACAAGACTCGTATAACGGGTCCTATGTCAAGGTACATCAAACTCCCACCAGACTCGTATAACGGGTCCTGTGTCAAGATGTATCAAACTCCCACCAGACTCGTATAACGGATCATGTGTCAAGGTGCATCAAACTCCCACCAGACTCGCATAACGGGTCCTGTGTCAAGGTGTATCAAACTCCCACCAGACTCGTATAACGGGACCTGTGTCAAGGTCTTTCAAGCTTCCACCAGACTCGTATAACGGGTCCTGTGTCAAGCTCTTTCAAGCTCCCACCAGACTCGTATAACGGGTCCTGTGTCAAGGTGCATCAAACTTCCACAAAACTCGTATAACGGGTCCTGTGTCAAGGTGTATCAAGCTCCCACCAGACTCGTATAACGGGTCCTGTGTCAAGGTGTATCAAACTCCCACCAGACTCGTATAACGGGTCCTGTGTCAAGGTCTTTCAAGCTCCCACCAGACTCGTATAACGGGTCCTGTGTCAAGGTGTATCAAACTCCCACAAGACTCGTATAACGGGTCCTGTGTCAAGGTGTACCGAGCTCCAGCCAGACTCGCATGACGGGTTCTGTGTCAAGGTGTATCAAGCTCCCACCAGACTCGTATAACGGGTCCTGTGTCAAGGTGTATCAAGCTCCCACCAGACTCGTATAACGGGTCCTGTGTCAAGGTCTTTCAAGCTCCCACCAGACTCGTATAACGAGTCCTGTGTCAAGGTGTATCAAACTCCCACAGGACTCGTATAACGGGTCCTGTGTCAATGTGTATCAAACTCCCATCAGACTCGTATAACGGGTCCTGTGTCAAGGTGTATCAAACTCCCACCAGACTCGTATAACGAGTCCTGTGCCAAGGTGTATCAAACTCCCACAGGACTCGTATAACGGGTCCTGTGTCAATGTGTATCAAACTCCCACAAGACTCGTATAACAGGTCCTGTGTCAAGGTGCATCAAACTCCCACCAGACTCGTATAACGGGTCCTGTGTCAATGTGCATCAAACTCCCACAAGACTCGTATAACGGGTCCTGTGTCAAGGTGTATCAAACTCCCACCAGACTCGTATAACGGGTCCTGTGTCAAGGTGTATCTAACTCCGACCAGACTCGTATAACGGGTCCTGTGTCAAGTGTATCAAACTCCCACCAGACTCGTATAACGGGTCCTGTGTCAAGGTTATTCAAGCTCCCACCAGACTCGTATAACGGGTCCTGTGTCAAGGTGTATCAAACTCCCGCCAGACTCGTATAACGGGTCCTGTGTCAATGTGCATCAAACGCCCACAAGACTCGTATAACGGGTCCTGTGTCAAGGTGTATCAAGCTCCCACCAGACTCGTATAACGGGTCCTGTGTCAAGGTGCATCAAACTCCCACCAGACTCGTATAACGGGTCATGTGTCAAGGTGTATCAAACTCCCACCAGACTCGTATAACGGGTCCTGTGTCAAGGTGTATCAAACTCCCACAAGACTCGCATAACGGGTCCTGTGTCAATGTGTATCAAACTTCCATCAGACTCGTATAACGGGTCCGGTGTCAAGGTGCATCAAACTCCCACCAGACTCGTATAACGGGTCATGTGTCAAGGTGCATCACACTCCCACAAGACTCGTATAACGGGTCCTATGTCAAGGTACATCAAACTCCCACCAGACTCGTATAACGGGTCCTGTGTCAAGATGTATCAAACTCCCACCAGACTCGTATAACGGATCATGTGTCAAGGTGCATCAAACTCCCACCAGACTCGCATAACGGGTCCTGTGTCAAGGTGTATCAAACTCCCACCAGACTCGTATAACGGGACCTGTGTCAAGGTCTTTCAAGCTTCCACCAGACTCGTATAACGGGTCCTGTGTCAAGCTCTTTCAAGCTCCCACCAGACTCGTATAACGGGTCCTGTGTCAAGGTGCATCAAACTCCCACAAAACTCCTGTGTCGCTTGTGGTTTCCGCTTCCCGTTAGATACACTTACACATATCGCGTTATTTGACAAGTCGTGGGCACGCGCCACGTCATCCGTCGCGGTGTGCGCGTCATGTCAATGGTGTCTCTGGTGGAGCGTATGCTGGAGTCAATGGTGTCTCTGGTGGAGCGTATGCTGGAGCCAATGGTGTCTCTGGTGGAGCGTATGCTGGAGCCAATGGTGTCTCTGGTGGAGCGTATGCTGGAGCCAATGGTGTCTCTGGTGGAGCGTATGCTGAAGCTTACCTTAAACCATTAAGACTAAGCGGTTTAAAATGATTTTGTTCGGGTCTTGTTGCGTATGCATTGTGTTTTAGCTTTGTATTTTACCCACTATATGTCCTTTAGGACATGCCGTACATACAGTCAGTTAATCAGACATCCTATAAACCGAAAAAGCGGTTATCTGACACAGTTTTACTTGTAACGGATTTCCCAATTACACAAATGCAAGCACTCTGCTATGCCACTCGTTCCCATCCCGGGTCAACCTATCTGTTCTTGGTCTTTTGGAGTTTTGATGACTATGAGTTATGAACGTAAATTTACTCTCCCACCCACGTGCCAGTCAGTTTCCCAAGACGACCAAGTCGACGGGTCAAGTCGACGTGGTGGCCCAGGATCTCCAGCTAGGGTAATGGATGTCTATGTACCCCAAACGTCACACTCGTTGGACCACCTCCGTGACACTGTGGAGATGGAGTTAATACAACACAACCGGCTCGTGGCCATATCCACATTTCTCCCGACGCTGTGGTCGTGACTGTGCGGCTGCTGCTTCCCCGGGTCTGTGTCACCCGGGGTCAACGAGCCACAGCCGTGAGGTCCACTCCGCTCCGAAACGGCGTCAAGCAAGTCACCTGTATACGCACTCATAATATCGGCATCATTAATGCAGCAGGAAGAATGCCTTTCCGTCCTGGCTTCAGCAGTTATGTTCCTGAACCGAAAACTTACATCCTGGGTGATAAACCCTCGAAAACATTTAACTTGGCGTTCAGAAGAGCTGCTAATTACGGTTGACATGCTGCTGTTTGCACCGTTGCAGCTCTTGCCACCCCCCTTTGCCCAATATTTCTCTCAACTGGTTATCCGTCTTTGCCATGTGCTACCATCGATTCAGCCTTAGACCCTCTTCGTCTTCCAATATATTTTCTGTCTGCCTATGGCTCCCGCTGTTTCTCGTTACTCTGTATCACGATGTCATTGATCAGAACGTGTTGGGGATGGCTTTATCCTCCCCACGTCCCTTCCGCTACAAGTTATTCATGAAGGTCTTACATGTCAGTTGAAATCGTGAAGAGATTTGAGCAGATTAAAAAGGTGAGGTTTTTAGCAGCTAGACAACGAAACAATAAACATATGGCACAAATACAACGAGACAATAAAATATATGGCACAAATATATTTCAAATTTATGACTACCCTCAATGGCCTTCCGCGCAGTTGTCGCAAGTTGTCGCGACCATTGATTTACTGCGGAATCTGCACATGCAACCCTCTCGACTGTGGCAAGGTTGCCAGTCCATTAAGCTGAGGGGGAGGAGGTGAAGAAGGAGGGGAGGATAGCGTTTGTCTCCTCGTGCAGGCTCTTCACTTCGACGCTGGTTTGTCATTGGGAGCAGCTGACATGGGCACATTGCGTGGAACGACGTAGCAGGTAGTCAATGGTAAACCTGATCAATTAGAGCCACACCCCAGGCATATACATGAACAAATTAAATCAATGTTGGCGAATAGGATTTTATCAATCAGGTTGTTCGGATAATAACATATATGTATTTGGGTGAATGGCCATGGAGTCTGTCTGCAGATTGCCCTGGCATCCAGTACAGACCACTGGCTGTTATTAGACAGAAGCTGTGACGCTGCGGCTTGGACAGCGGTAGTCAATAGGCTTACCACCTCTAGTGGTGACCTTGAACCAGAGGGCGCTAGCTTGGTGGAAGTCGTCCTACGTTCCCGGCATGCACCGCGGGGGTCGTTACGTACTCTGCGGTACATTAATGACCAGTCTGCAGTCCTAGAGACAAACTATTGCAAAGCAGGGAATGGGTTGGAGTGAACATCGTCCCACAAATCAACGGTAAATGGTTGAATATCAGCTGATACAAATATAACCGATGTTTGTGTGGATTTTACTTTTCAGATTTTATTAATTCATAAAAGTATGACATATGCCACACGTCTGATGCACTGTGATTGCCCCTGTCACAGCCTGACATTATATTTCGTGTTGCTGTTCTTACCAGCCATAGCTATTTACGTTACCCGGAACATAACAACACTACTGATCACGTGGTACATTTAGATTATAAAATGAAACATATCATGTGAAAATGAATTTCCAAAGATATCATCAAATTTAGTGCATTTATTTTATTTAATATCATTTATTTAACGAGGTTCCCGTGAAAGCGATTGCCATCTAGCAGGGTCATATCAAGGGTTTACTGCCTTTAAAGGGAACCGCCAGCCTAGCCTCTAACGCTGCTTTGCCGATTCATATCATACCCAATTGTCTATCCTCCAAATAACAGATTTTTTTGTTCTATCTGTAGCTCACAATAAAATTTGGAAGTGACCGCCAGGCCCGATTTCGCCGCCTACCCAGACGGCAGCCCTTTTTGGAGCCGTGTCTGTGATTGACCAATCAGGAGGCGATACTCTAATTTATTCAAACCGGAAATTACGCCTATTGTGTGAGCAAAACAAGAGCGTGTGCTAATCGCTAATATAAATAGCTGCGATCCTAACTCCAATCATGGCATTGTTGTGGAGTCAATCGTTATAAGACGTATATCAATTTGTTTGGACGGTACTTTTCCATGAAAGACTTGCGCTATTGCGCGGCTTGGAAATACCGCTGTTCATCAGTAAATCATATGAATAGTCACAATATGCGTCAGTGCTCCCGGCAAAATGGCGCTCTGCTTGACATTGCTGGGGGCGGGTTGCCTTAATTTTTTTCTCCTTACCCAGTCGGCCGAAACGAAGCGTTAACACTCGCAAATTTAGTTTTAAGATGTAAACTTTCGGTGCAGATCGCGATTAAATTAGGTTGGACACCCGCTTTAAGTATTGATT
>CAXHSH010000467.1:0-7500 GCA_964019135.1 Arenicola marina
TCGCCGTGGAAACAATCAGTGTGGAAACAAGACTTCTTATAGACGGCGTGCATTGCGTCCATAACGCGCGTCAGCCGGCTCTTCGGTGCCACCTGTTGTGGCCATCCAACCGCTGACCACCTTAATGGGTCTTAATTGTTTTCGGTTGGCTTTCAATAATTTCTTTATTTAGGTTGTAATAGACTGGACCCCCCTGCGCACACACCCCCTTCCGGGCCGCCCGCGCCCCTCCTTAGTCGTTGCCATGGCGACCAGCTCGGCGCTGGCTTGTCGTCTCCCCTACTTGTTGCTTATTCCAAATGCCAGGAAATGAACGACGGTCCATATGGGTGGCCCGCCCGCCAGCCAACCCGCCCGCCGGCCCCCTGCCAACCCGCCCTCCGGCCGGCCCGCCCGACGGCCGTTAGACTCACCTTGTCAAGGTCATTACCCCCGGCAGGCGGCACCGTCTACCGCGGTCGGGGTTGAAACACCCGCGGACAGCGCCATCCGTCATGGCCAGGCGGCCCCCTGCCGGTCGGCGTCGGTACCAATTGCGGATTCCATCGGGTCGGTCTGTCACCCGGCGGGCCGTACATCATAGCGCATGGCGGTGTGTGAACCGCCGGGGAGGGCAGGTCGTTGTCTTACCGGCGGGCCCAGTGACCTCCCTTTGACCTTCTCCTGCTTCCCTCGGCTTTCCAGTCGTCTGGGAAACTGATGTCACCTCCGTGTCCCTACTCCCGTCACTGCCGGCGGGGTGCGGATTATCTGCCCTCACCCCTACTCCTCCCCAGCCCCCGTCAGACACCCCCTGGCAGACACCCCCTCCCTACCCGGCCCTACCCGTAGGATGCCTCTCTGTCTCCCATACGGCTACCGCATCTCCCTTCGTCCCTCCCTCCATTCTCAATTCTCTATTCTTTTCCATCGCCTCCCTCCCTTCCTCCCATTTTCATCCTGTTCTTCCATTGCTACCACACAAATTCCGCCCCTTTCCCCTTCCTTCCTTTGTTCTGTCCCTACAATTTCCTGTTGCTCCGCCGTTCCTCGTGCCATGAAATGCCACCTGCTGCAGTAACCCTCCCCCCCCCCCCTCCTCACCCTCTCCCTCCCCCTCCTCCCCCCTCCTCCCCCTCCTCCCCCGCCGCCTCCATTGGTCTGTCCCTGACCCTGGCGCCACGTGCTGTGGTGGCACTTAAAGTGACTGATTACCGGTAGAGGTAACCGAACCCTCTCCACCAACGCCCCCGGCCCCCCGGCCCCCTGGCCCCCTGGCCCCCCGGCCCCCTGGCCCCCCGGCCCCCCGGCCCCCTGGCCCCCCGCCCCCCCGGCGCCCCGGTCCCCACCCCCTTACGCCATTCCTGAAGCGTCCTCATGTATGGCTGCAATACAAAAAAAATTAACTCTCAGACAAAAGACAGAGGATGTGGGGAGCGAGAAACAATGAGTGGATTCTCACCTCCTCCCTCTCCCCCCCCCCCCCTCCCTCTCATCCATCACCCCCCACCTCTCATCCCCGGTCCCATGTGACTTACGTGGCATCTCCACCGTTAACCTAAATCCTAAGTGTTTATGACGCTTCCTGTCAAAAAAATTATTCGTCACTAATTATTTTTGGTGCCATAATGTCCATATTGTGGGCGGCAGCTTCGTTTCATGTATACCATGCCGACCTGGGTGGTCGCCGCAGCGCTGGGGTCTCCGTCCCCCATCCAGGGATACTCTATACTATCGTAAAGCAATTTACATAGCAAATGGCAGCAAACATGTTAGTGATCACTATGTCCAACTAATTCAGAATCGTGAAAACTTGCTTGATATTTTTTCTGTGAACTTAATATCATCTGATCCTATGCTGTTATCGCGGGCATTAGACCGGACCCTCTTTGAGGGCTCTTGGGTGCTATATGTCGTGGACTTCCCACAGCTGACCACTGTAATTGTCGTAATTGTTTTTAGTTGATTTGCAATAATTTCTATATTTATTTTGGACTGCAATCTATTGCTCCTGGTGCAATCACTCATCACTCTGCAGACAATCATGCGTTGAAAAACCCTCTCTGGACAGTCGTTCGTTCAGGATTCAATCACAGTCGTTCTCTCCAAAGTCACTCATATGACAATCATGCGTTCAACTCACTTACTGGACAGTCATTTGTGCGATCCACTCTCTGGATAATCATTCGTTCGTCTCACTGGACAATCATTCGTTTGTCTCATTGGACACTCATTCGTTCGTCTCACTCACTGGACAATCATTCGTTCGTCTCACTCACTGGACAATCATTCGTTCGTCTCACTCACTGGACAGTCATTCGTTCGTCTCACTGGACAATCATTCATGCATTCACTGGACGTTGTTTGTTTACGTCTCACTTACTGGACCATCATTTGCTCTTAAATCATTTACTAGACAATTGTTCGGTCAGGAATCACTCACTGAGCAATCATTATTGCAGGACTCGTTGGAAGATCACTCAGCCTGAAGTCGTGCATCGGATATCACCTCGCTGGGTGGGACATCACCTCGCTGGGTGGGACATCACCTCGCTGGGTGGGACATCACCTCGCTGGGTGGGACATCAAATCGCTGGGTGGGACATCACCTCGCTGGGTGGGACATCACCTCGCTGGGTGGGACATCACCTCGCTGGGTGGGACATCAAATCGCTGGGTGGGACATTACCTCGCTGGGTGGGACATCACCTCGCTGGGTGGGACATCAAATCGCTGGGTGGGACATCACCTCGCTGGGTGGGACATCACCTCGCTGGGTGGGACATCACCTCGCTGGGTGGGGCATCAAATCGCTGGGTGGGACATTACCTCGCTGGGTGGGAAATCACCTCGCTGGGTGGGACATTACCTCGCTGGGTGGGAAATCACCTCGCTGGGTGGGACATCACCTCGCTGGGTGGGACATCACCTCGCTGGGTGGGACATCACCTCGCTGGGTGGGACATCACCTCGCTGGCTGGGACATCATCTCGCTGGGTGGGACATCACCTCGCTGGGTGGGACATCATCTCGCTGGGTGGGACATCACCTCGCTGGGTGGGACATCACCTCGCTGGGTGGGACATCACCTCGCTGGGTGGGACATCACCTCGCTGGGTGGGACATCACCTCGCTGGGTGGGACATCACCTCGCTGGGTGATCCTGCTGTTCCAATGAATGATGCCGAATATATTGAGCTATACTCAACCCCTTTGGTTTCCTCTGGAATTATCGATAACCATCACTTCACCAGATCCGTATTGTCGATGGTCCTCATTTGACTTGATACAAACCATTAATAATACCAATAATAGACAGCCAATTAGTACAATGGCTGGCACTTAAGTCTTTTTTACAGCCCCTAATTGCTCAGCCCAAACCTTCAACATCTTTTCCATCACACCGGTCACGTTCCGACCAGAAGGCAGAAGAAGGACATTCGATGCAAATGAAGAATTTAAAAATACATCGTCATTGTCTCATGAGTGATATCGCCAATGGTGCTTAGTTCAAACTCGAGAAAACCGGAGACCGAAATCCGAACCCCGCGGCCTGGAAACCTTTAAAGCGTGCTCGGTCGATAAGTGAGAAACAATACTTCCTTCGTGTGTGTGCAATGGGATGGCTAAGCACTTACAGAGGGACTAATTGTCTCGGCATTAATCTGTTTATATCATTCAATACGAGACTTGACTGCTGTTTGATTGAATGACCCCAGGATCGATATCAGGGCACGTAAGTTCGAAACGGCCGGGCCAAATATTTCGCCCTAGAATAGGACATTAGCATGGAGCGGGGCGAAATATTTGGCCCCGGTCCTTTCGAACTTACGGGCCCAGAGATCGTCACCGGGGCCCAGTGGTCCATGCTGTAGCTGGGGGATCATTTGGATCATATGTCTCTATAGATGGTGGATCATATGTCCCTATAGCTGGGGGATCCCATGTCCCTATAGCTGGGGGATCATATGTCCCTATAGCTGGGGATCCTATGTCCCTATAGTTGGTGGATCCCATGTCCCTATAGCTGGGGGATCATATGTCCCTATAGCTGGGTGTCCCATGTCCCTATAGCTGGGGGATCCCATGTCCCTATAGTTGGTGGATCCCATGTCCCTATAGCTGGGGGATCCCATGTCCCTATAGCTGGGTGTCCCATGTCCCTATAGCTGGGGGATCCCATGTCCCTATAGCTGGGTGTTCCATGTCCCTATAGCTGGGGGATCCCATGTCCCCATAGCTGGGTGTCCCATGTCCCTATAGCTGGGGGATCCCATGTCCCTATAGCTGGGTGTCCCATGTCCCTATAGCTGGGGGATCCCATGTCCCCATAGCTGGGGGATCCCATGTCACTATGGCTGGGGGACCCCATGTCCCTATAGCTGGGGGATCCCATGTCCCCATAGCTGGGTGTCCCATGTCCCCATAGCTGGGGGATCATATGTCCCTATAGCTGGGGGATCCCATGTCCCTATAGCTGGGTGTCCCATGTCCCTATAGCTGGGGGATCCCATGTCCCCATAGCTGGGTGTCCCATGTCCCTATAGTTGGTGGATCCCATGTCCCTATAGCTGGGTGTCCCATGTCCCTATAGCTGGGGGATCCCATGTCCCTATAGCTGGGGGATCCCATGTCCCTATAGCTGGGGGATCCCATGTCCCTATAGCTGGGTGTCCCATGTCCCTATAGCTGGGGGATCCCATGTCCCTATAGCTGGGTGTCCCATGTCCCTATAGCTGGGGGATCCCATGTCCCCATAGCTGGGTGTCCCATGTCCCTATAGCTGGGGGATCCCATGTCCCTATAGCTGGGTGTCCCATGTCCCTATAGCTGGGGGATCCCATGTCCCCATAGCTGGGGGATCATATGTCTCTATAGATGGTGGATCCCATGTCCCTATAGCTGGGGGATCATATGTCCCTATAGCTGGGGATCCTATGTCCCTATAGTTGGTGGATCCCATGTCCCTATAGCTGGGTGTCCCATGTCCCTATAGCTGGGGGATCCCATGTCCCTATAGCTGGGGGATCCCATGTCCCTATAGCTGGGGGATCCCATGTCCCTATAGCTGGGGGATCCCATGTCCCTATAGCTGGGTGTCCCATGTCCCTATAGCTGGGGGATCCCATGTCCCTATAGCTGGGTGTCCCATGTCCCTATAGCTGGGGGATCCCATGTCCCCATAGCTGGGGGATCCCATGTCCCTATAGCTGGGGGATCCCATGTCACTATGGCTGGGGGACCCCATGTCCCCATAGCTGGAGGATCCCATGTCCCTATAGCTGGGGGATCCCATGTCCCTATAGCTGGGGGATCCCATGTCCCTATAACTGGGGGATCCCATGTCCCTATAGCTGGGTGTCCCATGTCCCTATAGCTGGGGGATCCCATGTCCCCATAGCTGGGGGATCCCATGTCCCTATAGCTGGGGGATCCCATGTCACTATGGCTGGGGGACCCCATGTCCCCATAGCTGGGGGATCCCATGTCCCTATAGCTGGGGGATCCCATGTCCCTATAACTGGGGGATCCCATGTCCCTATAGCTGGGGGATCCCATGTCCCTATAGCTGGGGGATCCCATGTCCCTATAGCTGGGTGTCCCATGTCCCTATAGCTGGGGGATCCCATGTCCCTATAGCTGGGGGATCCCATGTCCCTATAGCTGGGGGATCCCATGTCCCTATAGCTGGGTGTCCCATGTCCCTATAGCTGGGTGTCCCATGTCCCTATAGCTGGGGGATCCCATGTCCCTATAGCTGGGGGATCCCATGTCCCTATAGCTGGGTGTCCCATGTCCCTATAGCTGGGGGATCCCATGTCCCTATAGCTGGGGGTCCCATGTCCCTATAGCTGGGGGATCCCATGTCCCTATAACTGGGGGATCCCATGTCCCTATAACTGGGGGATCCCATGTCCCTATAGCTGGGGGATCCCATGTCCCTATAGCTGGGGGATCCCATGTCCCTACAGCTGGGGGATCCCATGTCCCTATAGCTGGGGGATCCCATGTCCCTATAGCTGGGGGATCCCATGTCCCTATAGCTGGGGGATCCCATGTCCCTATAGCTGGGGGATCCCATGTCCCCATAGCTGGGGGATCCCATGTCCCTACAGCTGGGGGATCCCATGTCCCTATAGCTGGGGGATCCCATGTCCCCATAGCTGGGGGATCCCATGTCCCTATAGCTGGGGGATCCCATGTCCCTATAGCTGGGGGATCCCATGTCCCTATAGCTGGGTGTCCCATGTCCCTATAGCTGGGTGTCCCATGTCCCTATAACTGGGGGATCCCATGTCCCTATAGCTGGGGGATCCCATGTCCCTATAGCTGGGGGATCCCATGTCCCTACAGCTGGGGGATCCCATGTCCCTATAGCTGGGGGATCCCATGTCCCTACAGCTGGGGGATCCCATGTCCCTATAGTTGGTGGATCCCATGTCCCTATAGCTGGGGGATCCCATGTCCCTACAGCTGGGGGATCCCATGTCCCTATAGTTGGTGGATCCCATGTCCCTATAGCTGCGGGATCCCATGTCCCCATAGCTGGGGGATCCCATGTCCCTACAGCTGGGTGTCCCATGTCCCTATAGCTGGGTGTCCCATGTCCCTACAGCTGGGTGTCCCATGTCCCTATAGCTGGGTGTCCCATGTCCCTATAGCTGGGGGATCCCATGTCCCTATAGCTGGGTGTCCCATGTCCCTATAGCTGGGGGATCCCATGTCCCTATAGCTGGGGGATCATATGTCTCTATAGATGGTGGATCCCATGTCCCTATAGCTGGGGGATCATATGTCCCTATAGCTGGGGATCCTATGTCCCTATAGTTGGTGGATCCCATGTCCCTATAGCTGGGTGTCCCATGTCCCTATAGCTGGGGGATCCCATGTCCCTATAGCTGGGTGTCCCATGTCCCTATAGCTGGGGGATCCCATGTCCCCATAGCTGGGTGTCCCATGTCCCTATAGCTGGGGGATCCCATGTCCCTATAGCTGGGTGTCCCATGTCCCTATAGCTGGGTGTCCCATGTCCCTATAGCTGGGGGATCCCATGTCCCTATAGCTGGGGGATCCCATGTCCCTATAGCTGGGTGTCCCATGTCCCTATAGCTGGGGGATCCCATGTCCCTATAGCTGGGTGTCCCATGTCCCTATAGCTGGGGGATCCCATGTCCCCATAGCTGGGGGATCCCATGTCCCTATAGCTGGGGGATCCCATGTCACTATGGCTGGGGGACCCCATGTCCCCATAGCTGGGGGATCCCATGTCCCTACAGCTGGGGGATCCCATGTCCCTATAGCTGGGGGATCCTATGTCCCTATAGCTGGGGGATCCCATGTCCCTATAGCTGGGGGTCCCATGTCTCTATAGCTGGGGGATCCCATGTCCCTATAGCTGAGGGACCCCATGTCCCTATAGCTGGGGGACCCCATGTCCCTATAGCTGGGGGAACCCATGTCCCTATAGCTGAGGGACCCCATGTCCCTATAGCTGGGGGATCCCATGTCCCTATAGCTGGG
>CAXHSH010000468.1:0-77152 GCA_964019135.1 Arenicola marina
ATGCAAAATTGGTCGATTTAGAGGAGAAGTAGCCTTTTTCAGTTTCGTAAAAAAGTCCTTTTCGGGTACAAATGGCGTTTTCGGCAAATAGAATCACTTTTCTTTCGCCCATTTCCTAAATTTGGATATACGGGCAAGCGCGAAAGAGTCCACCATTTTATTTATGCAAAATTGGTCCATTTTGAAGAGAAGTAGGCTTTTTTAGTTTCGTAAAAAAGTACTTTTCGGGTACAAATGGCGTTTTCGGCAAATAGAATCACTTTTCTTTCGCCCATTTCCTAAATTTGGTTAATCGGGCGTGCGCGAAGGAGTCCATGATGTTATTTATGCAAAGTTTGTCGATTTGGAGGAGAAGTAGGCTTTTTTAGTTTCGTAAAGAAGTACTTCTCGGGTACAAATGGCGTTTTCGGCAAATAGAATCACTTTTCTTTCGCCTATTTCCTAAATTTGGTTAATCGGGCATCCGCAAAGGAGTCCACGATGTTATTGATGCAAAATTGGTCGATTTGGAGGAGAAGTAGGCTTTTTCAGTTTCGTAAAAAAGTACTTTGCGGGTACAAATGGCGTTTTCGGCAAATAGAATCACTTTTCTTTCGCCCATTTCCTAAATTTGGTTAATCGGGCATGCGTGAAAGAGTCCATGATGTTATTTATGCAAAATTTGTCGATTTGGAGGAGAAGTAGGCTTTTTTAGTTTTTCGTAAAAAAGTACTTTTCGGGTACACATGGCGTTTTCGGCAAATAGAATCACTTTTCTTTCGCCCATTTCCTAAATTTGGTTAATCGGGCATGCGCGAAGGAGTCCATGATGTTATTTATGCAAAATTTGTCGACTTGGAGGAGAAGTAGGCTTTTTAGTTTCGTAAAAAAGTACTTTTCGGGTACAAATGGCGTTTTCGGCAAATAGAATCACTTTTCTTTCGCCCATTTCCTAAATTTGGTTAATCGGGCATGCGTGAAAGAGTCCATGATGTTATTTATGCAAAATTTGTCGATTTGGAGGAGAAGTAGGCTTTTTTATTTTTTCGTAAAAAAGTACTTTTCGGGTACAAATGGCGTTTTCGGCAAATAGAATCACTTTTCTTTCGCCCATTTCCTAAATTTGGTTAATCGGGCGTGCGCAAAGGAGTCCACGATGTTATTTATGCAAAATTGGTCGATTTGGAGGAGAAGTAGGCTTTTTCAATTTCGTAAAAAAGTACTCTTCGGGAACAAATGGCGTTTTCGGCAAATAAAATCACTTTTCTTTCGCCCATTTCCTAAATTTGGTTAATCGGGCATGCGCGAAGGAGTCCATGATGTTATTTATGCAAAATTGGTCGATTTGGAGGAGAAGTAGGCTTTTTTAGTTTTTCGTAAAAAAGTACTTTTCGGGTACAAATGGCGTTTTCGGCAAATAGAATCACTTTTCTTTCGCCCATTTCCTAAATTTGGTTAATCGGGCATGCGCGAAGGAGTCCATGATGTTATTTATGCAAAATTTGTCGACTTGGAGGAGAAGTAGGCTTTTTTAGTTTCGTAAAAAAGTACTTTTCGGGTACAAATGGCGTTTTCGGCAAATAGAATCACTTTTCTTTCGCCCATTTCCTAAATTTGGTTAATCGGGCATGCGTGAAAGAGTCCATGATGTTATTTATGCAAAATTTGTCGATTTGGAGGAGAAGTTGGCTTTTTTATTTTTTCGTAAAAAAGTACTTTTCGGGTACAAATGGCGTTTTCGGCAAATAGAATCACTTTTCTTTCGCCCATTTCCTAAATTTGGTTAATCGGGCGTGCGCAAAGGAGTCCACGATGTTATTTATGCAAAATTGGTCGATTTGGAGGAGAAGTAGGCTTTTTCAGTTTCGTAAAAAAGTACTCTTCGGGAACAAATGGCGTTTTCGGCAAATAAAATCACTTTTCTTTCGCCCATTTCCTAAATTTGGTTAATCGGGCATGCGCGAAGGAGTCCATGATGTTATTTATGCAAAATTTGTCGATTTGGAGGAGAAGTAGGCTTTTTTAGTTTCGTAAAAAAGTACTTTTCGGGTACAAATGGCGTTTTCGGCAAATAGAATCACTTTTCTTTCGCCCATTTCCTAAATTTGGTTAATCGGGCATGCGCGAAAGAGTCCACGATGTTATTTATGCAAAATTTGTCGATTTGGAGGAGAAGTAGGCTTTTTTAGTTTCGTAAAAAAGTACTTTTCGGGTACAAATGGCGTTTTCGGCAAATAGAATCACTTTTCTTTCGCCCATTTCATAAATTTGGTTAATCGGGCATCGGCGAAAGAGTCCACCATGTTATTTATGCAAAATTGGTCGATTTAGAGGAGAAGTAGGCTTTTTCAGTTTCATAAAAAAGTACATTTCGGGTACAAATGGCGTTTTCGGCAAATAGAATCACTTTTCTTTCGCCTATTTCCTAAATTTGGTTAATCGGGCATCCGCAAAGGAGTCCACGATGTTATTGATGCAAAATTGGTCGATTTGGAGGAGAAGTAGGCTTTTTCAGTTTCGTAAAAAAGTACTTTGCGGGTACAAATGGCGTTTTCGGCAAATAGAATCACTTTTCTTTCGCCCATTTCCTAAATTTGGTTAATCGGGCATGCGTGAAAGAGTCCATGATGTTATTTATGCAAAATTTGTCGATTTGGAGGAGAAGTAGGCTTTTTTAGTTTTTCGTAAAAAAGTACTTTTCGGGTACAAATAGCGTTTTCGGCAAATAGAATCACTTTTCTTTCGCCCATTTCCTAAATTTGGTTAATCGGGCATGCGCGAAGGAGTCCATGATGTTATTTATGCAAAATTTGTCGACTTGGAGGAGAAGTAGGCTTTTTTAGTTTCGTAAAAAAGTACTTTTCGGGTACAAATGGCGTTTTCGGCAAATAGAATCACTTTTCTTTCGCCCATTTCCTAAAGTTGGTTAATCGGGCATGCGTGAAAGAGTCCATGATGTCATTTATGCAAAATTTGTCGATTTGGAGGAGAAGTAGGCTTTTTTAGTTTCGTAAAAAAGTACTTTTCGGGTACAAATGGCGTTTTCGGCAAATAGAATCACTTTTCTTTCGCCCATTTCCTAAATTTGGTTAATCGGGCATGCGCGAAAGAGTCCACGATGTTATTTATGCAAAATTTGTCGATTTGGAGGAGAAGTATGCTTTTTTAGTTTCGTAAAAAAGTACTTTTCGGGTACAAATGGCGTTTTTCGGCAAATAGAATCACTTTTCTTTCGCCCATTTCATAAATTTGGTTAATCGGGCATCGGCGAAAGAGTCCACCATGTTATTTATGCAAAATTGGTCGATTTAGAGGAGAAGTAGGCTTTTTCAGTTTCATAAAAAAGTACATTTCGGGTACAAATGGCGTTTTCGGCAAATAGAATCACTTTTCTTTCGCCTATTTCCTAAATTTGGTTAATCGGGCATCCGCAAAGGAGTCCACGATGTTATTGATGCAAAATTGGTCGATTTGGAGGAGAAGTAGGCTTTTTCAGTTTCGTAAAAAAGTACTTTGCGGGTACAAATGGCGTTTTCGGCAAATAGAATCACTTTTCTTTCGCCCATTTCCTAAATTTGGTTAATCGGGCATGCGTGAAAGAGTCCATGATGTTATTTATGCAAAATTTGTCGATTTGGAGGAGAAGTAGGCTTTTTTAGTTTTTCGTAAAAAAGTACTTTTCGGGTACAAATAGCGTTTTCGGCAAATAGAATCACTTTTCTTTCGCCCATTTCCTAAATTTGGTTAATCGGGCATGCGCGAAGGAGTCCATGATGTTATTTATGCAAAATTTGTCGACTTGGAGGAGAAGTAGGCTTTTTTAGTTTCGTAAAAAAGTACTTTTCGGGTACAAATGGCGTTTTCGGCAAATAGAATCACTTTTCTTTCGCCCATTTCCTAAAGTTGGTTAATCGGGCATGCGTGAAAGAGTCCATGATGTTATTTATGCAAAATTTGTCGATTTGGAGGAGAAGTAGGCCTTTTTATTTTTTCGTAAAAAAGTATTTTTCGGGTACAAATGGCGTTTTCTGCAAATAGAATCACTTTTCTTTCGCCCATTTCCTAAATTTGGTTAATCGGGCGTGCGCAAAGGAGTCCACGATGTTATTGATGCAAAATTGGTCGATTTGGAGGAGAAGTAGGCTTTTTCAGTTTCGTAAAAAAGTACTTTGCGGGTACAAATGGCGTTTTCGGCAAATAGAATCACTTTTCTTTCGCCCATTTCCTAAATTTGGTTAATCGGGCATGCGTGAAAGAGTCCATGATGTTATTTATGCAAAATTTGTCGATTTGGAGGAGAAGTAGGCTTTTTTAGTTTTTTAAAAAAGTACTTTTCGGGTACAAATGGCGTTTTCGGCAAATAGAATCACTATTCTTTCGCCCATTTCCTAAATTTGGTTAATCGGGCATGCGTGAAAGAGTCCACGATGTTATTCATGCAAAATGTGTCGATTTGGAGGAGAAGTAGGCTTTTTTAGTTTTTCGTAAAAAAGTACTTATCGGGAACAAATGGCGTTTTCGGCAAATAGAATCACTTTTCTTTCGCCCATTTCCTAAATTTGGTTAATCGGGCGTGCGCGAAGGAGTCCATCATGTTATTTATGCAAAGTTTGTCGATTTAGAGGAGAAGTAGGCTTTTTTAGTTTCGTAAAGAAGTACTTCTCGGGTACAAATGGCGTTTTCGGCAAATAGAATCACTTTTCTTTCGCCTATTTCCTAAATTTGGTTAATCGGGCATCCGCAAAGGAGCCCACGATGTTATTGATGCAAAATTGGTCGATTTGGAGGAGAAGTAGGCTTTTTCAGTTTCGTAAAAAAGTACTTTGCGGGTACAAATGGCGTTTTCGGCAAATAGAATCACTTTTCTTTCGCCCATTTCCTAAATTTGGTTAATCGGGCATGCGTGAAAGAGTCCATGATGTTATTTATGCAAAATTTGTCGATTTGGAGGAGAAGTAGGCTTTTTTAATTTTTTCGTAAAAAAGTACTTTTCGGGTACAAATGGCGTTTTCGGCAAATAGAATCACTTTTCTTTCGCCCATTTCCTAAATTTGGTTAATCGGGCATGCGCGAAGGAGTCCATGATGTTATTTATGCAAAATTTGTCGACTTGGAGGAGAAGTAGGCTTTTTTAGTTTCGTAAAAAAGTACTTTTCGGGTACAAATGGCGTTTTCGGCAAATAGAATCACTTTTCTTTCGCCCATTTCCTAAATTTGGTTAATCGGGCATGCGTGAAAGAGTCCATGATGTTATTTATGCAAAATTTGTCGATTTGGAGGAGAAGTAGGCTTTTTTATTTTTTCGTAAAAAAGTACTTTTCGGGTACAAATGGCGTTTTCGGCAAATAGAATCACTTTTCTTTCGCCCATTTCCTAAATTTGGTTAATCGGGCGTGCGCAAAGGAGTCCACGATGTTATTTATGCAAAATTGGTCGATTTGGAGGAGAAGTAGGCTTTTTCAGTTTCGTAAAAAAGTACTCTTCGGGAACAAATGGCGTTTTCGGCAAATAAAATCACTTTTCTTTCGCCCATTTCCTAAATTTGGTTAATCGGGCATGCGCGAAGGAGTCCATGATGTTATTTATGCAAAATTTGTCGATTTGGAGGAGAAGTAGGCTTTTTTAGTTTCGTAAAAAAGTACTTTTCGGGTACAAATGGCGTTTTCGGCAAATAGAATCACTTTTCTTTCGCCCATTTCCTAAATTTGGTTAATCGGGCATGCGTGAAAGAGTCCATGATGTTATTTATGCAAAATTTGTCGATTTGGAGGTGAAGTAGGCTTTTTTAGTTTCGTAAAAAAGTACTTTTCGGGTACAAATGGCGTTTTCGGCAAATAGAATCACTTTTCTTTCGCCCATTTCCTAAATTTGGTTAATCGGGCATGCGCGAAAGAGTCCACGATGTTATTTATGCAAAATTTGTCGATTTGGAGGAGAAGTAGGCTTTTTTAGTTTCGTAAAAAAGTACTTTTCGGGTACAAATGGCGTTTTCGGCAAATAGAATCACTTTTCTTTCGCCCATTTCATAAATTTGGTTAATCGGGCATCGGCGAAAGAGTCCACCATGTTATTTATGCAAAATTGGTCGATTTAGAGGAGAAGTAGGCTTTTTCAGTTTCATAAAAAAGTACTTTTCGGGTACAAATGGCGTTTTCGGCAAATAGAATCACTTTTCTTTCGCCTATTTCCTAAATTTGGTTAATCGGGCATCCGCAAAGGAGTCCACGATGTTATTGATGCAAAATTGGTCGATTTGGAGGAGAAGTAGGCTTTTTCAGTTTCGTAAAAAAGTACTTTGCGGGTACAAATGGCGTTTTCGGCAAATAGAATCACTTTTCTTTCGCCCATTTCCTAAAGTTGGTTAATCGGGCATGCGTGAAAGAGTCCATGATGTTATTTATGCAAAATTTGTCGATTTGGAGGAGAAGTAGGCTTTTTTATTTTTTCGTAAAAAAGTACTTTTCGGGTACAAATGGCGTTTTCGGCAAATAGAATCACTTTTCTTTCGCCCATTTCCTAAATTTGGTTAATCGGGCATGCGTGAAAGAGACCATGATGTTATTTATGCAAAATTTGTCGATTTGGAGGAGAAGTAGGCTTTTTTAGTTTCGTAAAAAAGTACTTTTCGGGTACAAATGGCGTTTTCGGCAAATAGAATCACTATTCTTTCGCCCATTTCCTAAATTTGGTTAATCGGGCATGCGTGAAAGAGTCCATGATGTTATTCATGCAAAATTTGTCGATTTGGAGGAGAAGTAGGCTTTTTTAGTTTTTCGTAAAAAAGTACTCTTCGGGAACAAATGGCGTTTTCGGCAAATAGAATCACTTTTCTTTCGCCCATTTCCTAAATTTGGTTAATCGGGCATGCGCGAAGGAGTCCATGATGTTATTTATGCAAAATTTGTCGATTTGGAGGAGAAGTAGGCTTTTTTAGTTTCGTAAAAAAGTACTTTTCGGGTACAAATGGCGTTTTCGGCAAATAGAATCCCTTTTCTTTCGCCCATTTCCTAAATTTGGTTAATCGGGCATGCGTGAAAGAGTCCATGATGTTATTTATGCAAAATTTGTCGATTTGGAGGAGAAGTAGGCTTTTTTAGTTTTTCGTAAAAAAGTACTCTTCGGGAACAAATGGCGTTTTCGGCAAATAGAATCACTTTTCTTTCGCCCATTTCCTAAATTTGGTTAATCGGGCATGCGTGAAAGAGTCCATGATGTTATTTATGCAAAATTTGTCGATTTGGAGGAGAAGTAGGCTTTTTTAGTTTCGTAAAAAAGTACTTTTCGGGTACAAATGGCGTTTTCGGCAAATAGAATCACTTTTCTTTCGCCCATTTCATAAATTTGGTTAATCGGGCATCGGCGAAAGAGTCCACCATGTTATTTATGCAAAATTGGTCGATTTAGAGGAGAAGTAGGCTTTTTCAGTTTCATAAAAAAGTACTTTTCGGGTACAAATGGCGTTTTCGGCAAATAGAATCACTTTTCTTTCGCCTATTTCCTAAATTTGGTTAATCGGGCATCCGCAAAGGAGTCCACGATGTTATTGATGCAAAATTGGTCGATTTGGAGGAGAAGTAGGCTTTTTCAATTTCGTAAAAAAGTACTTTGCGGGTACAAATGGCGTTTTCGGCAAATAGAATCACTTTTCTTTCGCCCATTTCCTAAAGTTGGTTAATCGGGCATGCGTGAAAGAGTCCATGATGTTATTTATGCAAAATTTGTCGATTTGGAGGAGAAGTAGGCTTTTTTATTTTTTCGTAAAAAAGTACTTTTCGGGTACAAATGGCGTTTTCGGCAAATAGAATCACTTTTCTTTGGCCCATTTCCTAAATTTGGTTAATCGGGCATGCGTGAAAGAGACCATGATGTTATTTATGCAAAATTTGTCGATTTGGAGGAGAAGTAGGCTTTTTTAGTTTCGTAAAAAAGTACTTTTCGGGTACAAATGGCGTTTTCGGCAAATAGAATCACTATTCTTTCGCCCATTTCCTAAATTTGGTTAATCGGGCATGCGTGAAAGAGTCCATGATGTTATTCATGCAAAATTTGTCGATTTGGAGGAGAAGTAGGCTTTTTTAGTTTTTCGTAAAAAAGTACTCTTCGGGAACAAATGGCGTTTTCGGCAAATAGAATCACTTTTCTTTCGCCCATTTCCTAAATTTGGTTAATCGGGCATGCGCGAAGGAGTCCATGATGTTATTTATGCAAAATTTGTCGATTTGGAGGAGAAGTAGGCTTTTTTAGTTTCGTAAAAAAGTACTTTTCGGGTACAAATGGCGTTTTCGGCAAATAGAATCACTTTTCTTTCGCCCATTTCCTAAATTTGGTTAATCGGGCATGCGTGAAAGAGTCCATGATGTTATTTATGCAAAATTTGTCGATTTGGAGGAGAAGTAGGCTTTTTTAGTTTTTCGTAAAAAAGTACTCTTCGGGAACAAATGGCGTTTTCGGCAAATAGAATCACTTTTCTTTCGCCCATTTCCTAAATTTGGTTAATCGGGCATGCGTGAAAGAGTCCATGATGTTATTTATGCAAAATTTGTCGATTTGGAGGAGAAGTAGGCTTTTTTATTTTTTCGTAAAAAAGTACTTTTCGGGTACAAATGGCGTTTTCGGCAAATAGAATCACTTTTCTTTCGCCCATTTCCTAAATTTGGTTAATCGGGCATGCGTGAAAGAGACCATGATGTTATTTATGCAAAATTTGTCGATTTGGAGGAGAAGTAGGCTTTTTTAGTTTCGTAAAAAAGTACTTTTCGGGTACAAATGGCGTTTTCGGCAAATAGAATCACTATTCTTTCGCCCATTTCCTAAATTTGGTTAATCGGGCATGCGTGAAAGAGTCCATGATGTTATTCATGCAAAATTTGTCGATTTGGAGGAGAAGTAGGCTTTTTTAGTTTTTCGTAAAAAAGTACTCTTCGGGAACAAATGGCGTTTTCGGCAAATAGAATCACTTTTCTTTCGCCCATTTCCTAAATTTGGTTAATCGGGCATGCGCGAAGGAGTCCATGATGTTATTTATGCAAAATTTGTCGATTTGGAGGAGAAGTAGGCTTTTTTAGTTTCGTAAAAAAGTACTTTTCGGGTACAAATGGCGTTTTCGGCAAATAGAATCACTTTTCTTTCGCCCATTTCCTAAATTTGGTTAATCGGGCATGCGTGAAAGAGTCCATGATGTTATTTATGCAAAATTTGTCGATTTGGAGGAGAAGTAGGCTTTTTTAGTTTTTCGTAAAAAAGTACTCTTCGGGAACAAATGGCGTTTTCGGCAAATAGAATCACTTTTCTTTCGCCCATTTCCTAAATTTGGTTAATCGGGCATGCGCGAAGGAGTCCATGATGTTATTTATGCAAAATTTGTCGATTTGGAGAAGTAGGCTTTTTTAATTTCGTAAAAAAGTACTTTTCGGGTACAAATGGCGTTTTCGGCAAATAGAATCACTTTTCTTTCGCCCATTTCCTAAATTTGGTTAATCGGGCATGCGCGAAAGAGTCCACGATGTTATTTATGCAAAATTTGTCGATTTGGAGGAGAAGTAGGCTTTTTTAGTTTCGCAAAAAAGTACTTTTCGGGTACAAATGGCGTTTTCGGCAAATAGAATCACTTTTCTTTCGCCCATTTCATAAATTTGGTTAATCGGGCATCGGCGAAAGAGTCCACCATGTTATTTATGCAAAATTGGTCGATTTAGAGGAGAAGTAAGCTTTTTCAGTTTCATAAAAAAGTACTTTTCGGGTACAAATGGCGTTTTCGGCAAATAGAATCACTTTTCTTTCGCCCATTTCCTAAATTTGGATAATCGGACATGCGCGAAAGAGTCCACCATGTTATTTATGCAAAATTGGTCGATTTAGAGGAGAAGTAGGCTTTTTTAGTTTCGTAAAAAGGTCCTTTTCGGGTACAAATGGCGTTTTCGGCAAATAGAATCACTTTTCTTTCGCGCATTTCCTAAATTTGGTTAATCGGACATGCGCGAAAGAGTCCACCATGTTATTTATGCAAAATTGGTCGATTTGGAGGAGAAGTAGGCTTTTTCAGTTTCGTAAAAAAGTACTTTGCGGGTACAAATGGCGTTTTCGGCAAATAGAATCACTTTTCTTTCGCCCATTTCCTAAATTTGGTTAATCGGGCGTGCGTGAAAGAGTCCATGATGTTATTTATGCAAAATTTGTCGATTTGGAGGAGAAGTAGGCTTTTTTAGTTTCGTAAAAAAGTACTTTTCGGGTACAAATGGCGTTTTCGGCAAATAGAATCATTTTTCTTTCGCCCATTTCATAAATTTGGTTAATCGGGCATCGGCGAAAGAGTCCACCATGTTATTTATGCAAAATTGGTCGATTTAGAGGAGAAGTAGGCTTTTTCAGTTTCATAAAAAAGTACTTTTCGGGTACAAATGGCGTTTTCGGCAAATAGAATCACTTTTCTTTCGCCTATTTCCTAAATTTGGTTAATCGGGCATCCGCAAGGGAGTCCACGATGTTATTGATGCAAAATTGGTCGATTTGGAGGAGAAGTAGGCTTTTTCAGTTTCGTAAAAAAGTACTTTGCGGGTACAAATGGCGTTTTCGGCAAATAGAATCACTTTTCTTTCGCCCATTTCCTAAATTTGGTTAATCGGGCATGCGTGAAAGAGTCCATGATGTTATTTATGCAAAATTTGTCGATTTGGAGGAGAAGTAGGCTTTTTTAGTTTTTCGTAAAAAAGTACTTTTCGGGTACAAATGGCGTTTTCGGCAAATAGAATCACTTTTCTTTCGCCCATTTCCTAAATTTGGTTAATCGGGCATGCGCGAAGGAGTCCATGATGTTATTTATGCAAAATTTGTCGACTTGGAGGAGAAGTAGGCTTTTTTAGTTTCGTAAAAAAGTACTTTTCGGGTACAAATGGCGTTTTCGGCAAATAGAATCACTTTTCTTTCGCCCATTTCCTAAATTTGGTTAATCGGGCATGCGTGAAAGAGTCCATGATGTTATTTATGCAAAATTTGTCGATTTGGAGGAGAAGTAGGCTTTTTTATTTTTTCGTAAAAAAGTACTTTTCGGGTACAAATGGCGTTTTCGGCAAATAGAATCACTTTTCTTTCGCCCATTTCCTAAATTTGGTTAATCGGGCATGCGTGAAAGAGTCCATGATGTTATTTATGCAAAATTTGTCGATTTGGAGGAGAAGTAGGCTTTTTTAGTTTCGTAAAAAAGTACTTTTCGGGTACAAATGGCGTTTTCGGCAAATAGAATCACTATTCTTTCGCCCATTTTCTAAATTTGGTTAATCGGGCATGCGTGAAAGAGTCCATGATGTTATTCATGCAAAATTTGTCGATTTGGAGGAGAAGTAGGCTTTTTTAGTTTTTCGTAAAAAAGTACTCTTCGGGAACAAATGGCGTTTTCGGCAAATAGAATCACTTTTCTTTCGCCCATTTCCTAAATTTGGTTAATCGGGCATGCGCGAAGGAGTCCATGATGTTATTTATGCAAAATTTGTCGATTTGGAGGAGAAGTAGGCTTTTTTAGTTTCGTAAAAAAGTACTTTTCGGGTACAAATGGCGTTTTCGGCAAATAGAATCACTTTTCTTTCGCCCATTTCCTAAATTTGGTTAATCGGGCATGCGCGAAAGAGTCCACGATGTTATTTATGCAAAATTTGTCGATTTGGAGGAGAAGTAGGCTTTTTTAGTTTCGTAAAAAAGTACTTTTCAGGTACAAATGGCGTTTTCGGCAAATAGAATCACTTTTCTTTCGCCCATTTCCTAAATTTGGTTAATCGGGCATCGGCGAAAGAGTCCACCATGTTATTTATGCAAAATTGGTCGATTTAGAGGAGAAGTAGGCTTTTTCAGTTTCATAAAAAAGTACTTTTCGGGTACAAATGGCGTTTTCGGCAAATAGAATCACTTTTCTTTCGCCTATTTCCTAAATTTGGTTAATCGGGCATCCGCAAGGGAGTCCACGATGTTATTGATGCAAAATTGGTCGATTTGGAGGAGAAGTAGGCTTTTTTAGTTTTTCGTAAAAAAGTACTCTTCGGGAACAAATGGCGTTTTCGGCAAATAGAATCACTTTTCTTTCGCCCATTTCCTAAATTTGGTTAATCGGGCATGCGCGAAGGAGTCCATGATGTTATTTATGCAAAATTTGTCGATTTGGAGGAGAAGTAGGCTTTTTTAGTTTCGTAAAAAAGTACTTTTCGGGTACAAATGGCGTTTTCGGCAAATAGAATCAATTTTCTTTCGCCCATTTCCTAAATTTGGTTAATCGGGCATGCGTGAAAGAGTCCATGATGTTATTTATGCAAAATTTGTCGATTTGGAGGAGAAGTAGGCTTTTTTAGTTTTTCGTAAAAAAGTACTCTTCGGGAACAAATGGCGTTTTCGGCAAATAGAATCACTTTTCTTTCGCCCATTTCCTAAATTTGGTTAATCGGGCATGCGCGAAGGAGTCCATGATGTTATTTATGCAAAATTTGTCGATTTAGAGAAGTAGGCTTTTTTAGTTTCGTAAAAAAGTACTTTTCGGGTACAAATGGCGTTTTCGGCAAATAGAATCACTTTTCTTTCGCCCATTTCCTAAATTTGGTTAATCGGGCATGCGCGAAAGAGTCCACGATGTTATTTATGCAAAATTTGTCGATTTGGAGGAGAAGTAGGCTTTTTTAGTTTCGTAAAAAAGTACTTTTCGGGTACAAATGGCGTTTTCGGCAAATAGAATCTATTTTCTTTCGCCCATTTCATAAATTTGGTTAATCGGGCATCGGCGAAAGAGTCCACCATGTTATTTATGCAAAATTGGTCGATTTAGAGGAGAAGTAGGCTTTTTCAGTTTCATAAAAAAGTACTTTTCGGGTACAAATGGCGTTTTCGGCAAATAGAATCACTTTTCTTTCGCCCATTTCCTAAATTTGGATAATCGGACATGCGCGAAAGAGTCCACCATGTTATTTATGCAAAATTGGTCGATTTAGAGGAGAAGTAGGCTTTTTTAGTTTCGTAAAAAAGTCCTTTTCGGGTACAAATGGCGTTTTCGGCAAATAGAATCACTTTTCTTTCGCCCATTTCCTAAATTTGGTTAATCGGACATGCGCGAAAGAGTCCACCATGTTATTTATGCAAAATTGGTCGATTTGGAGGAGAAGTAGGCTTTTTCAGTTTCGTAAAAAAGTACTTTGCGGGTACAAATGGCGTTTTCGGCAAATAGAATCACTTTTCTTTCGCCCATTTCCTAAATTTGGTTAATCGGGCGTGCGTGAAAGAGTCCATGATGTTATTTATGCAAAATTTGTCGATTTGGAGGAGAAGTAGGCTTTTTCAGTTTCGTAAAAAAGTACTCTTCGGGAACAAATGGCGTTTTCGGCAAATAAAATCACTTTTCTTTCGCCCATTTCCTAAATTTGGTTAATCGGGCATGCGCGAAGGAGTCCATGATGTTATTTATGCAAAATTTGTCGATTTGGAGGAGAAGTAGGCTTTTTTAGTTTCGTAAAAAAGTACTTTTCGGGTACAAATGGCGTTTTCGGCAAATAGAATCACTTTTCTTTCGCCCATTTCCTAAATTTGGTTAATCGGGCATGCGTGAAAGAGTCCATGATGTTATTTATGCAAAATTTGTCGATTTGGAGGAGAAGTAGGCTTTTTTAGTTTCGTAAAAAAGTACTTTTCGGGTACAAATGGCGTTTTCGGCCAATAGAATCACTTTTCTTTCGCCCATTTCCTAAATTTGGTTAATCGGGCATGCGCGAAAGAGTCCACGATGTTATTTATGCAAAATTTGTCGATTTGGAGGAGAAGTAGGCTTTTTTAGTTTTTCGTAAAAAAGTACTCTTCGGGAACAAATGGCGTTTTCGGCAAATAGAATCACTTTTCTTTCGCCCATTTCATAAATTTGGTTAATCGGGCATGCGCGAAGGAGTCCATGATGTTATTTATGCAAAATTTGTCGATTTGGAGAAGTAGGCTTTTTTAGTTTCGTAAAAAAGTACTTTTCGGGTACAAATGGCGTTTTCGGCAAATAGAATCACTTTTCTTTCGCCCATTTCCTAAATTTGGTTAATCGGGCATGCGCGAAAGAGTCCACGATGTTATTTATGCAAAATTTGTCGATTTAGAGGAGAAGTAGGCTTTTTTAGTTTCGTAAAAAAGTACTTTTCGGGTACAAATGGCGTTTTCGGCAAATAGAATCACTTTTCTTTCGCCCATTTCATAAATTTGGTTAATCGGGCATCGGCGAAAGAGTCCACCATGTTATTTATGCAAAATTGGTCGATTTAGAGGAGAAGTAAGCTTTTTCAGTTTCATAAAAAAGTACTTTTCGGGTACAAATGGCGTTTTCGGCAAATAGAATCACTTTTCTTTCGCCCATTTCCTAAATTTGGATAATCGGACATGCGCGAAAGAGTCCACCATGTTATTTATGCAAAATTGGTCGATTTAGAGGAGAAGTAGGCTTTTTTAGTTTCGTAAAAAGGTCCTTTTCGGGTACAAATGGCGTTTTCGGCAAATAGAATCACTTTTCTTTCGCCCATTTCCTAAATTTGGTTAATCGGACATGCGCGAAAGAGTCCACCATGTTATTTATGCAAAATTGGTCGATTTGGAGGAGAAGTAGGCTTTTTCAGTTTCGTAAAAAAGTACTTTGCGGGTACAAATGGCGTTTTCGGCAAATAGAATCACTTTTCTTTCGCCCATTTCATAAATTTGGTTAATCGGGCATCGGCGAAAGAGTCCACCATGTTATTTATGCAAAATTGGTCGATTTAGAGGAGAAGTAGGCTTTTTCAGTTTCATAAAAAAGTACTTTTCGGGTACAAATGGCGTTTTCGGCAAATAGAATCACTTTTCTTTCGCCTATTTCCTAAATTTGGTTAATCGGGCATCCGCAAGGGAGTCCACGATGTTATTGATGCAAAATTGGTCGATTTGGAGGAGAAGTAGGCTTTTTCAGTTTCGTAAAAAAGTACTTTGCGGGTACAAATGGCGTTTTCGGCAAATAGAATCACTTTTCTTTCGCCCATTTCCTAAATTTGGTTAATCGGGCATGCGTGAAAGAGTCCATGATGTTATTTATGCAAAATTTGTCGATTTGGAGGAGAAGTAGGCTTTTTTAGTTTTTCGTAAAAAAGTACTTTTCGGGTACAAATGGCGTTTTCGGCAAATAGAATCACTTTTCTTTCGCCCATTTCCTAAATTTGGTTAATCGGGCATGCGCGAAGGAGTCCATGATGTTATTTATGCAAAATTTGTCGACTTGGAGGAGAAGTAGGCTTTTTTAGTTTCGTAAAAAAGTACTTTTCGGGTACAAATGGCGTTTTCGGCAAATAGAATCACTTTTCTTTCGCCCATTTCCTAAATTTGGTTAATCGGGCATGCGTGAAAGAGTCCATGATGTTATTTATGCAAAATTTGTCGATTTGAAGGAGAAGTAGGCTTTTTATTTTTTCGTAAAAAAGTACTTTTCGGGTACAAATGGCGTTTTCGGCAAATAGAATCACTTTTCTTTCGCCCATTTCCTAAATTTGGTTAATCGGGCATGCGTGAAAGAGTCCATGATGTTATTTATGCAAAATTTGTCGATTTGGAGGAGAAGTAGGCTTTTTTAGTTTCGTAAAAAAGTACTTTTCGGGTACAAATGGCGTTTTCGGCAAATAGAATCACTATTCTTTCGCCCATTTTCTAAATTTGGTTAATCGGGCATGCGTGAAAGAGTCCATGATGTTATTCATGCAAAATTTGTCGATTTGGAGGAGAAGTAGGCTTTTTTAGTTTCGTAAAAATGTACTTTTCGGGTACAAATGGCGTTTTCGGCAAATAGAATCACTTTTCTTTCGCCCATTTCCTAAATTTGGTTAATCGGGCATGCGCGAAAGAGTCCACGATGTTATTTATGCAAAATTTGTCGATTTAGAGGAGAAGTAGGCTTTTTTAGTTTCGTAAAAAAGTACTTTTCGGGTACAAATGGCGTTTTCGGCAAATAGAATCACTTTTCTTTCGCCCATTTCCTAAATTTGGTTAATCGGGCATCGGCGAAAGAGTCCACCATGTTATTTATGCAAAATTGGTCGATTTAGAGGAGAAGTAGGCTTTTTTAGTTTCGTAAAAAAGTCCTTTTCGGGTACAAATGGCGTTTTCGGCAAATAGAATCACTTTTCTTTCGCCCATTTCCTAAATTTGGTTAATCGGACATGCGCGAAAGAGTCCACCATGTTATTTATGCAAAATTGGTCGATTTGGAGGAGAAGTAGGCTTTTTCAGTTTCGTAAAAAAGTACTTTGCGGGTACAAATGGCGTTTTCGGCAAATAAAATCACTTTTCTTTCGCCCATTTCCTAAATTTGGTTAATCGGGCGTGCGTGAAAGAGTCCATGATGTTATTTATGCAAAATTTGTCGATTTGGAGGAGAAGTAGGCTTTTTCAGTTTCGTAAAAAAGTACTCTTCGGGAACAAATGGCGTTTTCGGCAAATAAAATCACTTTTCTTTCGCCCATTTCCTAAATTTGATTAATCGGGCATGCGCGAAAGAGTCCACGATGTTATTTATGCAAAATTTGTCGATTTAGAGGAGAAGTAGGCTTTTTTAGTTTCGTAAAAAAGTACTTTTCGGGTACAAATGGCGTTTTCGGCAAATAGAATCACTTTTCTTTCGCCCATTTCCTAAATTTGGTTAATCGGGCATCGGCGAAAGAGTCCACCATGTTATTTATGCAAAATTGGTCGATTTAGAGGAGAAGTAGGCTTTTTTAGTTTCGTAAAAAAGTCCTTTTCGGGTACAAATGGCGTTTTCGGCAAATAGAATCACTTTTCTTTCGCCCATTTCCTAAATTTGGTTAATCGGACATGCGCGAAAGAGTCCACCATGTTATTTATGCAAAATTGGTCGATTTGGAGGAGAAGTAGGCTTTTTCAGTTTCGTAAAAAAGTACTTTGCGGGTACAAATGGCGTTTTCGGCAAATAAAATCACTTTTCTTTCGCCCATTTCCTAAATTTGGTTAATCGGGCGTGCGTGAAAGAGTCCATGATGTTATTTATGCAAAATTTGTCGATTTGGAGGAGAAGTAGGCTTTTTCAGTTTCGTAAAAAAGTACTCTTCGGGAACAAATGGCGTTTTCGGCAAATAAAATCACTTTTCTTTCGCCCATTTCCTAAATTTGGTTAATCGGGCATGCGCGAAGGAGTCCATGATGTTATTTATGCAAAATTTGTCGATTTGGAGGAGAAGTAGGCTTTTTTAGTTTCGTAAAAAAGTACTTTTCGGGTACAAATGGCGTTTTCGGCAAATAGAATCACTTTTCTTTCGCCCATTTCCTAAATTTGGTTAATCGGGCATGCGCCAAAGAGTCCACGATGTTATTTATGCAAAATTTGTCGATTTGGAGGAGAAGTAGGCTTTTTTAGTTTCGTAAAAAAGTACTTTTCGGGTACAAATGGCGTTTTCGGCAAATAGAATCACTTTTCTTTCGCCCATTTCCTAAATTTGGTTAATCGGGCATCGGCGAAAGAGTCCACCATGTTATTTATGCAAAATTGGTCGATTTAGAGGAGAAGTAGGCTTTTTCAGTTTCATAAAAAAGTACTTTTCGGGTACAAATGGCGTTTTCGGCAAATAGAATCACTTTTCTTTCGCCTATTTCCTAAATTTGGTTAATCGGGCATCCGCAAGGGAGTCCACGATGTTATTGATGCAAAATTGGTCGATTTGGAGGAGAAGTAGGCTTTTTTAGTTTTTCGTAAAAAAGTACTCTTCGGGAACAAATGGCGTTTTCGGCAAATAGAATCACTTTTCTTTCGCCCATTTCCTAAATTTGGTTAATCGGGCATGCGCGAAGGAGTCCATGATGTTATTTATGCAAAATTTGTCGATTTGGAGGAGAAGTAGGCTTTTTTAGTTTCGTAAAAAAGTACTTTTCGGGTACAAATGGCGTTTTCGGCAAATAGAATCACTTTTCTTTCGCCCATTTCCTAAATTTGGTTAATCGGGCATGCGTGAAAGAGTCCATGATGTTATTTATGCAAAATTTGTCGATTTGGAGGAGAAGTAGGCTTTTTTAGTTTTTCGTAAAAAAGTACTCTTCGGGAACAAATGGCGTTTTCGGCAAATAGAATCACTTTTCTTTCGCCCATTTCCTAAATTTGGTTAATCGGGCATGCGCGAAGGAGTCCATGATGTTATTTATGCAAAATTTGTCGATTTGGAGAAGTAGGCTTTTTTAGTTTCGTAAAAAAGTACTTTTCGGGTACAAATGGCGTTTTCGGCAAATAGAATCACTTTTCTTTCGCCCATTTCCTAAATTTGGTTAATCGGGCATGCGCGAAAGAGTCCACGATGTTATTTATGCAAAATTTGTCGATTTGGAGGAGAAGTAGGCTTTTTTAGTTTCGTAAAAAAGTACTTTTCGGGTACAAATGGCGTTTTCGGCAAATAGAATCTATTTTCTTTCGCCCATTTCATAAATTTGGTTAATCGGGCATCGGCGAAAGAGTCCACCATGTTATTTATGCAAAATTGGTCGATTTAGAGGAGAAGTAGGCTTTTTCAGTTTCATAAAAAAGTACTTTTCGGGTACAAATGGCGTTTTCGGCAAATAGAATCACTTTTCTTTCGCCCATTTCCTAAATTTGGATAATCGGACATGCGCGAAAGAGTCCACCATGTTATTTATGCAAAATTGGTCGATTTAGAGGAGAAGTAGGCTTTTTTAGTTTCGTAAAAAAGTCCTTTTCGGGTACAAATGGCGTTTTCGGCAAATAGAATCACTTTTCTTTCGCACATTTCCTAAATTTGGTTAATCGGACATGCGCGAAAGAGTCCACCATGTTATTTATGCAAAATTGGTCGATTTGAAGGAGAAGTAGGCTTTTTCAGTTTCGTAAAAAAGTACTTTGCGGGTACAAATGGCGTTTTCGGCAAATAGAATCACTTTTCTTTCGCCCATTTCCTAAATTTGGTTAATCGGGCGTGCGTGAAAGAGTCCATGATGTTATTTATGCACAATTTGTCGATTTGGAGGAGAAGTAGGCTTTTTCAGTTTCGTAAAAAAATACTCTTCGGGAACAAATGGCGTTTTCGGCAAATAAAATCACTTTTCTTTCGCCCATTTCCTAAATTTGGTTAATCGGGCATGCGCGAAGGAGTCCATGATGTTATTTATGCAAAATTTGTCGATTTGGAGGAGAAGTAGGCTTTTTTAGTTTCGTAAAAAAGTACTTTTCGGGTACAAATGGCGTTTTCGGCAAATAGAATCACTTTTCTTTCGCCCATTTCCTAAATTTGGTTAATCGGGCATGCGTGAAAGAGTCCATGATGTTATTTATGCAAAATTTGTCGATTTGGAGGAGAAGTAGGCTTTTTTAGTTTCGTAAAAAAGTACTTTTCGGGTACAAATGGCGTTTTCGGCAAATAGAATCACTTTTCTTTCGCCCATTTCCTAAATTTGGTTAATCGGGCATGCGCGAAAGAGTCCACGATGTTATTTATGCAAAATTTGTCGATTTGGAGGAGAAATAGGCTTTTTTAGTTTCGTAAAAAAGTACTTTTCGGGTACAAATGGCGTTTTCGGCAAATAGAATCACTTTTCTTTCGCCCATTTCATAAATTTGGTTAATCGGGCATCGGCGAAAGAGTCCACCATGTTATTTATGCAAAATTGGTCGATTTGGAGGAGAAGTAGGCTTTTTTAGTTTCGTAAAAAAGTACTTTTCGGGTACAAATGGCGTTTTCGGCAAATAGAATCACTTTTCTTTCGCCCATTTCCTAAAGTTGGTTAATCGGGCATGCGTGAAAGAGTCCATGATGTTATTTATGCAAAATTTGTCGATTTGGAGGAGAAGTAGGCTTTTTTATTTTTTCGTAAAAAAGTACTTTTCGGGTACAAATGGCGTTTTCGGCAAATAGAATCACTTTTCTTTCGCCCATTTCCTAAATTTGGTTAATCGGGCGTGCGCAAAGGAGTCCACGATGTTATTGATGCAAAATTTGTCGATTTGGAGGAGAAGTAGGCTTTTTCAGTTTCGTAAAAAAGTACTTTGCGGGTACAAATGGCGTTTTCGGCAAATAGAATCACTTTTCTTTCGCCCATTTCCTAAATTTGGTTAATCGGGCATGCGTGAAAGAGTCCATGATGTTATTTATGCAAAATTTGTCGATTTGGAGGAGAAGTAGGCTTTTTTAGTTTCTTAAAAAAGTACTTTTCGGGTACAAATGGCGTTTTCGGCAAATAGAATCACTATTCTTTCGCCCATTTCCTAAATTTGGTTAATCGGGCATGCGTGAAAGAGTCCACGATGTTATTCATGCAAAATGTGTCGATTTGGAGGAGAAGTAGGCTTTTTTAGTTTTTCGTAAAAAAGTACTCTTCGGGAACAAATGGCGTTTTCGGCAAATAGAATCACTTTTCTTTCGCCCATTTCCTAAATTTGGTTAATCGGGCATGCGTGAAAGAGTCCATGATGTTATTCATGCAAAATGTGTCGATTTGGAGGAGAGGTAGGCTTTTTTAGTTTTTCGTAAAAAAGTACTCTTCGGGAACAAATGGCGTTTTCGGCTAATAGAATCACTTTTCTTTCGCCCATTTCATAAATTTGGTTAATCGGGCATCGGCGAAAGAGTCCACCATGTTATTTATGCAAAATTGGTCGATTTAGAGGAGAAGTAGCCTTTTTCAGTTTCGTAAAAAAGTCCTTTTCGGGTACAAATGGCGTTTTCGGCAAATAGAATCACTTTTCTTTCGCCCATTTCCTAAATTTGGATATACGGGCATGCGCGAAAGAGTCCACCATGTCATTTATGCAAAATTGGTCGATTTTGAGGAGAAGTAGGCTTTTTTAGTTTCGTAAAAAAGTACTTTTGGGTACAAATGGCGTTTTCGGCAAATAGAATCACTTTTCTTTCGCCCATTTCCTAAATTTGGTTAATCGGGCGTGCGCGAAGGAGTCCATGATGTTATTTATGCAAAGTTTGTCGATTTGGAGGAGAAGTAGGCTTTTTTAGTTTCGTAAAGAAGTACTTCTCGGGTACAAATGGCGTTTTCGGCAAATAGAATCACTTTTCTTTCGCCTATTTCCTAAATTTGGTTAATCGGGCATCCGCAAAGGAGTCCACGATGTTATTGATGCAAAATTGGTCGATTTGGAGGAGAAGTAGGCTTTTTCAGTTTCGTAAAAAAGTACTTTGCGGGTACAAATGGCGTTTTCGGCAAATAGAATCACTTTTCTTTCGCCCATTTCCTAAATTTGGTTAATCGGGCATGCGTGAAAGAGTCCATGATGTTATTTATGCAAAATTTGTCGATTTGGAGGAGAAGTAGGCTTTTTTAGTTTTTCGTAAAACAAATGGCGTTTTCGGCAAATAGAATCACTTTTCTTTCGCCCATTTCCTAAATTTGGTTAATCGGGCATGCGCGAAGGAGTCCATGATGTTATTTATGCAAATTTGTCGACTTGGAGGAGAAGTAGGCTTTTTTAGTTTCGTAAAAAAGTACTTTTCGGGTACAAATGGCGTTTTCGGCAAATAGAATCACTTTTCTTTCGCCCATTTCCTAAATTTGGTTAATCGGGCATGCGTGAAAGAGTCCATGATGTTATTTATGCAAAATTTGTCGATTTGGAGGAGAAGTAGGCTTTTTTATTTTTTCGTAAAAAAGTACTTTTCGGGTACAAATGGCGTTTTCGGCAAATAGAATCACTTTTCTTTCGCCCATTTCCTAAATTTGGTTAATCGGGCGTGCGCAAAGGAGTCCACGATGTTATTTATGCAAAATTGGTCGATTTGGAGGGGGAGGGGAGGGGGGGGAGGAAGTAGGCTTTTTCAGTTTCGTAAAAAAGTACTCTTCGGGAACAAATGGCGTTTTCGGCAAATAAAATCACTTTTCTTTCGCCATTTCCTAAATTTGGTTAATCGGGCATGCGCGAAGGAGTCCATGATGTTATTTATGCAAAATTTGTCGATTTGGAGGAGAAGTAGGCTTTTTTAGTTTCGTAAAAAAGTACTTTTCGGGTACAAATGGCGTTTTCGGCAAATAGAATCACTTTTCTTTCGCCCATTTCCTAAATTTGGTTAATCGGGCATGCGTGAAAGAGTCCATGATGTTATTTATGCAAAATTTGTCGATTTGGAGGAGAAGTAGGCTTTTTTAGTTTCGTAAAAAAGTACTTTTCGGGTACAAATGGCGTTTTCGGCAAATAGAATCACTTTTCTTTCGCCCATTTCATAAATTTGGTTAATCGGGCATCGGCGAAAGAGTCCACCATGTTATTTATGCAAAATTGGTCGATTTAGAGGAGAAGTAGGCTTTTTCAGTTTCATAAAAAAGTACTTTTCGGGTACAAATGGCGTTTTCGGCAAATAGAATCACTTTTCTTTCGCCTATTTCCTAAATTTGGTTAATCGGGCATCCGCAAAGGAGTCCATGATGTTATTGATGCAAAATTGGTCGATTTGGAGGAGAAGTAGGCTTTTTCAGTTTCGTAAAAAAGTACTTTGCGGGTACAAATGGCGTTTTCGGCAAATAGAATCACTTTTCTTTCGCCCATTTCCTAAATTTGGTTAATCGGGCATGCGTGAAAGAGTCCATGATGTTATTTATGCAAAATTTGTCGATTTGGAGGAGAAGTAGGCTTTTTTAGTTTTTCGTAAAAAAGTACTTTTCGGGTACAAATGGCGTTTTCGGCAAATAGAATCACTTTTCTTTCGCCCATTTCCTAAATTTGGTTAATCGGGCATGCGCGAAGGAGTCCATGATGTTATTTATGCAAAATTTGTCGACTTGGAGGAGAAGTAGCCTTTTTTAGTTTCGTAAAAAAGTACTTTTCGGGTACAAATGGCGTTTTCGGCAAATAGAATCACTTTTCTTTCGCCCATTTCCTAAAGTTGGTTAATCGGGCATGCGTGAAAGAGTCCATGATGTTATTTATGCAAAATTTGTCGATTTGGAGGAGAAGTAGGCTTTTTTATTTTTTCGTAAAAAAGTACTTTTCGGGTACAAATGGCGTTTTCGGCAAATAGAATCACTTTTCTTTCGCCCATTTCCTAAATTTGGTTAATCGGGCATGCGTGAAAGAGACCATGATGTTATTTATGCAAAATTTGTCGATTTGGAGGAGAAGTAGGCTTTTTTAGTTTCGTAAAAAAGTACTTTTCGGGTACAAATGGCGTTTTCGGCAAATAGAATCACTATTCTTTCGCCCATTTCCTAAATTTGGTTAATCGGGCATGCGTGAAAGAGTCCATGATGTTATTCATGCAAAATTTGTCGATTTGGAGGAGAAGTAGGCTTTTTTAGTTTTTCGTAAAAAAGTACTCTTCGGGAACAAATGGCGTTTTCGGCAAATAGAATCACTTTTCTTTCGCCCATTTCCTAAATTTGGTTAATCGGGCATGCGCGAAGGAGTCCATGATGTTATTTATGCAAAATTTGTCGATTTGGAGGAGAAGTTGGCTTTTTTAGTTTCGTAAAAAAGTACTTTTCGGGTACAAATGGCGTTTTCGGCAAATAGAATCACTTTTCTTTCGCCCATTTCCTAAATTTGGTTAATCGGGCATGCGTGAAAGAGTCCATGATGTTATTTATGCAAAATTTGTCGATTTGGAGGAGAAGTAGGCTTTTTTAGTTTTTCGTAAAAAAGTACTCTTCGGGAACAAATGGCGTTTTCGGCAAATAGAATCACTTTTCTTTCGCCATTTCCTAAATTTGGTTAATCGGCATGCGAAGAGTCCATGATGTTATTTATGCAAAATTTAGTCCAATTGTCGATTTGGAGAAGTAGGCTTTTTTAGTTTCGTAAAAAAGTACTTTTCGGGTACAAATGGCGTTTTCGGCAAATAGAATCACTTTTCTTTCGCCCATTTCATAAATTTGGTTAATCGGGCATCGGCGAAAGAGTCCACCATGTTATTTATGCAAAATTGGTCGATTTAGAGGAGAAGTAAGCTTTTTCAGTTTCATAAAAAAGTACTTTTCGGGTACAAATGGCGTTTTCGGCAAATAGAATCACTTTTCTTTCGCCCATTTCCTAAATTTGGATAATCGGACATGCGCGAAAGAGTCCACCATGTTATTTATGCAAAATTGGTCGATTTAGAGGAGAAGTAGGCTTTTTTAGTTTCGTAAAAAGGTCCTTTTCGGGTACAAATGGCGTTTTCGGCAAATAGAATCACTTTTCTTTCGCCCATTTCCTAAATTTGGTTAATCGGTCATGCGCGAAAGAGTCCACCATGTTATTTATGCAAAATTGGTCGATTTGGAGGAGAAGTAGGCTTTTTCAGTTTCGTAAAAAAGTACTTTGCGGGTACAAATGGCGTTTTCGGCAAATAGAATCACTTTTCTTTCGCCCATTTCCTAAATTTGGTTAATCGGGCGTGCGTGAAAGAGTCCATGATGTTATTTATGCAAAATTTGTCGATTTGGAGGAGAAGTAGGCTTTTTTAGTTTCGTAAAAAAGTACTTTTCGGGTACAAATGGCGTTTTCGGCAAATAGAATCACTTTTCTTTCGCCCATTTCATAAATTTGGTTAATCGGCATCGGCGAAAGAGTCCACCATGTTATTTATGCAAAATTGGTCGATTTAGAGGAGAAGTAGGCTTTTTCAGTTTCATAAAAAAGTACTTTTCGGGTACAAATGGCGTTTTCGGCAAATAGAATCACTTTTCTTTCGCCTATTTCCTAAATTTGGTTAATCGGGCATCCGCAAGGGAGTCCACGATGTTATTGATGCAAAATTGGTCGATTTGGAGGAGAAGTAGGCTTTTTCAGTTTCGTAAAAAAGTACTTTGCGGGTACAAATGGCGTTTTCGGCAAATAGAATCACTTTTCTTTCGCCCATTTCCTAAATTTGGTTAATCGGGCATGCGTGAAAGAGTCCATGATGTTATTTATGCAAAATTTGTCGATTTGGAGGAGAAGTAGGCTTTTTTAGTTTTTCGTAAAAAAGTACTTTTCGGGTACAAATGGCGTTTTCGGCAAATAGAATCACTTTTCTTTCGCCCATTTCCTAAATTTGGTTAATCGGGCATGCGCGAAGGAGTCCATGATGTTATTTATGCAAAATTTGTCGACTTGGAGGAGAAGTAGGCTTTTTTAGTTTCGTAAAAAAGTACTTTTCGGGTACAAATGGCGTTTTCGGCAAATAGAATCACTTTTCTTTCGCCCATTTCCTAAATTTGGTTAATCGGGCATGCGTGAAAGAGTCCATGATGTTATTTATGCAAAATTTGTCGATTTGGAGGAGAAGTAGGCTTTTTTATTTTTTCGTAAAAAAGTACTTTTCGGGTACAAATGGCGTTTTCGGCAAATAGAATCACTTTTCTTTCGCCCATTTCCTAAATTTGGTTAATCGGGCATGCGTGAAAGAGTCCATGATGTTATTTATGCAAAATTTGTCGATTTGGAGGAGAAGTAGGCTTTTTTAGTTTCGTAAAAAAGTACTTTTCGGGTACAAATGGCGTTTTCGGTCACTATTCTTTCGCCCATTTTCTAAATTTGGTTAATCGGGCATGCGTGAAAGAGTCCATGATGTTATTCATGCAAAATTTGTCGATTTGGAGGAGAAGTAGGCTTTTTTAGTTTTTCGTAAAAAAGTACTCTTCGGGAACAAATGGCGTTTTCGGCAAATAGAATCACTTTTCTTTCGCCCATTTCCTAAATTTGGTTAATCGGGCATGCGCGAAGGAGTCCATGATGTTATTTATGCAAAATTTGTCGATTTGGAGGAGAAGTAGGCTTTTTTAGTTTCGTAAAAAAGTACTTTTCGGGTACAAATGGCGTTTTCGGCAAATAGAATCACTTTTCTTTCGCCCATTTCCTAAATTTGGTTAATCGGGCATGCGCGAAAGAGTCCACGATGTTATTTATGCAAAATTTGTCGATTTGGAGGAGAAGTAGGCTTTTTTAGTTTCGTAAAAAAGTACTTTTCGGGTACAAATGGCGTTTTCGGCAAATAGAATCACTTTTCTTTCGCCCATTTCCTAAATTTGGTTAATCGGGCATCGGCGAATGAGTCCACCATGTTATTTATGCAAAATTGGTCGATTTAGAGGAGAAGTAGGCTTTTTCAGTTTCATAAAAAAGTACTTTTCGGGTACAAATGGCGTTTTCGGCAAATAGAATCACTTTTCTTTCGCCTATTTCCTAAATTTGGTTAATCGGGCATCCGCAAGGGAGTCCACGATGTTATTGATGCAAAATTGGTCGATTTGGAGGAGAAGTAGGCTTTTTTAGTTTTTCGTAAAAAAGTACTCTTCGGGAACAAATGGCGTTTTCGGCAAATAGAATCACTTTTCTTTCGCCCATTTCCTAAATTTGGTTAATCGGGCATGCGCGAAGGAGTCCATGATGTTATTTATGCAAAATTTGTCGATTTGGAGGAGAAGTAGGCTTTTTTAGTTTCGTAAAAAAGTACTTTTCGGGTACAAATGGCGTTTTCGGCAAATAGAATCACTTTTCTTTCGCCATTTCCTAAATTTGGTTAATCGGGCATGCGTGAAAGAGTCCATGATGTTATTTATGCAAAATTTGTCGATTTGGAGGAGAAGTAGGCTTTTTTAGTTTTTCGTAAAAAAGTACTCTTCGGGAACAAATGGCGTTTTCGGCAAATAGAATCACTTTTCTTTCGCCCATTTCCTAAATTTGGTTAATCGGGCATGCGCGAAGGAGTCCATGATGTTATTTATGCAAAATTTGTCGATTTGGAGAAGTAGGCTTTTTTAGTTTCGTAAAAAAGTACTTTTCGGGTACAAATGGCGTTTTCGGCAAATAGAATCACTTTTCTTTCGCCCATTTCCTAAATTTGGTTAATCGGGCATGCGCGAAAGAGTCCACGATGTTATTTATGCAAAATTTGTCGATTTGGAGGAGAAGTAGGCTGTTTTAGTTTCGTAAAAAAGTACTTTTCGGGTACAAATGGCGTTTTCGGCAAATAGAATCTATTTTCTTTCGCCCATTTCCTAAATTTGGTTAATCGGGCATCGGCGAAAGAGTCCACCATGTTATTTATGCAAAATTGGTCGATTTAGAGGAGAAGTAGGCTTTTTCAGTTTCATAAAAAAGTACTTTTCGGGTACAAATGGCGTTTTCGGCAAATAGAATCACTTTTCTTTCGCCCATTTCCTAAATTTGGATAATCGGACATGCGCGAAAGAGTCCACCATGTTATTTATGCAAAATTGGTCGATTTAGAGGAGAAGTAGGCTTTTTTAGTTTCGTAAAAAAGTCCTTTTCGGGTACAAATGGCGTTTTCGGCAAATAGAATCACTTTTCTTTCGCCCATTTCCTAAATTTGGTTAATCGGACATGCGCGAAAGAGTCCACCATGTTATTTATGCAAAATTGGTCGATTTGGAGGAGAAGTAGGCTTTTTCAGTTTCGTAAAAAAGTACTTTGCGGGTACAAATGGCGTTTTCGGCAAATAGAATCACTTTTCTTTCGCCCATTTCCTAAATTTGGTTAATCGGGCGTGCGTGAAAGAGTCCATGATGTTATTTATGCAAAATTTGTCGATTTGGAGGAGAAGTAGGCTTTTTTAGTTTCGTAAAAAAGTACTTTTCGGGTACAAATGGCGTTTTCGGCAAATAGATTCACTATTCTTTCGCCCATTTCCTAAATTTGGTTAATCGGGCATGCGTGAAAGAGTCCATGATGTTATTCATGCAAAATTTGTCGATTTGGAGGAGAAGTAGGCTTTTTTAGTTTTTCGTAAAAAAGTACTCTTCGGGAACAAATGGCGTTTTTGGCAAATAGAATCACTTTTCTTTCGCCCATTTCCTAAATTTGGTTAATCGGGCATGCGCGAAGGAGTCCATGATGTTATTTATGCAAAATTTGTCGATTTGGAGGAGAAGTAGGCTTTTTTAGTTTCGTAAAAAAGTACTTTTCGGGTACAAATGGCGTTTTCGGCAAATAGAATCACTTTTCTTTCGCCCATTTCCTAAATTTGGTTAATCGGGCATGCGTGAAAGAGTCCATGATGTTATTTATGCAAAATTTGTCGATTTGGAGGAGAAGTAGGCTTTTTTAGTTTTTCGTAAAAAAGTACTCTTCGGGAACAAATGGCGTTTTTGGCAAATAGAATCACTTTTCTTTCGCCCATTTCCTAAATTTGGTTAATCGGGCATGCGCGAAGGAGTCCATGATGTTATTTATGCAAAATTTGTCGATTTGGAGAAGTAGGCTTTTTTAGTTTCGTAAAAAAGTACTTTTCGGGTACAAATGGCGTTTTCGGCAAATAGAATCACTTTTCTTTCGCCCATTTCCTAAATTTGGTTAATCGGGCATGCGCGAAAGAGTCCACGATGTTATTTATGCAAAATTTGTCGATTTGGAGGAGAAGTAGGCTTTTTTAGTTTCGTAAAAAAGTACTTTTCGGGTACAAATGGCGTTTTCGGCAAATAGAATCTATTTTCTTTCGCCCATTTCATAAATTTGGTTAATCGGGCATGCGTGAAAGAGTCCATGATGTTATTTATGCAAAATTTGTCGATTTGGAGGAGAAGTAGGCTTTTTTAGTTTCGTAAAAAAGTACTTTTCGGGTACAAATGGCGTTTTCGGCAAATAGAATCACTTTTCTTTCGCCCATTTCATAAATTTGGTTAATCGGGCATCGGCGAAAGAGTCCACCATGTTATTTATGCAAAATTGGTCGATTTAGAGGAGAAGTAGGCTTTTTCAGTTTCATAAAAAAGTACTTTTCGGGTACAAATGGCGTTTTCGGCAAATAGAATCACTTTTCTTTCGCCTATTTCCTAAATTTGGTTAATCGGGCATCCGCAAAGGAGTCCATGATTTTATTGATGCAAAATTGGTCGATTTGGAGGAGAAGTAGGCTTTTTCAGTTTCGTAAAAAAGTACTTTGCGGGTACAAATGGCGTTTTCGGCAAATAGAATCACTTTTCTTTCGCCCATTTCCTAAATTTGGTTAATCGGGCATGCGTGAAAGAGTCCATGATGTTATTTATGCAAAATTTGTCGATTTGGAGGAGAAGTAGGCTTTTTTATTTTTTCGTAAAAAAGTACTTTTCGGGTACAAATGGCGTTTTCGGCAAATAGAATCACTTTTCTTTCGCCCATTTCCTAAATTTGGTTAATCGGGCATGCGCGAAGGAGTCCATGATGTTATTTATGCAAAATTTGTCGACTTGGAGGAGAAGTAGGCTTTTTTAGTTTCGTAAAAAAGTACTTTTCGGGTACAAATGGCGTTTTCGGCAAATAGAATCACTTTTCTTTCGCCCATTTCCTAAAGTTGGTTAATCGGGCATGCGTGAAAGAGTCCATGATGTTATTTATGCAAAATTTGTCGATTTGGAGGAGAAGTAGGCTTTTTTATTTTTTCGTAAAAAAGTACTTTTCGGGTACAAATGGCGTTTTCGGCAAATAGAATCACTTTTCTTTCGCCCATTTCCTAAATTTGGTTAATCGGGCATGCGTGAAAGAGACCATGATGTTATTTATGCAAAATTTGTCGATTTGGAGGAGAAGTAGGCTTTTTTAGTTTCGTAAAAAAGTACTTTTCGGGTACAAATGGCGTTTTCGGCAAATAGAATCACTATTCTTTCGCCCATTTCCTAAATTTGGTTAATCGGGCATGCGTGAAAGAGTCCATGATGTTATTCATGCAAAATTTGTCGATTTGGAGGAGAAGTAGGCTTTTTTAGTTTTTCGTAAAAAAGTACTCTTCGGGAACAAATGGCGTTTTCGGCAAATAGAATCACTTTTCTTTCGCCCATTTCCTAAATTTGGTTAATCGGGCATGCGCGAAGGAGTCCATGATGTTATTTATGCAAAATTTGTCGATTTGGAGGAGAAGTTGGCTTTTTTAGTTTCGTAAAAAAGTACTTTTCGGGTACAAATGGCGTTTTCGGCAAATAGAATCACTTTTCTTTCGCCCATTTCCTAAATTTGGTTAATCGGGCATGCGTGAAAGAGTCCATGATGTTATTTATGCAAAATTTGTCGATTTGGAGGAGAAGTAGGCTTTTTTAGTTTTTCGTAAAAAAGTACTCTTCGGGAACAAATGGCGTTTTCGGCAAATAGAATCACTTTTCTTTCGCCCATTTCCTAAATTTGGTTAATCGGGCATGCGCGAAGGAGTCCATGATGTTATTTATGCAAAATTTGTCGATTTGGAGAAGTAGGCTTTTTTAGTTTCGTAAAAAAGTACTTTTCGGGTACAAATGGCGTTTTCGGCAAATAGAATCACTTTTCTTTCGCCCATTTCATAAATTTGGTTAATCGGGCATCGGCGAAAGAGTCCACCATGTTATTTATGCAAAATTGGTCGATTTAGAGGAGAAGTAAGCTTTTTCAGTTTCATAAAAAAGTACTTTTCGGGTACAAATGGCGTTTTCGGCAAATAGAATCACTTTTCTTTCGCCTATTTCCTAAATTTGGATAATCGGACATGCGCGAAAGAGTCCACCATGTTATTTATGCAAAATTGGTCGATTTAGAGGAGAAGTAGGCTTTTTTAGTTTCGTAAAAAGGTCCTTTTCGGGTACAAATGGCGTTTTCGGCAAATAGAATCACTTTTCTTTCGCCCATTTCCTAAATTTGGTTAATCGGTCATGCGCGAAAGAGTCCACCATGTTATTTATGCAAAATTGGTCGATTTGGAGGAGAAGTAGGCTTTTTCAGTTTCGTAAAAAAGTACTTTGCGGGTACAAATGGCGTTTTCGGCAAATAGAATCACTTTTCTTTCGCCCATTTCCTAAATTTGGTTAATCGGGCGTGCGTGAAAGAGTCCATGATGTTATTTATGCAAAATTTGTCGATTTGGAGGAGAAGTAGGCTTTTTTAGTTTCGTAAAAAAGTACTTTTCGGGTACAAATGGCGTTTTCGGCAAATAGAATCACTTTTCTTTCGCCCATTTCATAAATTTGGTTAATCGGGCATCGGCGAAAGAGTCCACCATGTTATTTATGCAAAATTGGTCGATTTAGAGGAGAAGTAGGCTTTTTCAGTTTCATAAAAAAGTACTTTTCGGGTACAAATGGCGTTTTCGGCAAATAGAATCACTTTTCTTTCGCCTATTTCCTAAATTTGGTTAATCGGGCATCCGCAAGGGAGTCCACGATGTTATTGATGCAAAATTTGTCGATTTGGAGGAGAAGTAGGCTTTTTTAGTTTTTCGTAAAAAAGTACTCTTCGGGAACAAATGGCGTTTTTGGCAAATAGAATCACTTTTCTTTCGCCCATTTCCTAAATTTGGTTAATCGGGCATGCGCGAAGGAGTCCATGATGTTATTTATGCAAAATTTGTCGATTTGGAGAAGTAGGCTTTTTTAGTTTCGTAAAAAAGTACTTTTCGGGTACAAATGGCGTTTTCGGCAAATAGAATCACTTTTCTTTCGCCCATTTCCTAAATTTGGTTAATCGGGCATGCGCGAAAGAGTCCACGATGTTATTTATGCAAAATTTGTCGATTTGGAGGAGAAGTAGGCTTTTTTAGTTTCGTAAAAAAGTACTTTTCGGGTACAAATGGCGTTTTCGGCAAATAGAATCTATTTTCTTTCGCCCATTTCATAAATTTGGTTAATCGGGCATGCGTGAAAGAGTCTATGATGTTATTTATGCAAAATTTGTCGATTTGGAGGAGAAGTAGGCTTTTTAATTTCGTAAAAAAGTACTTTTCGGGTACAAATGGCGTTTTCGGCAAATAGAATCACTTTTCTTTCGCCCATTTCATAAATTTGGTTAATCGGGCATCGGCGAAAGAGTCCACCATGTTATTTATGCAAAATTGGTCGATTTAGAGGAGAAGTAGGCTTTTTCAGTTTCATAAAAAAGTACTTTTCGGGTACAAATGGCGTTTTCGGCAAATAGAATCACTTTTCTTTCGCCTATTTCCTAAATTTGGTTAATCGGGCATCCGCAAAGGAGTCCATGATGTTATTGATGCAAAATTGGTCGATTTGGAGGAGAAGTAGGCTTTTTCAGTTTCGTAAAAAAGTACTTTGCGGGTACAAATGGCGTTTTCGGCAAATAGAATCACTTTTCTTTCGCCCATTTCCTAAATTTGGTTAATCGGGCATGCGTGAAAGAGTCCATGATGTTATTTATGCAAAATTTGTCGATTTGGAGGAGAAGTAGGCTTTTTTATTTTTTCGTAAAAAAGTACTTTTCGGGTACAAATGGCGTTTTCGGCAAATAGAATCACTTTTCTTTCGCCCATTTCCTAAATTTGGTTAATCGGGCATGCGCGAAGGAGTCCATGATGTTATTTATGCAAAATTTGTCGACTTGGAGGAGAAGTAGGCTTTTTTAGTTTCGTAAAAAAGTACTTTTCGGGTACAAATGGCGTTTTCGGCAAATAGAATCACTTTTCTTTCGCCCATTTCCTAAAGTTGGTTAATCGGGCATGCGTGAAAGAGTCCATGATGTTATTTATGCAAAATTTGTCGATTTGGAGGAGAAGTAGGCTTTTTTATTTTTTCGTAAAAAAGTACTTTTCGGGTACAAATGGCGTTTTCGGCAAATAGAATCACTTTTCTTTCGCCCATTTCCTAAATTTGGTTAATCGGGCATGCGTGAAAGAGACCATGATGTTATTTATGCAAAATTTGTCGATTTGGAGGAGAAGTAGGCTTTTTTAGTTTCGTAAAAAAGTACTTTTCGGGTACAAATGGCGTTTTCGGCAAATAGAATCACTATTCTTTCGCCCATTTCCTAAATTTGGTTAATCGGGCATGCGTGAAAGAGTCCATGATGTTATTCATGCAAAATTTGTCGATTTGGAGGAGAAGTAGGCTTTTTTAGTTTTTCGTAAAAAAGTACTCTTCGGGAACAAATGGCGTTTTCGGCAAATAGAATCACTTTTCTTTCGCCCATTTCCTAAATTTGGTTAATCGGGCATGCGCGAAGGAGTCCATGATGTTATTTATGCAAAATTTGTCGATTTGGAGGAGAAGTTGGCTTTTTTAGTTTCGTAAAAAAGTACTTTTCGGGTACAAATGGCGTTTTCGGCAAATAGAATCACTTTTCTTTCGCCCATTTCCTAAATTTGGTTAATCGGGCATGCGTGAAAGAGTCCATGATGTTATTTATGCAAAATTTGTCGATTTGGAGGAGAAGTAGGCTTTTTTAGTTTTTCGTAAAAAAGTACTCTTCGGGAACAAATGGCGTTTTCGGCAAATAGAATCACTTTTCTTTCGCCCATTTCCTAAATTTGGTTAATCGGGCATGCGCGAAGGAGTCCATGATGTTATTTATGCAAAATTTGTCGATTTGGAGAAGTAGGCTTTTTTAGTTTCGTAAAAAAGTACTTTTCTTCGGGAACAAATGGCGTTTTCGGCAAATAGAATCACTTTTCTTTCGCCCATTTCCTAAATTTGGTTAATCGGGCATGCGCGAAGGAGTCCATGATGTTATTTATGCAAAATTTGTCGATTTGGAGAAGTAGGCTTTTTTAGTTTCGTAAAAAAGTACTTTTCGGGTACAAATGGCGTTTTCGGCAAATAGAATCATTTTTCTTTCGCCCATTTCCTAAATTTGGTTAATCGGGCATGCGCGAAAGAGTCCACGATGTTATTTATGCAAAATTTGTCGATTTGGAGGAGAAGTAGGCTTTTTTAATTTCGTAAAAAAGTACTTTTCGGGTACAAATGGCGTTTTCGGCAAATAGAATCTATTTTCTTTCGCCCATTTCCTAAATTTGGTTAATCGGGCATCGGCGAAAGAGTCCACCATGTTATTTATGCAAAATTGGTCGATTTAGAGGAGAAGTAGGCTTTTTCAGTTTCATAAAAAAGTACTTTTCGGGTACAAATGGCGTTTTCGGCAAATAGAATCACTTTTCTTTCGCCCATTTCCTAAATTTGGATAATCGGACATGCGCGAAAGAGTCCACCATGTTATTTATGCAAAATTGGTCGATTTAGAGGAGAAGTAGGCTTTTTTAGTTTCGTAAAAAAGTCCTTTTCGGGTACAAATGGCGTTTTCGGCAAATAGAATCACTTTTCTTTCGCCCATTTCCTAAATTTGGTTAATCGGACATGCGCGAAAGAGTCCACCATGTTATTTATGCAAAATTGGTCGATTTGGAGGAGAAGTAGGCTTTTTCAGTTTCGTAAAAAAGTACTTTGCGGGTACAAATGGCGTTTTCGGCAAATAGAATCACTTTTCTTTCGCCCATTTCCTAAATTTGGTTAATCGGGCGTGCGTGAAAGAGTCCATGATGTTATTTATGCAAAATTTGTCGATTTGGAGGAGAAGTAGGCTTTTTTAGTTTCGTAAAAAAGTACTTTTCGGGTACAAATGGCGTTTTCGGCAAATAGATTCACTATTCTTTCGCCCATTTCCTAAATTTGGTTAATCGGGCATGCGTGAAAGAGTCCATGATGTTATTCATGCAAAATTTGTCGATTTGGAGGAGAAGTAGGCTTTTTTAGTTTTTCGTAAAAAAGTACTCTTCGGGAACAAATGGCGTTTTTGGCAAATAGAATCACTTTTCTTTCGCCCATTTCCTAAATTTGGTTAATCGGGCATGCGCGAAGGAGTCCATGATGTTATTTATGCAAAATTTGTCGATTTGGAGGAGAAGTAGGCTTTTTTAGTTTCGTAAAAAAGTACTTTTCGGGTACAAATGGCGTTTTCGGCAAATAGAATCACTTTTCTTTCGCCCATTTCCTAAATTTGGTTAATCGGGCATGCGTGAAAGAGTCCATGATGTTATTTATGCAAAATTTGTCGATTTGGAGGAGAAGTAGGCTTTTTTATTTTTTCGTAAAAAAGTACTTTTCGGGTACAAATGGCGTTTTCGGCAAATAGAATCACTTTTCTTTCGCCCATTTCCTAAATTTGGTTAATCGGGCATGCGTGAAAGAGTCCATGATGTTATTTATGCAAAATTTGTCGATTTGGAGGAGAAGTAGGCTTTTTTAGTTTCGTAAAAAAGTACTTTTCGGGTACAAATGGCGTTTTCGGCAAATAGAATCACTATTCTTTCGCCCATTTTCTAAATTTGGTTAATCGGGCATGCGTGAAAGAGTCCATGATGTTATTCATGCAAAATTTGTCGATTTGGAGGAGAAGTAGGCTTTTTTAGTTTTTCGTAAAAAAGTACTCTTCGGGAACAAATGGCGTTTTCGGCAAATAGAATCACTTTTCTTTCGCCCATTTCCTAAATTTGGTTAATCGGGCATGCGCGAAGGAGTCCATGATGTTATTTATGCAAAATTTGTCGATTTGGAGGAGAAGTAGGCTTTTTTAGTTTCGTAAAAAAGTACTTTTCGGGTACAAATGGCGTTTTCGGCAAATAGAATCACTTTTCTTTCGCCCATTTCCTAAATTTGGTTAATCGGGCATGCGCGAAAGAGTCCACGATGTTATTTATGCAAAATTTGTCGATTTGGAGGAGAAGTAGGCTTTTTTAGTTTCGTAAAAAAGTACTTTTCGGGTACAAATGGCGTTTTCGGCAAATAGAATCACTTTTCTTTCGCCCATTTCCTAAATTTGGTTAATCGGGCATCGGCGAAAGAGTCCACCATGTTATTTATGCAAAATTGGTCGATTTAGAGGAGAAGTAGGCTTTTTCAGTTTCATAAAAAAGTACTTTTCGGGTACAAATGGCGTTTTCGGCAAATAGAATCACTTTTCTTTCGCCTATTTCCTAAATTTGGTTAATCGGGCATCCGCAAGGGAGTCCACGATGTTATTGATGCAAAATTGGTCGATTTGGAGGAGAAGTAGGCTTTTTTAGTTTTTCGTAAAAAAGGACTCTTCGGGAACAAATGGCGTTTTCGGCAAATAGAATCACTTTTCTTTCGCCCATTTCCTAAATTTGGTTAATCGGGCATGCGCGAAGGAGTCCATGATGTTATTTATGCAAAATTTGTCGATTTGGAGGAGAAGTAGGCTTTTTTAGTTTCGTAAAAAAGTACTTTTCGGGTACAAATGGCGTTTTCGGCAAATAGAATCACTTTTCTTTCGCCCATTTCCTAAATTTGGTTAATCGGGCATGCGTGAAAGAGTCCATGATGTTATTTATGCAAAATTTGTCGATTTGGAGGAGAAGTAGGCTTTTTTAGTTTTTCGTAAAAAAGTACTCTTCGGGAACAAATGGCGTTTTCGGCAAATAGAATCACTTTTCTTTCGCCCATTTCCTAAATTTGGTTAATCGGGCATGCGCGAAGGAGTCCATGATGTTATTTATGCAAAATTTGTCGATTTGGAGAAGTAGGCTTTTTTAGTTTCGTAAAAAAGTACTTTTCGGGTACAAATGGCGTTTTCGGCAAATAGAATCACTTTTCTTTCGCCCATTTCCTAAATTTGGTTAATCGGGCATGCGCGAAAGAGTCCACGATGTTATTTATGCAAAATTTGTCGATTTGGAGGAGAAGTAGGCTTTTTTAGTTTCGTAAAAAAGTACTTTTCGGGTACAAATGGCGTTTTCGGCAAATAGAATCTATTTTCTTTCGCCCATTTCCTAAATTTGGTTAATCGGGCATCGGCGAAAGAGTCCACCATGTTATTTATGCAAAATTGGTCGATTTAGAGGAGAAGTAGGCTTTTTCAGTTTCAATAAAAAAGTACTTTTCGGGTACAAATGGCGTTTTCGGCAAATAGAATCACTTTTCTTTCGCCCATTTCCTAAATTTGGATAATCGGACATGCGCGAAAGAGTCCACCATGTTATTTATGCAAAATTGGTCGATTTAGAGGAGAAGTAGGCTTTTTTAGTTTCGTAAAAAAGTCCTTTTCGGGTACAAATGGCGTTTTCGGCAAATAGAATCACTTTTCTTTCGCCCATTTCCTAAATTTGGTTAATCGGACATGCGCGAAAGAGTCCACCATGTTATTTATGCAAAATTGGTCGATTTGGAGGAGAAGTAGGCTTTTTCAGTTTCGTAAAAAAGTACTTTGCGGGTACAAATGGCGTTTTCGGCAAATAGAATCACTTTTCTTTCGCCCATTTCCTAAATTTGGTTAATCGGGCGTGCGTGAAAGAGTCCATGATGTTATTTATGCAAAATTTGTCGATTTGGAGGAGAAGTAGGCTTTTTTAGTTTCGTAAAAAAGTACTTTTCGGGTACAAATGGCGTTTTCGGCAAATAGATTCACTATTCTTTCGCCCATTTCCTAAATTTGGTTAATCGGGCATGCGTGAAAGAGTCCATGATGTTATTCATGCAAAATTTGTCGATTTGGAGGAGAAGTAGGCTTTTTTAGTTTTCGTAAAAAAGTACTCTTCGGGAACAAATGGCGTTTTTGGCAAATAGAATCACTTTTCTTTCGCCCATTTCCTAAATTTGGTTAATCGGGCATGCGCGAAGGAGTCCATGATGTTATTTATGCAAAATTTGTCGATTTGGAGGAGAAGTAGGCTTTTTTAGTTTCGTAAAAAAGTACTTTTCGGGTACAAATGGCGTTTTCGGCAAATAGAATCACTTTTCTTTCGCCCATTTCCTAAATTTGGTTAATCGGGCATGCGTGAAAGAGTCCATGATGTTATTTATGCAAAATTTGTCGATTTGGAGGAGAAGTAGGCTTTTTTAGTTTTTCGTAAAAAAGTACTCTTCGGGAACAAATGGCGTTTTCGGCAAATAGACTCACTTTTCTTTCGCCCATTTCCTAAATTTGGTTAATCGGGCATGCGCGAAGGAGTCCATGATGTTATTTATGCAAAGTTTGTCGATTTGGAGGAGAAGTAGGCTTTTTTAGTTTCGTAAAAAAGTACTTTTCGGGTACAAATGGCGTTTTCGGCAAATAGAATCACTTTTCTTTCGCCCATTTCCTAAATTTGGTTAATCGGGCATGCACGAAAGAGTCCACGATGTTATTTATGCAAAATTTGTCGATTTGGAGGAGAAGTAGGCTTTTTTAGTTTCGTAAAAAAGTACTTTTCGGGTACAAATGGCGTTTTCGGCAAATAGAATCACTTTTCTTTCGCCCATTTCATAAATTTGGTTAATCGGGCATCGGCGAAAGAGTCCACCATGTTATTTATGCAAAATTGGTCGATTTAGAGGAGAAGTAGGCTTTTTCAGTTTCATAAAAAAGTACTTTTCGGGTACAAATGGCGTTTTCCGGCAAATAGAATCACTTTTCTTTCGCCTATTTCCTAAATTTGGTTAATCGGGCATCCGCAAGGGAGTCCACGATGTTATTGATGCAAAATTGGTCGATTTGGAGGAGAAGTAGGCTTTTTCAGTTTCGTAAAAAAGTACTTTGCGGGTACAAATGGCGTTTTCGGCAAATAGAATCACTTTTCTTTCGCCCATTTCCTAAATTTGGTTAATCGGGCATGCGTGAAAGAGTCCATGATGTTATTTATGCAAAATTTGTCGATTTGGAGGAGAAGTAGGCTTTTTTAGTTTTTCGTAAAAAAGTACTTTTCGGGTACAAATGGCGTTTTCGGCAAATAGAATCACTTTTCTTTCGCCCATTTCCTAAATTTGGTTAATCGGGCATGCGCGAAGGAGTCCATGATGTTATTTATGCAAAATTTGTCGACTTGGAGGAGAAGTAGGCTTTTTTAGTTTCGTAAAAAAGTACTTTTCGGGTACAAATGGCGTTTTCGGCAAATAGAATCACTTTTCTTTCGCCCATTTCCTAAATTTGGTTAATCGGGCATGCGTGAAAAAGTCCATGATGTTATTTATGCAAAATTTGTCGATTTGGAGGAGAAGTAGGCTTTTGTATTTTTTCGTAAAAAAGTACTTTTCGGGTACAAATGGCGTTTTCGGCAAATAGAATCACTTTTCTTTCGCCCATTTCCTAAATTTGGTTAATCGGGCATGCGTGAAAGAGTCCATGATGTTATTTATGCAAAATTTGTCGATTTGGAGGAGAAGTAGGCTTTTTTAGTTTCGTAAAAAAGTACTTTTCGGGTACAAATGGCGTTTTCGGCAAATAGAATCACTTTTCTTTCGCCCATTTCCTAAATTTGGTTAATCGGGCATGCGTGAAAGAGTCCATGATGTTATTTATGCAAAATTTGTCGATTTGGAGGAGAAGTAGGCTTTTTTAATTTTTCGTAAAAAAGTACTCTTCGGGAACAAATGGCGTTTTCGGCAAATAGAATCACTTTTCTTTCGCCCATTTCCTAAATTTGGTTAATCGGGCATGCGCGAAGGAGTCCATGATGTTATTTATGCAAAATTTGTCGATTTGGAGAAGTAGGCTTTTTTAGTTTCGTAAAAAAGTACTTTTCGGGTACAAATGGCGTTTTCGGCAAATAGAATCACTTTTCTTTCGCCCATTTCCTAAATTTGGTTAATCGGGCATGCGCGAAAGAGTCCACGATGTTATTTATGCAAAATTTGTCGATTTGGAGGAGAAGTAGGCTTTTTTAGTTTCGTAAAAAAGTACTTTTCGGGTACAAATGGCGTTTTCGGCAAATAGAATCACTTTTCTTTCGCCCATTTCATAAATTTGGTTAATCGGGCATCGGCGAAAGAGTCCACCATGTTATTTATGCAAAATTGGTCGATTTAGAGGAGAAGTAGGCTTTTTCAGTTTCATAAAAAAGTACTTTTCGGGTACAAATGGCGTTTTCGGCAAATAGAATCACTTTTCTTTCGCCCATTTCCTAAATTTGGATAATCGGACTTGCGCGAAAGAGTCCACCATGTTATTTATGCAAAATTGGTCGATTTAGAGGAGAAGTAGGCTTTTTAGTTTCGTAAAAAGGTCCTTTTCGGGTACAAATGGCGTTTTCGGCAAATAGAATCACTTTTCTTTCGCCCATTTCCTAAATTTGGTTAATCGGGCGTGCGCGAAGGAGTCCATGATGTTATTTATGCAAAGTTTGTCGATTTGGAGGAGAAGTAGGCTTTTTTAGTTTCGTAAATAAGTACTTTTCGGGTACAAATGGCGTTTTCGGCAAATAGAATCACTTTTCTTTCGCCCATTTCCTAAATTTGGTTAATCGGGCATGCGCAAAGGAGTCCACGATGTTATTGATGCAAAATTGGTCGATTTGGAGGAGAAGTAGGCTTTTTCAGTTTCGTAAAAAAGTACTTTGCGGGTACAAATGGCGTTTTCGGCAAATAGAATCACTTTTCTTTCGCCCACTTCCTAAATTTGGTTAATCGGGCATGCGTGAAAGAGACCATGATGTTATTTATGCAAAATTTGTCGATTTGGAGGAGAAGTAGGCTTTTTTAGTTTTTCGTAAAAAAGTACTTTTCGGGTACAAATGGCGTTTTCGGCAAATAGAATCACTTTTCTTTCGCCCATTTCCTAAATTTGGTTAATCGGGCGTGCGCAAAGGAGTCCACGATGTTATTTATGCACAATTTGTCGATTTGGAGGAGAAGTAGGCTTTTTTAGTTTCGTAAAAAAGTACTTTTCGGGTACAAATGGCGTTTTCGGCAAATAGAATCACTTTTCTTTCGCCCATTTCCTAAATTTGGTTAATCGGGCATGCGTGAAAGAGTCCATGATGTTATTTATGCAAAATTTGTCGATTTGGAGGAGAAGTAGGCTTTTTTAGTTTCGTAAAAAAGTACTTTTCGGGTACAAATGGCGTTTTCGGCAAATAGAATCACTATTCTTTCGCCCATTTCCTAAATTTGGTTAATCGGGCATGCGTGAAAGAGTCCATGATGTTATTCATGCAAAATGTGTCGATTTGGAGGAGAAGTAGGCTTTTTTAGTTTTTCGTAAAAAAGTACTCTTCGGGAACAAATGGCGTTTTCGGCAAATAGAATCACTTTTCTTTCGCCCATTTCCTAAATTTGGTTAATCGGGCATGCGCGAAGGAGTCCATGATGTTATTTATGCAAAATTTGTCGATTTGGAGGAGAAGTAGGCTTTTTTAGTTTCGTAAAAAAATACTTTTCGGGTACAAATGGCGTTTTCGGCAAATAGAATCACTATTCTTTCGCCCATTTCCTAAATTTGGTTAATCGGGCATGCGTGAAAGAGTCCATGATGTTATTCATGCAAAATGTGTCGATTTGGAGGAGAAGTAGGCTTTTTTAGTTTTTCGTAAAAAAGTACTCTTCGGGAACAAATGGCGTTTTCGGCAAATAGAATCACTTTTCTTTCGCCCATTTCCTAAATTTGGTTAATCGGGCATGCGCGAAGGAGTCCATGATGTTATTTATGCAAAATTTGTCGATTTGGAGGAGAAGTAGGCTTTTTTAGTTTCGTAAAAAAGTACTTTTCGGGTACAAATGGCGTTTTCGGCAAATAGAATCACTTTTCTTTCGCCCATTTCCTAAATTTGGTTAATCGGGCATGCGCAAAGGAGTCCACGATGTTATTGATGCAAAATTGGTCGATTTGGAGGAGAAGTAGGCTTTTTCAGTTTCGTAAAAAAGTACTTTGCGGGTACAAATGGCGTTTTCGGCAAATAGAATCACTTTTCTTTCGCCCACTTCCTAAATTTGGTTAATCGGGCATGCGTGAAAGAGACCATGATGTTATTTATGCAAAATTTGTCGATTTGGAGGAGAAGTAGGCTTTTTTAGTTTTTCGTAAAAAAGTACTTTTCGGGTACAAATGGCGTTTTCGGCAAATAGAATCACTTTTCTTTCGCCCATTTCCTAAATTTGGTTAATCGGGCGTGCGCAAAGGAGTCCACGATGTTATTTATGCACAATTTGTCGATTTGGAGGAGAAGTAGGCTTTTTTAGTTTCGTAAAAAAGTACTTTTCGGGTACAAATGGCGTTTTCGGCAAATAGAATCACTTTTCTTTCGCCCATTTCCTAAATTTGGTTAATCGGGCATGCGTGAAAGAGTCCATGATGTTATTTATGCAAAATTTGTCGATTTGGAGGAGAAGTAGGCTTTTTTAGTTTCGTAAAAAAGTACTTTTCGGGTACAAATGGCGTTTTCGGCAAATAGAATCACTATTCTTTCGCCCATTTCCTAAATTTGGTTAATCGGGCATGCGTGAAAGAGTCCATGATGTTATTCATGCAAAATGTGTCGATTTGGAGGAGAAGTAGGCTTTTTTAGTTTTTCGTAAAAAAGTACTCTTCGGGAACAAATGGCGTTTTCGGCAAATAGAATCACTTTTCTTTCGCCCATTTCCTAAATTTGGTTAATCGGGCATGCGCGAAGGAGTCCATGATGTTATTTATGCAAAATTTGTCGATTTGGAGGAGAAGTAGGCTTTTTTAGTTTCGTAAAAAAGTACTTTTCGGGTACAAATGGCGTTTTCGGCAAATAGAATCACTATTCTTTCGCCCATTTCCTAAATTTGGTTAATCGGGCATGCGTGAAAGAGTCCATGATGTTATTCATGCAAAATGTGTCGATTTGGAGGAGAAGTAGGCTTTTTTAGTTTTTCGTAAAAAAGTACTCTTCGGGAACAAATGGCGTTTTCGGCAAATAGAATCACTTTTCTTTCGCCCATTTCCTAAATTTGGTTAATCGGGCATGCGCGAAGGAGTCCATGATGTTATTTATGCAAAATTTGTCGATTTGGAGGAGAAGTAGGCTTTTTTAGTTTCGTAAAAAAGTACTTTTCGGGTACAAATGGCGTTTTCGGCAAATAGAATCACTTTTCTTTCGCCCATTTCCTAAATTTGGTTAATCGGGCATGCGTTAAAGAGTCCATGATGTTATTTATGCAAAATTTGTCGATTTGGAGGAGAAATAAGCTTTTTTAGTTTTTCGTAAAAAAGTACTTTTCGGGTACAAATGGCGTTTTCGGCAAATAGAATCACTTTTCTTTCGCCCATTTCCTAAATTTGGTTAATCGGGCATGCGCGAAGGGGTCTATGATGTTATTTATGCAAAGTTTGTCGATTTGGAGGAGAAGTAGGCTTTTTCAGTTTCGTAAAAAAGTACTTTTCGGGTACAAATGGCGTTTTCGGCAAATAGAATCACTTTTCTTTCGCCCATTTCCTAAATTTGGTTAATCGGGCATGCGCAAAGGAGTCCACGATGTTATTTATGCAAAATTGGTCGATTTGGAGGAGAAGTAGGCTTTTTTAGTTTCGTAAAAAAGTACTTTTCGGGTACAAATGGCGTTTTTGGCAAATAGAATCACTTTTGTTTCGCCCATTTCCTAAATTTGGTTAATCGGGCATGCGCGAAAAGTCCACGATGTTATTTATGCACAATTTGTCGATTTGGAGGAGAAGTAGGCTTTTTTAGTTTCGTAAAAAAGTACTTTTCGGGTACAAATGGCGTTTTCGGCAAATAGAATCACTTTTCTTTCGCCCATATCCTAAATTTGGATAATGGGGCCTGCGCGAAGGAGTCCATGATGTTATTGATGCAAAATTTGTCGATTTGGAGGAGAAGTAGGCTTTTTTATTTTCGTAAAAAGTACTTTTCGGGTACAAATGGCGTTTTCGGCAAATAGAATCACTTTTCTTTCGCCCATTTCCTAAATTTGGTTAATCGGGCATGCGCGAAGTGGTCCATGATGTTATTTATGCAAAGTTTGTCGATTTGGAGGAGAAGTAGGCTTTTTTAATTTCGTAAAGAAGTACTTTTCGGGTACAAATGGCGTTTTCGGCAAATAGAATCACTTTTCTTTCGCCCATTTCCTAAATTTGGTTAATCGGGCATGCGCGAAAGAGTCCACCATGTTATTTATGCAAAATTGGTCGATTTGGAGGAGAAGTAGGCTTTTTCAGTTCGTAAAGAAGTACTTTTCGGGTACAAATGGCGTTTTCGGCAAATAGAATCACTTTTCTTTCGCCCATTTCCTAAATTTGGTTAATCGGGCATGCGCAAAGGAGTCCACGATGTTATTTATGCAAAATTGGTCGATTTGGAGAAGTAGGCTTTTTTAGTTTCGTAAAAAAGTACTTTTTGGGTACAAATGGCGTTTTCGGCAAATAGAATCACTTTTCTTTCGCCTATTTCCTAAATTTGGTTAATCGGGCATGCGCGAAAGAGTCCACGATGTTATTTATGCAAAATTTGTCGATTTGGAGGAGAAGTAGGCTTTTTTAGTTTCGTAAAAAGGTACTTTTCGGGTACAAATGGCGTTTTCGGCAAATAGAATCACTTTTCTTTCGCCCATTTCATAAATTTGGTAATCGGGCATCGGCGAAAGAGTCCACCATGTTATTTATGCAAAATTGGTCGATTTAGAGGAGAAGTAGGCTTTTTCAGTTTCGTAAAAAAGTACTTTTCGGGTACAAATGGCGTTTTCGGCAAATAGAATCACTTTTCTTTCGCCCATTTCCTAAATTTGGATAATCGGGCATGCGTGAAAGAGTCCATGATGTTATTCATGCAAAATTTGTCGATTTGGAGGAGAAGTAGGCTTTTTTAGTTTCGTAAAAAAGTACTCTTCGGGAACAAATGGCGTTTTCGGCAAATAGAATCACTTTTCTTTCGCCCATTTCCTAAATTTGGTTAATCGGGCATGCGCGAAGGAGTCCATGATGTTATTTATGCAAAATTTGTCGACTTGGAGGAGAAGTAGGCTTTTTTTAGTTTCGTAAAAAAGTACTTTTCGGGTACAAATGGCGTTTTCGGCAAATAGAATTACTTTTCTTTCGCCCATTTCCTAAATTTGGTTAATCGGGCATGCGCAAAGGAGTCCACGATGTTATTTATGCAAAGTTTGTCGATTTGGAGGAGAAGTAGGCTTTTTTAGTTTCGTAAATAAGTACTTTTCGGGTACAAATGGCGTTTTCGGCAAATAGAATCACTTTTCTTTCGCCCATTTCCTAAATTTGGTTAATCGGGCATGCGCAAAGGAGTCCACGATGTTATTGATGCAAAACTGGTCGATTTGGAGGAGAAGTAGGCTTTTTCAGTTTCGTAAAAAAGTACTTTGCGGGTACAAATGGCGTTTTCGGCAAATAGAATCACTTTTCTTTCGCCCACTTCCTAAATTTGGTTAATCGGGCATGCGTGAAAGAGACCATGATGTTATTTATGCAAAATTTGTCGATTTGGAGGAGAAGTAGGCTTTTTTAGTTTTTCGTAAAAAAGTACTTTTCGGGTACAAATGGCGTTTTCGGCAAATAGAATCACTTTTCTTTCGCCCATTTCCTAAATTTGGTTAATCGGGCGTGCGCAAGGGAGTCCACGATGTTATTTATGCACAATTTGTCGATTTGGAGGAGAAGTAGGCTTTTTTAGTTTCGTAAAAAAGTACTTTTCGGGTACAAATGGCGTTTTCGGCAAATAGAATCACTTTTCTTTCGCCCATTTCCTAAATTTGGTTAATCGGGCATGCGTGAAAGAGTCCATGATGTTATTTATGCAAAATTTGTCGATTTGGAGGAGAAGTAGGCTTTTTTAGTTTCGTAAAAAAGTACTTTTCGGGTACAAATGGCGTTTTCGGCAAATAGAATCACTATTCTTTCGCCCATTTCCTAAATTTGGTTAATCGGGCATGCGTGAAAGAGTCCATGATGTTATTCATGCAAAATGTGTCGATTTGGAGGAGAAGTAGGCTTTTTTAGTTTTTCGTAAAAAAGTACTCTTCGGGAACAAATGGCGTTTTCGGCAAATAGAATCACTTTTCTTTCGCCCATTTCCTAAATTTGGTTAATCGGGCATGCGCGAAGGAGTCCATGATGTTATTTATGCTTTTTTAGTTTCGTAAAAAAGTACTTTTCGGGTACAAATGGCGTTTTCGGCAAATAGAATCACTATTCTTTCGCCCATTTCCTAAATTTGGTTAATCGGGCATTGCGTGAAAGAGTCCATGATGTTATTCATGCAAAATGTGTCGATTTGGAGGAGAAGTAGGCTTTTTTAGTTTTTCGTAAAAAAGTACTCTTCGGGAACAAATGGCGTTTTTCGGCAAATAGAATCACTTTTCTTTCGCCCATTCCTAAATTTGGTTAATCGGGCATGCGCGAAGGAGTCCATGATGTTATTTATGCAAAATTTGTCGATTTGGAGGAGAAGTAGGCTTTTTTAGTTTCGTAAAAAAGTACTTTTCGGGTACAAATGGCGTTTTCGGCAAATAGAATCACTTTTCTTTCGCCCATTTCCTAAATTTGGTTAATCGGGCATGCGTGAAAGAGTCCATGATGTTATTTATGCAAAATTTGTCGATTTGGAGGAGAAATAAGCTTTTTTAGTTTTTCGTAAAAAAGTACTTTTCGGGTACAAATGGCGTTTTCGGCAAATAGAATCACTTTTCTTTCGCCCATTTCCTAAATTTGGTTAATCGGGCATGCGCGAAGGGGGTCTATGATGTTATTTATGCAAAGTTTGTCGATTTGGAGGAGAAGTAGGCTTTTTCAGTTTCGTAAAAAAGTACTTTTCGGGTACAAATGGCGTTTTCGGCAAATAGAATCACTTTTCTTTCGCCATTTCCTAAATTTTGGTTAATCGGGCATGCGCAAAGGAGTCCACGATGTTATTTATGCAAAATTGGTCGATTTGGAGGAGAAGTAGGCTTTTTTAGTTTCGTAAAAAAAGTACTTTTTCGGGTACAAATGGCGTTTTTGGGCAAATAGAATCACTTTTGGTTTCGCCCATTTCCTAAATTTGGTTAATCGGGGCATGCGCGAAAAGTCCACGATGTTATTTATGCACAATTTGTCGATTTGGAGGAGAAAGTAGGCTTTTTTTAGTTTCGTAAAAAAGTACTTTTCGGGTACAAATGGCGTTTTCGGCAAATAGAATCACTTTTCTTTCGCCCATTTCCTAAATTTGGATAATGGGGCCTGCGCGAAGGAGTCCATGATGTTATTTATGCAAAATTGTCGATTTGGAGGAGAAGTAGGCTTTTTTAGTTTCGTAAAAAAGTACTTTTCGGGTACAAATGGCGTTTTCGGCAAATAGAATCACTTTTCTTCGCCCATTTCCCTAAATTTGGATAATGGGGCCTGCGCGAAAGAGTCCACGATGTTTATTTATGCAAAATTTGTCGATTTGGAGGAGAAGTAGGCTTTTTTAGTTTCGTAAAAAAGGTACTTTTCGGGTACAAATGGCGTTTTCGGCAAATAGAATCACTTTTCTTTCGCCCATTTCATAAATTTGGTAATCGGGCATCGGCGAAAGAGTCCACCATGTTATTTATGCAAAATTGGTCGATTTAGAGGAGAAGTAGGCTTTTTCAGTTTCGTAAAAAAGTACTTTTCGGGTACAAATGGCGTTTTCGGCAAATAGAATCACTTTTCTTTCGCCCATTTCCTAAATTTGGATAATCGGGCATGCGTGAAAGAGTCCATGATGTTATTCATGCAAAATTTGTCGATTTGGGAGGAGAAGTAGGCTTTTTTAGTTTCGTAAAAAAGTACTCTTCGGGAACAAATGGCGTTTTCGGCAAATAGAATCACTTTTTCTTTCGCCCATTTCCTAAATTTGGTTAATCGGGCATGCGCGAAGGAGTCCATGATGTTATTTATGCAAAATTTGTCGACTTGGAGGAGAAGTAGGCTTTTTTTAGTTTCGTAAAAAAGTACTTTTCGGGTACAAATGGCGGTTTTCGGCAAATAGAATTACTTTTTCTTTCGCCCATTTCCTAAATTTGGTTAATCGGGCATGCGCAAAGGAGTCCACGATGTTATTTATGCAAAGTTTGTCGATTTGGAGGAGAAGTAGGCTTTTTTAGTTTCGTAAATAAGTACTTTTCGGGTACAAATGGCGTTTTCGGCAAATAGAATCACTTTTCTTTCGCCCATTTCCTAAATTTGGTTAATCGGGCATGCGCAAAGGAGTCCACGATGTTATTGATGCAAAATTGGGTCGATTTGGAGGAGAAGTAGGCTTTTTCAGTTTCGTAAAAAAGTACTTTGCGGGTACAAATGGCAGTTTTCGGCAAATAGAATCACTTTTCTTTCGCCCACTTCCTAAATTTGGTTAATCGGGCATGCGTGAAAGAGACCATGATGTTATTTATGCAAAATTTGTCGATTTGGAGGAGAAGTAGGCTTTTTTAGTTTTTCGTAAAAAAAGTACTTTTCGGGTAACAAATGGCGTTTTCGGCAAATAGAATCACTTTTCTTTCGCCCATTTCCTAAATTTGGTTAATCGGGCGTGCGCAAGGGAGTCCACGATGTTATTTATGCACAATTTGTCGATTTGGAGGAGAAGTAGGCTTTTTTAGTTTCGTAAAAAAGTACTTTTCGGGTACAAATGGCGTTTTTCGGCAAATAGAATCACTTTTCTTTCGCCCATTTCCTAAATTTTGGTTTAATCGGGCATGCGTGAAAGAGTCCATGATGTTATTTATGCAAAATTTGTCGATTTGGAGGAGAAGTAGGCTTTTTTAGTTTCGTAAAAAAAGTACTTTTCCGGTACAAATGGCGTTTTCGGCAAATAGAATCACTATTCTTTCGCCCATTTCCTAAATTTGGTTAATCGGGCATGCGTGAAAGAGTCCATGATGTTATTCATGCAAAATGTGTCGATTTGGAGGAGAAGTAGGCTTTTTTAGTTTTTCGTAAAAAAGTACTCTTCGGGAACAAATGCGTTTTCGGCAAATAGAATCACTTTTCTTTCGCCCATTTCCTAAATTTGGTTTAATCGGGGCATGCGCGAAGGAGTCCATGATGTTATTTATGCAAAATTTGTCGATTTGGAGGAGAAGTAGGCTTTTTTAGTTTCGTAAAAAAAGTACTTTTCGGGTACAAATGGCGTTTTCGGCAAATAGAATCACTATTCTTTCGCCCATTTCCTAATTTGGTTAATCGGGCATGCGTGAAAGAGTCCATGATGTTATTCATGCAAAATGTGTCGATTTGGAGGAGAAGTAGGCTTTTTTAGTTTTTCGTAAAAAAGTACTCTTCGGGAACAAATGGCGTTTTCGGCAAATAGAATCACTTTTCTTTCGCCCATTTCCTAAATTTGGTTAATCGGGCATGCGGGCATGCGCGAAGGAGTCCATGATGTTATTTATGCAAAATTTGTCGATTTGGAGGAGAAGTAGGCTTTTTTAGTTTCGTAAAAAAGTACTTTTCGGGTACAAATGGCGTTTTCGGCAAATAGAATCACTTTTCTTTCGCCCATTTCCTAAATTTGGTTAATCGGGCATGCGTGAAAGAGTCCATGATGTTATTTATGCAAAATTTGTCGATTTGGAGGAGAAATAAGCTTTTTTAGTTTTTCGTAAAAAAGTACTTTTCGGGTACAAATGGCGTTTTCGGCAAATAGAATCACTTTTCTTTCGCCCATTTCCTAAATTTGGTTAATCGGGCATGCGCGAAGGGGTCTATGATGTTATTTATGCAAAGTTTGTCGATTTGGAGGAGAAGTAGGCTTTTTCAGTTTCGTAAAAAAGTACTTTTCGGGTACAAATGGCGTTTTCGGCAAATAGAATCACTTTTCTTTCGCCCATTTCCTAAATTTGGTTAATCGGGCATGCGCAAAGGAGTCCACGATGTTATTTATGCAAAATTGGTCGATTTGGAGGAGAAGTAGGCTTTTTTAGTTTCGTAAAAAAAGTACTTTTCGGGTACAAATGGCGTTTTTGGCAAATAGAATCACTTTTGTTTCGCCCATTTCCTAAATTTGGTTAATCGGGCATGCGCGAAAAGTCCACGATGTTATTTATGCACAATTTGTCGATTTGGAGGAGAAGTAGGCTTTTTTAGTTTCGTAAAAAAGTACTTTTCGGGTACAAATGGCGTTTTCGGCAAATAGAATCACTTTTCTTTCGCCCATTTCCTAAATTTGGATAAAGGGGCCTGCGCGAAGGAGTCCATGATGTTATTTATGCAAAATTTGTCGATTTGGAGGAGAAGTAGGCTTTTTTATTTTCGTAAAAAGTACTTTTCGGGTACAAATGGCGTTTTCGGCAAATAGAATCACTTTTCTTTCGCCCATTTCCTAAATTTGGTTAATCGGGCATGCGCGAAGTGGTCCATGATGTTATTTATGCAAAGTTTGTCGATTTGGAGGAGTAGGCTTTTTTAATTTCGTAAAGAAGTACTTTTCGGGTACAAATGGCGTTTTCGGCAAATAGAATCACTTTTCTTTCGCCCATTTCCTAAATTTGGTTAATCGGGCATGCGCGAAAGAGTCCACCATGTTATTTATGCAAAATTGGTCGATTTGGAGGAGAAGTAGGCTTTTTCAGTTCGTAAAGAAGTACTTTTCGGGTACAAATGGCGTTTTCGGCAAATAGAATCACTTTTCTTCCGCCCATTTCCTAAATTTGGTTAATCTGGCATGCGCAAAGGAGTCCACGATGTTATTTATGCAAAATTGGTCGATTTGGAGAAGTAGGCTTTTTTAGTTTCGTAAAAAAGTACTTTTTGGGTACAAATGGCGTTTTTGGCAAATAGAATCACTTTTCTGTCGCCTATTTCCTAAATTTGGTTAATCGGGCATGCGCGAAAGAGTCCACGATGTTATTTATGCAAAATTTGTCGATTTGGAGGAGAAGTAGGCTTTTTTAGTTTCGTAAAAAGGTACTTTTCGGGTACAAATGGCGTTTTCGGCAAATAGAATCACTTTTCTTTCGCCCATTTCATAAATTTGGTAATCGGGCATCGGCGAAAGAGTCCACCATGTTATTTATGCAAAATTGGTCGATTTAGAGGAGAAGTAGGCTTTTTCAGTTTCGTAAAAAAGTACTTTTCGGGTACAACTGGCGTTTTCGGCAAATAGAATCACTTTTCTTTCGCCCATTTCCTAAATTTGGATAATCGGGCATGCGTGAAAGAGTCCATGATGTTATTCATGCAAAATTTGTCGATTTGGAGGAGAAGTAGGCTTTTTTAGTTTCGTAAAAAAGTACTCTTCGGGAACAAATGGCGTTTTCGGCAAATAGAATCACTTTTCTTTCGCCCATTTCCTAAATTTGGTTAATCGGGCATGCGCAAAGGAGTCCACGATGTTATTTATGCAAAATTGGTCGATTTGGAGGAGAAGTAGGCTTTTTTAGTTTCGTAAAAAAAGTACTTTTCGGGTACAAATGGCGTTTTTGGCAAATAGAATCACTTTTGTTTCGCCCATTTCCTAAATTTGGTTAATCGGGCATGCGCGAAAAGTCCACGATGTTATTTATGCACAATTTGTCGATTTGGAGGAGAAGTAGGCTTTTTTAGTTTCGTGAAAAAAGTACTTTTCGGGTACAAATGGCGTTTTCGGCAAATAGAATCACTTTTCTTTCGCCCATTTCCTAAATTTGGATAATGGGGCCTGCGCGAAGGAGTCCATGATGTTATTGATGCAAAATTTGTCGATTTGGAGGAGAAGTAGGCTTTTTTATTTTCGTAAAAAGTACTTTTCGGGTACAAATGGCGTTTTCGGCAAATAGAATCACTTTTCTTTCGCCCATTTCCTAAATTTGGTTAATCGGGCATGCGCGAAGTGGTCCATGATGTTATTTATGCAAAGTTTGTCGATTTGGAGGAGAAGTAGGCTTTTTTAATTTCGTAAAGAAGTACTTTTCGGGTACAAATGGCGTTTTCGGCAAATAGAATCACTTTTCTTTCGCCCATTTCCTAAATTTGGTTAATCGGGCATGCGCGAAAGAGTCCACCATGTTATTTATGCAAAATTGGTCGATTTGGAGGAGAAGTAGGCTTTTTCAGTTCATAAAGAAGTACTTTTCGGGTACAAATGGCGTTTTCGGCAAATAGAATCACTTTTCTTTCGCCCATTTCCTAAATTTGGTTAATCGGGCATGCGCAAAGGAGTCCACGATGTTATTTATGCAAAATTGGTCGATTTGGAGAAGTAGGCTTTTTTAGTTTCGTAAAAAAGTACTTTTTGGGTACAAATGGCGTTTTCGGCAAATAGAATCACTTTTCTTTCGCCTATTTCCTAAATTTGGTTAATCGGGCATGCGCGAAAGAGTCCACGATGTTATTTATGCAAAATTTGTCGATTTGGAGGAGAAGTAGGCTTTTTTAGTTTCGTAAAAAGGTACTTTTCGGGTACAAATGGCGTTTTCGGCAAATAGAATCACTTTTCTTTCGCCCATTTCATAAATTTGGTAATCGGGCATCGGCGAAAGAGTCCACCATGTTATTTATGCAAAATTGGTCGATTTAGAGGAGAAGTAGGCTTTTTCAGTTTCGTAAAAAAGTACTTTTCGGGTACAAATGGCGTTTTCGGCAAATAGAATCACTTTTCTTTCGCCCATTTCCTAAATTTGGATAATCGGGCATGTGTGAAAGAGTCCATGATGTTATTCATGCAAAATTTGTCGATTTGGAGGAGAAGTAGGCTTTTTTAGTTTCGTAAAAAAGTACTCTTCGGGAACAAATGGCGTTTTCGGCAAATAGAATCACTTTTCTTTCGCCCATTTCCTAAATTTGGTTAATCGGGCATGCGCGAAGGAGTCCATGATGTTATTTATGCAAAATTTGTCGACTTGGAGGAGAAGTAGGCTTTTTTAGTTTCGTAAAAAAGTACTTTTCGGGTACAAATGGCGTTTTCGGCAAATAGAATTACTTTTCTTTCGCCCATTTCCTAAATTTGGTTAATCGGGCATGCGTGAAAGAGTCCATGATGTTATTTATGCAAAATTTGTCGATTTGGAGGAGAAGTAGGCTTTTTTAGTTTTTCGTAAAAAAGTACTTTTCGGGTACAAATGGAGTTTTCGGCAAATAGAATCACTTTTGTTTCGCCCATTTCCTAACTTTGGTTAATCGGGCGTGCGCAAAGGAGTCCACGATGTTATTTATGCAAAATTGGTCGATTTGGAGGAGAAGTAGGCTTTTTCAGTTTCGTAAAAAAGTACTTTGCGGGTACAAATGGCGTTTTCGGCAAATAGAATCACTTTTCTTTCGCCCATTTCCTAAATTTGGTTAATCGGGCATGCGTGAAAGAGTCCATGATGTTATTTATGCAAAATTTGTCGATTTGGAGGAGAAGTAGGCTTTTTTAGTTTTTCGTAAAAAAGTACTCTTCGGGAACAAATGGCGTTTTCGGCAAATAGAATCACTTTTCTTTCGCCCATTTCCTAAATTTGGTTAATCGGGCATGCGCGAAGGAGTCCATGATGTTATTTATGCAAAATTTGTCGATTTGGAGGAGAAGTAGGCTTTTTTAGTTTCGTAAAAAAGTACTTTTCGGGTACAAATGGCGTTTTCGGCAAATAGAATCACTTTTCTTTCGCCCATTTCCTAAATTTGGTTAATCGGGCATGCGTGAAAGAGTCCATGATGTTATTTATGCAAAATTTGTCGATTTGGAGGAGAAGTAGGCTTTTTTAGTTTTTCGTAAAAAAGTACTTTTCGGGAACAAATGGCGTTTTCGGCAAATAGAATCACTTTTCTTTCGCCCATTTCCTAAATTTGGTTAATCGGGCATGCGCGAAGGAGTCCATGATGTTATTTATGCGAAATTTGTCGATTTGGAGGAGAAGTAGGCTTTTTTAGTTTCGTAAAAAAGTACTTTTCGGATACAAATGGCGTTTTCGGCAAATAGAATCACTTTTCTTTCGCCCATTTCCTAAATTTGGTTAAACGGGCATGCGCGAAAGAGTCCACGATGTTATTTATGCAAAATTTGTCGATTTGGAGGAGAAGTAGGCTTTTTTAGTTTCGTAAAAAAGTACTTTTCGGGTACAAATGGCGTTTTCGGCAAATAGAATCACTTTTCTTTCGCCCATTTCATAAATTTGGTTAATCGGGCATCGGCGAAAGAGTCCACCATGTTATTTATGCAAAATTGGTCGATTTAGAGGAGAAGTAGGCTTTTTCAGTTTCGTAAAAAAGTACTTTTCGGGTACAAATGGCGTTTTCGGCAAATAGAATCAATTTTCTTTCGCCCATTTCCTAAATTTGGATAATCGGGCATGCGCGAAAGAGTCCATGATGTTATTTATGCAAAATTGGTCGATTTGGAGGAGAAGTAGGCTTTTTTAGTTTCGTAAAAAAGTACTTTTCGGGCACAAATGGCGTTTTCGGCAAATAGAATCACTTTTCTTTCGCCCATTTCCTAAATTTGGTTAATCGGGCGTGCGCGAAGGAGTCCATGATGTTATTTATGCAAAGTTTGTCGATTTGGAGGAGAAGTAGGCTTTTTTAGTTTCGTAAATAAGTACTTTTCGGGTACAAATGGCGTTTTCGGCAAATAGAATCACTTTTCTTTCGCCCATTTCCTAAATTTGGTTAATCGGGCATGCGCAAAGGAGTCCACGATGTTATTTATGCAAAATTGGTCGATTTGGAGGAGAAGTAGGCTTTTTCAGTTTCGTAAAAAAGTACTTTGCGGGTACAAATGGCGTTTTCGGCAAATAGAATCACTTTTCTTTGTCGCCCATTTCCTAAATTTGGTTAATCGGGCATGCGTGAAAGAGTCCATGATGTTATTTATGCAAAATTTGTCGATTTGGAGGAGAAGTAGGCTTTTTTAGTTTCGTAAAAAAGTACTTTTCGGGTACAAATGGCGTTTTCGGCAAATAGAATCACTTTTGTTTCGCCCATTTCCTAAATTTGGTTAATCGGGCATGCGTGAAAGTGTCCATGATGTTATTTATGCAAAATTTGTCGATTTGGAGGAGAAGTAGGCTTTTTTAATTTTTCCTCAAAAAGTACTCTTCGGGAACAAATGGCGTTTTCGGCAAATAGAATCACTTTTCTTTCGCCCATTTCCTAAATTTGGTTAATCGGGCATGCGCGAAAGAGTCCATGATGTTATTTATGCAAAATTTGTCGATTTGGAGGAGAAGTAGGCTTTTTTAGTTTCGTAAAAAAGTACTTTTCGGGTACAAATGGCGTTTTCGGCAAATAGAATCACTTTTCTTTCTCCCATTTCCTAAATGTGGTTAATCGGGCGTGCGCGAAGGACTCCACGATGTTATTTATGCAAAGTTTGTCGATTTGGAGGAGAAGTAGGCTTTTTTAGTTTCGTAAAGAAGTACTTTTCGGGTACAAATGGCGTTTTCGGCAAATAGAATCACTTTTCTTTCGCCCATTTCCTAAATTTGGTTAATCGGGCATGCGCAAAGGAGTCCACGATGTTATTTATGCAAAATTGGTCGATTTGGAGGAGAAGTAGGCTTTTTCAGTTTCGTAAAAAAGTACTTTGCGGGTACAAATGGCGTTTTCGGCAAATAGAATCACTTTTCTTTGTCGCCCATTTCCTAAATTTGGTTAATCGGGCATGCGTGAAAGAGTCCATGATGTTATTTATGCAAAATTTGTCGATTTGGAGGAGAAGTAGGCTTTTTTAGTTTCGTAAAAAAGTACTTTTCGGGTACAAATGGCGTTTTCGGCAAATAGAATCACTTTTCTTTCGCCCATTTCCTAAATTTGGTTAATCGGGCATGCGTGAAAGAGTCCATGATGTTATTTATGCAAAATTTGTCGATTTGGAGGAGAAGTAGGCTTTTTTAATTTTTCCTCAAAAAGTACTCTTCGGGAACAAATGGCGTTTTCGGCAAATAGAATCACTTTTCTTTCGCCCATTTCCTAAATTTGGTTAATCGGGCATGCGCGAAAGAGTCCATGATGTTATTTATGCAAAATTTGTCGATTTGGAGGAGAAGTAGGCTTTTTTAGTTTCGTAAAAAAGTACTTTTCGGGTACAAATGGCGTTTTCGGCAAATAGAATCACTTTTCTTTCTCCCATTTCCTAAATGGGGTTAATCGGGCGTGCGCGAAGGACTCCACGATGTTATTTATGCAAAGTTTGTCGATTTGGAGGAGAAGTAGGCTTTTTTAGTTTCGTAAAGAAGTACTTTTCGGGTACAAATGGCGTTTTCGGCAAATAGAATCACTTTTCTTTCGCCCATTTCCTAAATTTGGTTAATCGGGCATGCGCAAAGGAGTCCACGATGTTATTTATGCAAAATTGGTCGATTTAGAGGTGAAGTAGGCTATTTTAGTTTCGTAAAAAAGTACTTTTCGGGTACAAATGGCGTTTTCGGCAAATAGAATCACTTTTCTTTCGCCCATTTCCTAAATTTGGTTAATCGGGCATGCGCGATGGAGTCCATGATGTTATTTATGCAAAATTTGTCGATTTGGAGGAGAAGTAGGCTTCTTTAGTTTCGTAAAAAAGTACTTTTCGGGTACACATGGCGTTTTCGGCAAATAGAATCACTTTTGTTTCGCCCATTTCCAAAATTTGGTTAATCGGGCATGCGCGAAGTGGTCCATGATGTTATTTATGCAAAGTTTGTCGATTTGGAGGAGAAGTAGGCTTTTTTAGTTTCGTAAAGAAGTACTTTTCGGGTACAAATGGCGTTTTCGGCAAATATAATCACTTTTCTTTCGCCCATTTCCTAAATTTGGTTAATCGGGCATGCGCGGAAGAGTCCACCATGCTATTTATGCCAAATTGGTCGATTTGGAGGAGAAGTAGGCTTTTTTAGTTTCGTAAGGAAGTACTTTTCGGGTACAAATGGCGTTTTCGGCAAATAGAATCACTTTTCTTTCGCCCATTTCCTAAATTTGGTTAATCGGGGGTACGCGAAGGAGTCCATGATGTTATTTATGCAAAGTTTGTCGATTTGGAGGAGATGTAGGCTTTTTTAGTTTCGTAAAGAAGTACTTTTCGGGTACAAATGGCGTTTTCGGCAAATAGAATCACTTTTCTTTCGCCCATTTCCTGAATTTGGTTAATCGGGCATGCGCAAAGGAGTCCACGATGTTATTGATGCAAAATTGGTCGATTTGGAGGAGAAGTAGGCTTTTTTAGTTTCGTAAAAAAGCACTTTTCGGGTACAAATGGCGTTTTCGGGAAATAGAATCACTTTTGTTTCGCCCATTTCCTAAATTTGGTTAATCGGGCATGCGCGAAAGAGTCCACGATGTTATTTATGCACAATTTGTCGATTTGGAGGAGAAGTAGGCTTTTTTAGTTTCGTAAAAAAGTACTTTTCGGGTACAAATGGCGTTTTCGGCAAATAGAATCACTTTTCTTTCGCCTATTTCCTAAATTTGGTTAATCGGGCATGCGCGAAAGAGTCCACGATGTTATTTATGCAAAATTTGTCGATTTGGAGGAGAAGTAGGCTTTTTTAGTTTCGTAAAAAAGGTACTTTTCGGGTACAAATGGCGTTTTCGGCAAATAGAATCACTTTTCTTTCGCCCATTTCATAAATTTGGTTAATCGGGCATCGGCGAAAGAGTCCACCATGTTATTTATGCAAAATTGGTCGATTTAGAGGAGAAGTAGGCTTTTTCAGTTTCGTAAAAAAGTCCTTTTCGGGTACAAATGGCGTTTTCGGCAAATAGAATCACTTTTCTTTCGCCCATTTCCTAAATTTGGATAATCGGGCATGCGTGAAAGAGTCCATGATGTTATTCATGCAAAATTTGTCGATTTGGAGGAGAAGTAGGCTTTTTTAGTTTCGTAAAAAAGTCCTTTTCGGGTACAAATGGCGTTTTCGGCAAATAGAATCACTTTTCTTTCTCCCATTTCCTAAATGTGGTTAATCGGGCGTGCGCGAAGGACTCCACGATGTTATTTATGCAAAGTTTGTCGATTTGGAGGAAAAGTAGGCTTTTTTAGTTTCGTAAAGAAGTACTTTTCGGGTACAAATGGCGTTTTCGGCAAATAGAATCACTTTTCTTTCGCCCATTTCCTAAATTTGGTTAATCGGGCATGCGCAAAGGAGTCCACGATGTTATTTATGCAAAATTGGTCGATTTGGAGGAGAAGTAGGCTTTTTCAGTTTCGTAAAAAAGTACTTTGCGGGTACAAATGGCGTTTTCGGCAAATAGAATCACTTTTCTTTGTCGCCCATTTCCTAAATTTGGTTAATCGGGCATGCGTGAAAGAGTCCATGATGTTATTTATGCAAAATTTGTCGATTTAGAGGAGAAGTAGGCTTTTTTAGTTTCGTAAAAAAGTACTTTTCGGGTACAAATGGCGTTTTCGGCAAATAGAATCACTTTTCTTTCGCCCATTTCCTAAATTTGGTTAATCGGGCATGCGTGAAAGAGTCCATGATGTTATTTATGCAAAATTTGTCGATTTGGAGGAGAAGTAGGCTTTTTTAATTTTTCCTCAAAAAGTACTCTTCCGGAACAAATGGCGTTTTCGGCAAATAGAATCACTTTTCTTTCGCCCATTTCCTAAATTTGGTTAATCGGGCATGCGCGAAAGAGTCCATGATGTTATTTATGCAAAATTTGTCGATTTGGAGGAGAAGTAGGCTTTTTTAGTTTCGTAAAAAAGTACTTTTCGGGTACAAATGGCGTTTTCGGCAAATAGAATCACTTTTCTTTCTCCCATTTCCTAAATGGGGTTAATCGGGCGTGCGCGAAGGACTCCACGATGTTATTTATGCAAAGTTTGTCGATTTGGAGGAGAAGTAGGCTTTTTTAGTTTCGTAAAGAAGTACTTTTCGGGTACAAATGGCGTTTTCGGCAAATAGAATCACTTTTCTTTCGCCCATTTCCTAAATTTGGTTAATCGGGCATGCGCAAAGGAGTCCACGATGTTATTTATGCAAAATTGGTCGATTTAGAGGAGAAGTAGGCTATTTTAGTTTCGTAAAAAAGTACTTTTCGGGTACAAATGGCGTTTTCGGCAAATAGAATCACTTTTCTTTCGCCCATTTCCTAAATTTGGTTAATCGGGCATGCGCGATGGAGTCCATGATGTTATTTATGCAAAATTTGTCGATTTGGAGGAGAAGTAGGCTTCTTTAGTTTCGTAAAAAAGTACTTTTCGGGTACACATGGCGTTTTCGGCAAATAGAATCACTTTTGTTTCGCCCATTTCCAAAATTTGGTTAATCAGGCATGCGCGAAGTGGTCCATGATGTTATTTATGCAAAGTTTGTCGATTTGGAGGAGAAGTAGGCTTTTTTAGTTTCGTAAAGAAGTACTTTTCGGGTACAAATGGCGTTTTCGGCAAATAGAATCACTTTTCTTTCGCCCATTTCCTAAATTTGGTTAATCGGGCATGCGCGGAAGAGTCCACCATGCTATTTATGCCAAATTGGTCGATTTGGAGGAGAAGTAGGCTTTTTTAGTTTCGTAAAGAAGTACTTTTCGGGTACAAATGGCGTTTTCGGCAAATAGAATCACTTTTCTTTCGCCCATTTCCTAAATTTGGTTAATCGGGGGTACGCGAAGGAGTCCATGATGTTATTTATGCAAAGTTTGTCGATTTGGAGGAGATGTAGGCTTTTTTAGTTTCGTAAAGAAGTACTTTTCGGGTACAAATGGCGTTTTCGGCAAATAGAATCACTTTTCTTTCGCCCATTTCCTGAATTTGGTTAATCGGGCATGCGCAAAGGAGTCCACGATGTTATTGATGCAAAATTGGTCGATTTGGAGGAGAAGTAGGCTTTTTTAGTTTCGTAAAAAAGCACTTTTCGGGTACAAATGGCGTTTTCGGCAAATAGAATCACTTTTGTTTCGCCCATTTCCTAAATTTGGTTAATCGGGCATGCGCGAAAGAGTCCACGATGTTATTTATGCACAATTTGTCGATTTGGAGGAGAAGTAGGCTTTTTTAGTTTCGTAAAAAAGTACTTTTCGGGTACAAATGGCGTTTTCGGCAAATAGAATCACTTTTCTTTCGCCTATTTCCTAAATTTGGTTAATCGGGCATGCGCGAAAGAGTCCACGATGTTATTGATGCAAAATTTGTCGATTTGGAGGAGAAGTAGGCTTTTTTAGTTTCGTAAAAAGGCACTTTTCGGGTACAAATGGCGTTTTCGGCAAATAGAATCACTTTTCTTTCGCCCATTTCATAAATTTGGTTAATCGGGCATCGGCGAAAGAGTCCACCATGTTATTTATGCAAAATTGGTCGATTTAGAGGAGAAGTAGGCTTTTTCAGTTTCGTAAAAAAGTCCTTTTCGGGTACAAATGGCGTTTTCGGCAAATAGAATCACTTTTCTTTCGCCCATTTCCTAAATTTGGATAATCGGGCATGCGTGAAAGAGTCCATGATGTTATTCATGCAAAATTTGTCGATTTGGAGGAGAAGTAGGCTTTTTTAGTTTCGTAAAAAAGTACTCTTCGGGAACAAATGGCGTTTTCGGCAAATAGAATCACTTTTCTTTCGCCCATTTCCTAAATTTGGTTAATCGGGCATGCGCGAAGGAGTCCACGATGTTATTTATGCAAAATTGGTCGATTTGGAGGAGAAGTAGGCTTTTTTAGTTTCGTAAAAAAGTACTTTTCGGGTACAAATGGCGTTTTCGGCAAATAGAATCACTATTCTTTCGCCCATTTCATAAATTTGGTTAATCGGGCATGCGTGAAAGAGTCCATGATGTTATTCATGCAAAATTTGTCGATTTGGAGGAGAAGTAGGCTTTTTTAGTTTTTCGTAAAAAAGTACTCTTCGGGAACAAATGGCGTTTTCGGCAAATAGAATCACTTTTCTTTCGCCCATTTCCTAAATTTGGTTAATCGGGCATGCGCGAAGGAGTCCATGATGTTATTTATGCAAAATTTGTCGATTTGGAGGAGAAGTAGGCTTTTTTAGTTTCGTAAAAAAGTACTTTTCGGGTACAAATGGCGTTTTCGGCAAATAGAATCACTTTTCTTTCGCCCATTTCCTAAATTTGGTTAATCGGGCATGCGTGAAAGAGTCCATGATGTTATTTATGCAAAATTTGTCGATTTGGAGGAGAAGTAGGCTTTTTTAGTTTTTCGTAAAAAAGTACTTTTCGGGAACAAATGGCGTTTTCGGCAAATAGAATCACTTTTCTTTCGCCCATTTCCTAAATTTGGTTAATCGGGCATGCTCGAAGGAGTCCATAATGTTATTTATGCAAAATTTGTCGATTTGGAGGAGAAGTAGGCTTTTTTAGTTTCGTAAAAAAGTACTTTTCGGGTACAAATGGCGTTTTCGGCAAATAGAATCACTTTTCTTTCGCCCATTTCCTAAATTTGGTTAATCGGGCATGCGCGAAAGAGTCCACGATGTTATTTATGCAAAATTTGTCGATTTGGAGGAGAAGTAGGCTTTTTTAGTTTCGTAAAAAAGTACTTTTCGGGTACAAATGGCGTTTTCGGCAAATAGAATCACTTTTCTTTCGCCCATTTCATAAATTTGGTTAATCGGGCATGCGCGAAAGAGTCCACGATGTTATTTATGCAAAATTGGTCGATTTAGAGGAGAAGTAGGCTTTTTCAGTTTCGTCAAAAAGTACTTTTCGGGTACAAATGGCGTTTTCGGCAAATAGAATCACTTTTCTTTCGCCCATTTCCTAAATTTGGTTAATCGGGCATGCGTGAAAGAGTCCATGATGTTATTTATGCAAAATTTGTCGATTTGGAGGAGAAGTAGGCTTTTTTAGTTTCGTAAAAAAGTACTTTTCGGGTACAAATGGCGTTTTCGGCAAATAGAATCACTATTCTTTCGCCCATTTCATAAATTTGGTTAATCGGGCATGCGTGAAAGAGTCCATGATGTTATTCATGCAAAATTTGTCGATTTGGAGGAGAAGTAGGCTTTTTTAGTTTTTCGTAAAAAAGTACTCTTCGGGAACAAATGGCGTTTTCGGCAAATAGAATCACTTTTCTTTCGCCCATTTCCTAAATTTGGTTGATCGGGCATGCGCGAAGGAGTCCATGATGTTATTGATGCAAAATTTGTCGATTTGGAGGAGAAGTAGGCTTTTTTAGTTTCGTAAAAAAGTACTTTGTGGGTACAAATGGCGTTTTCGGCAAATAGAATCACTTTTCTTTCGCCCATTTCCTAAATTTGGTTAATCGGGCATGCGTGAAAGAGTCCATGATGTTATTTATGCAAAATTGGTCGATTTGGAGGAGAAGTAGGCTTTTTTAGTTTTTCGTAAAAAAGTACTTTTCGGGAACAAATGGCGTTTTCGGCAAATAGAATCACTTTTCTTTCGCCCATTTCCTAAATTTGGTTAATCGGGCATGCGCGAAGGAGTCCATGATGTTATTTATGCAAAATTTGTCGATTTGGAGGAGAAGTAGGCTTTTTTAGTTTCGTAAAAAAGTACTTTTCGGGTACAAATGGCGTTTTCGGCAAATAGAATCACTTTTCTTTCGCCCATTTCCTAAATTTGGTTAATCGGGCATGCGCGAAAGAGTCCACGATGTTATTTATGCAAAATTTGTCAATTTGGAGGAGAAGTAGGCTTTTTTAGTTTCGTAAAAAAGTACTTTTCGGGTACAAATGGCGTTTTCGGCAAATAGAATCACTTTTCTTTCGCCCATTTCATAAATTTGGTTAATCGGGCATCGGCGAAAGAGTCCACCATGTTATTTATGCAAAATTGGTCGATTTAGAGGAGAAGTAGGCTTTTTCAGTTTCGTCAAAAAGTACTTTTCGGGTACAAATGGCGTTTTCGGCAAATAGAATCACTTTTCTTTCGCCCATTTCCTAAATTTGGATAATCGGGCATGCGCGAAAGAGTCCACCATGTTATTTATGCACAATTTGTCGATTTAGAGGAGAAGTAGGATTTTTTACTTTCGTAAAAAAGTACTTTTCGGGTACAAATGGCGTTTTCGGCAAATAGAATCACTTTTCTTTCGCCCATTTCCTAAATTTGGTTAATCGGGCGTGCGCGAAGGAGTCCATGATGTTATTTATGCAAAGTTTGTCGATTTGGAGGAGAAGTAGGCTTTTTTAGTTTCGTAAATAAGTACTTTTCGGGTACAAATGGCGTTTTCGGCAAATAGAATCACTTTTCTTTCGCCCATTTCCTAAATTTGGTTAATCGGGCATGCGCAAAGGAGTCCACCATGTTATTTATGCAAAATTGGTCGATTTAGAGGAGAAGTAGGCTTTTTTAGTTTCGTAAAAAAGTACTTTTCGGGTACAAATGGCGTTTTCGGCAAATAGAATCACTTTTCTTTCGCCCATTTCCTAAATTTGGTTAATCGGACGTGCGCGAAGGAGTCCATGATGTTGTTTATGCAAAGTTTGTCGATTTGGAGGAGAAGTAGGCTTTTTTAGTTTCGTAAATAAGTACTTTTCGGGTACAAATGGCGTTTTCGGCAAATAGAATCACTTTTCTTTCGCCCATTTCCCAAATTTGGTTAATCGGGCATGCGCAAAGGAGTCCACGATGGTATTTATGCAAAATTGGTCGATTTGGAGGAGAAGTAGGCTTTTTTAGTTTCGTAAAAAAGTACTTTGCGGGTACAAATGGCGTTTTCGGCAAATAGAATCACTTTTCTTTGTCGCCCATTTCCTAAATTTGGTTAATCGGCATGCGTGAAAGAGTCCATGATGTTATTTATGCAAAATTTGTCGATTTGGAGGAGAAGTAGGCTTTTTTAATTTTTCCAAAAAAAGTACTCTTCGGGAACAAATGGCGTTTTCGGCAAATAGAATCACTTTTCTTTCGCCCATTTCCTAAATTTGGTTAATCGGGCATGCGCGAAAGAGTCCATGATGTTATTTATGCAAAATTTGTCGATTTGGAGGAGAAGTAGGCTTTTTTAGTTTCGTAAAAAAGTACTTTTCGGGTACAAATGGCGTTTTCGGCAAATAGAATCACTTTTCTTTCTCCCATTTCCTAAATGTGGTTAATCGGGCGTGCGCGAAGGACTCCACGATGTTATTTATGCAAAGTTTGTCGATTTGGAGGAGAAGTAGGCTTTTTTAGTTTCGTAAAGAAGTACTTTTCGGGTACAAATGGCGTTTTCGGCAAATAGAATCACTTTTCTTTCGCCCATTTCCTAAATTTGGTTAATCGGGCATGCGCCAAGGAGTCCACGATGTTATTTATGCAAAATTGGTCGATTTAGAGGAGAAGTAGGCTATTTTAGTTTCGTAAAAAAGTACTTTTCGGGTACAAATGGCGTTTTCGGCAAATAGAATCACTTTTCTTTCGCCCATTTCCTAAATTTGGTTAATCGGGCATGCGCGAAGGAGTCCATGATGTTATTTATGCAAAATTTGTCGATTTGGAGAAGTAGGCTTCTTTAGTTTCGTAAAAAAGTACTTTTCGGGTACAAATGGCGTTTTCGGCAAATAGAATCACTTTTGTTTCGCCCATTTCCAAAATTTGGTTAATCGGGCATGCGCGAAGTGGTCCATGATGTTATTTATGCAAAGTTTGTCGATTTGGAGGAGAAGTAGGCTTCTTTAGTTTCGTAAAAAAGTACTTTTCGGGTACAAATGGCGTTTTCGGCAAATAGAATCACTTTTCTTTCGCCCATTTCCTAAATTTGGTTAATCGGGCATGCGCGGAAAAGTCCACCATGCTATTTATGCCAAATTGGTCGATTTGGAGGAGAAGTAGGCTTTTTTAGTTTCGTAAGGAAGTACTTTTCGGGTACAAATGGCGTTTTCGGCAAATAGAATCACTTTTCTTTCGCCCATTTCCTAAATTTGGTTAATCGGGGTACGCGAAGGAATCCATGATGTTATTTATGCAAAGTTTGTCGATTTGGAGGAGAAGTAGGCTTTTTTAGTTTCGTAAAGAAGTACTTTTCGGGTACAAATGGCGTTTTCGGCAAATAGAATCACTTTTCTTTCGCCCATTTCATAAATTTGGTTAATCGGGCATGCGCGAAAGAGTCCACGATGTTATTTATGCAAAATTGGGTCGATTTGGAGGAGAAGTAGGCTTTTTCAGTTTCGTAAAAAAGTACTTTGCGGGTACAAATGGCGTTTTCGGCAAATAGAATCACTTTTCTTTGTCGCCCATTTCCTAAATTTGGTTAATCGGGCATGCGTGAAAGAGTCCATGATGTTATTTATGCAAAATTTGTCGATTTGGAGGAGAAGTAGGCTTTTTTAGTTTCGTAAAAAAGTACTTTTCGGGTACAAATGGCGTTTTCGGCAAATAGAATCACTTTTCTTTCGCCCATTTCCTAAATTTGGTTAATCGGGCATGCGTGAAAGAGTCCATGATGTTATTTATGCAAAATTTGTCGATTTGGAGGAGAAGTAGGCTTTTTTAATTTTTCCTCAAAAAGTACTCTTCGGGAACAAATGGCGTTTTCGGCAAATAGAATCACTTTTCTTTCGCCCATTTCCTAAATTTGGTTAATCGGGCATGCGCGAAAGAGTCCATGATGTTATTTATGCAAAATTTGTCGATTTGGAGGAGAAGTAGGCTTTTTTAGTTTCGTAAAAAAGTACTTTTCGGGTACAAATGGCGTTTTCGGCAAATAGAATCACTTTTCTTTCTCCCATTTCCTAAATGTGGTTAATCGGGCGTGCGCGAAGGACTCCACGATGTTATTTATGCAAAGTTTGTCGATTTGGAGGAGAAGTAGGCTTTTTTAGTTTCGTAAAGAAGTACTTTTCGGGTACAAATGGCGTTTTCGGCAAATAGAATCACTTTTCTTTCGCCCATTTCCTAAATTTGGTTAATCGGGCATGCGCCAAGGAGTCCACGATGTTATTTATGCAAAATTGGTCGATTTAGAGGAGAAGTAGGCTATTTTAGTTTCGTAAAAAAGTACTTTTCGGGTACAAATGGCGTTTTCGGCAAATAGAATCACTTTTCTTTCGCCCATTTCCTAAATTTGGTTAATTGGGCATGCGCGAAGGAGTCCATGATGTTATTTATGCAAAATTTGTCGATTTGGAGGAGAAGTAGGCTTCTTTAGTTTCGTAAAAAAGTACTTTTCGGGTACAAATGGCGTTTTCGGCAAATAGAATCACTTTTCTTTCGCCCATTTCCTAAATTTGGATAATCGGGCATGCGCGAAAGAGTCCACCATGTTATTTATGCACAATTTGTCGATTTAGAGGAGAAGTAGGATTTTTTACTTTCGTAAAAAAGTACTTTTCGGGTACAAATGGCGTTTTCGGCAAATAGAATCACTTTTCTTTCGCCCATTTCCTAAATTTGGTTAATCGGGCGTGCGCGAAGGAGTCCATGATGTTATTTATGCAAAGTTTGTCGATTTGGAGGAGAAGTAGGCTTTTTTAGTTTCGTAAATAAGTACTTTTCGGGTACAAATGGCGTTTTCGGCAAATAGAATCACTTTTCTTTCGCCCATTTCCTAAATTTGGTTAATCGGGCATGCGCAAAGGAGTCCACCATGTTATTTATGCAAAATTGGTCGATTTAGAGGAGAAGTAGGCTTTTTTAGTTTCGTAAAAAAGTACTTTTCGGGTACAAATGGCGTTTTCGGCAAATAGAATCACTTTTCTTTCGCCCATTTCCTAAATTTGGTTAATCGGACGTGCGCGAAGGAGTCCATGATGTTATTTATGCAAAGTTTGTCGATTTGGAGGAGAAGTAGGCTTTTTTAGTTTCGTAAATAAGTACTTTTCGGGTACAAATGGCGTTTTCGGCAAATAGAATCACTTTTCTTTCGCCCATTTCCCAAATTTGGTTAATCGGGCATGCGCAAAGGAGTCCACCATGTTATTTATGCAAAATTGGTCGATTTAGAGGAGAAGTAGGCTTTTTTAGTTTCGTAAAAAAGTACTTTTCGGGTACAAATGGCGTTTTCGGCAAATAGAATCACTTTTCTTTCGCCCATTTCCTAAATTTGGTTAATCGGACGTGCGCGAAGGAGTCCATGATGTTATTTATGCAAAGTTTGTCGATTTGGAGGAGAAGTAGGCTTTTTTAGTTTCGTAAATAAGTACTTTTCGGGTACAAATGGCGTTTTCGGCAAATAGAATCACTTTTCTTTCGCCCATTTCCCAAATTTGGTTAATCGGGCATGCGCAAAGGAGTCCACCATGTTATTTATGCAAAATTGGTCGATTTAGAGGAGAAGTAGGCTTTTTTAGTTTCGTAAAAAAGTACTTTTCGGGTACAAATGGCGTTTTCGGCAAATAGAATCACTTTTCTTTCGCCCATTTCCTAAATTTGGTTAATCGGGCATGCGTGAAAGAGTCCATGATGTTATTTATGCAAAATTTGTCGATTTGGAGGAGAAGTAGGCTTTTTTAATTTTTCCTCAAAAAGTACTCTTCGGGAACAAATGGCGTTTTCGGCAAATAGAATCACTTTTCTTTCGCCCATTTCCTAAATTTGGTTAATCGGGCATGCGCGAAAGAGTCCATGATGTTATTTATGCAAAATTTGTCGATTTGGAGGAGAAGTAGGCTTTTTTAGTTTCGTAAAAAAGTACTTTTCGGGTACAAATGGCGTTTTCGGCAAATAGAATCACTTTTCTTTCTCCCATTTCCTAAATGTGGTTAATCGGGCGTGCGCGAAGGACTCCACGATGTTATTTATGCAAAGTTTGTCGATTTGGAGGAGAAGTAGGCTTTTTTAGTTTCGTAAAGAAGTACTTTTCGGGTACAAATGGCGTTTTCGGCAAATAGAATCACTTTTCTTTCGCCCATTTCCTAAATTTGGTTAATCGGGCATGCGCCAAGGAGTCCACGATGTTATTTATGCAAAATTGGTCGATTTAGAGGAGAAGTAGGCTATTTTAGTTTCGTAAAAAAGTACTTTTCGGGTACAAATGGCGTTTTCGGCAAATAGAATCACTTTTCTTTCGCCCATTTCCTAAATTTGGTTAATCGGGCATGCGCGAAGGAGTCCATGATGTTATTTATGCAAAATTTGTCGATTTGGAGAAGTAGGCTTCTTTAGTTTCGTAAAAAAGTACTTTTCGGGTACAAATGGCGTTTTCGGCAAATAGAATCACTTTTGTTTCGCCCATTTCCAAAATTTGGTTAATCGGGCATGCGCGAAGTGGTCCATGATGTTATTTATGCAAAGTTTGTCGATTTGGAGGAGAAGTAGGCTTCTTTAGTTTCGTAAAAAAGTACTTTTCGGGTACAAATGGCGTTTTCGGCAAATAGAATCACTTTTCTTTCGCCCATTTCCTAAATTTGGTTAATCGGGCATGCGCGGAAGAGTCCACCATGCTATTTATGCCAAATTGGTCGATTTGGAGGAGAAGTAGGCTTTTTTAGTTTCGTAAGGAAGTACTTTTCGGGTACAAATGGCGTTTTCGGCAAATAGAATCACTTTTCTTTCGCCCATTTCCTAAATTTGGTTAATCGGGGGTACGCGAAGGAGTCCATGATGTTATTTATGCAAAGTTTGTCGATTTGGAGGAGAAGTAGGCTTTTTTAGTTTCGTAAAGAAGTACTTTTCGGGTACAAATGGCGTTTTCGGTAAATAGAATCACTTTTCTTTCGCCCATTTCCTGAATTTGGTTAATCGGGCATGCGCAAAGGAGTCCACGATGTTATTGATGCAAAATTGGTCGATTTGGAGGAGAAGTAGGCTTTTTTAGTTTCGTAAAAAAGCACTTTTCGGGTACAAATGGCGTTTTCGGCAAATAGAATCACTTTTGTTTCGCCCATTTCCTAAATTTGGTTAATCGGGCATGCGCGAAAGAGTCCACGATGTTATTTATGCACAATTTGTCGATTTGGAGGAGAAGTAGGCTTTTTTAGTTTCGTAAAAAGGTACTTTTCGGGTACAAATGGCGTTTTCGGCAAATAGAATCACTTTTCTTTCGCCCATTTCATAAATTTGGTTAATCGGGCATCGGCGAAAGAGTCCACCATGTTATTTATGCAAAATTGGTCGATTTAGAGGAGAAGTAGGCTTTTTCAGTTTCGTAAAAAAGTCCTTTTCGGGTACAAATGGCGTTTTCGGCAAATAGAATCACTTTTCTTTCGCCCATTTCCTAAATTTGGATAATCGGGCATGCGTGAAAGAGTCCATGATGTTATTGATGCAAAATTGGTCGATTTGGAGGAGAAGTAGGCTTTTTTAGTTTCGTAAATAAGTACTTTTCGGGTACAAATGGCGTTTTCGGCAAATAGAATCACTTTTCTTTCGCCCATTTCCCAAATTTGGTTAATCGGGCATGCGCAAAGGAGTCCACGATGGTATTTATGCAAAATTGGTCGATTTGGAGGAGAAGTAGGCTTTTTCAGTTTCGTAAAAAAGTACTTTGCGGGTACAAATGGCGTTTTCGGCAAATAGAATCACTTTTCTTTGTCGCCCATTTCCTAAATTTGGTTAATCGGGCATGCGTGAAAGAGTCCATGATGTTATTTATGCAAAATTTGTCGATTTGGAGGAGAAGTAGGCTTTTTTAGTTTCGTAAAAAAGTACTTTTCGGGTACAAATGGCGTTTTCGGCAAATAGAATCACTTTTCTTTCGCCCATTTCCTAAATTTGGTTAATCGGGCATGCGTGAAAGAGTCCATGATGTTATTTATGCAAAATTTGTCGATTTGGAGGAGAAGTAGGCTTTTTTAATTTTTCCTCAAAAAGTACTCTTCGGGAACAAATGGCGTTTTCGGCAAATAGAATCACTTTTCTTTCGCCCATTTCCTAAATTTGGTTAATCGGGCATGCGCGAAAGAGTCCATGATGTTATTTATGCAAAATTTGTCGATTTGGAGGAGAAGTAGGCTTTTTTAGTTTCGTAAAAAAGTACTTTTCGGGTACAAATGGCGTTTTAAATGGCGTTTTTGGCAAATAGAGTCACTTTTCTTTCGCCCATTTCCTAAATTTGGTTAATCGGGCATGCGCGAAGGAGTCCATGATGTTATTTATGCAAAATTTGTCGATTTGGAGGAGAAGTAGGCTTCTTTAGTTTCGTAAAAAAGTACTTTTCGGGTACAAATGGCGTTTTCGGCAAATAGAATCACTTTTGTTTCGCCCATTTCCAAAATTTGGTTAATCGGGCATGCGCGAAGTGGTCCATGATGTTATTTATGCAAAGTTTGTCGATTTGGATCAGAAGTAGGCTTTTTTAGTTTCGTAAAGAAGTACTTTTCGGGTACAAATGGCGTTTTTGGCAAATAGAATCACTTTTCTTTCGCCCATTTCCTAAATTTGGTTAATCGGGCATGCGCGGAAGAGTCCACCATGCTATTTATGCCAAATTGGTCGATTTGGAGGAGAAGTAGGCTTTTTTAGTTTCGTAAAGAAGTACTTTTCGGGTACAAATGGCGTTTTCGGCAAATAGAATCACTTTTCTTTCGCCCATTTCCTAAATTTGGTTAATCGGGGGTACGCGAAGGAGTCCATGATGTTATTTATGCAAAGTTTGTCGATTTGGAGGAGAAGTAGGCTTTTTTAGTTTCGTAAAGAAGTACTTTTCGGGTACAAATGGCGTTTTCGGCAAATAGAATCACTTTTCTTTCGCCCATTTCCTGAATTTGGTTAATCGGGCATGCGCAAAGGAGTCCACCATGTTATTGATGCAAAATTGGTCGATTTGGAGGAGAAGTAGGCTTTTTTAGTTTCGTAAAAAAGCACTTTTCGGGTACAAATGGCGTTTTCGGCAAATAGAATCACTTTTGTTTCGCCCATTTCCTAAATTTGGTTAATCGGGCATGCGCGAAAGAGTCCACGATGTTATTTATGCACAATTTGTCGATTTGGAGGAGAAGTAGGCTTTTTTAGTTTCGTAAAAAAGTACTTTTCGGGTACAAATGGCGTTTTCGGCAAATAGAATCACTTTTCTTTCGCCTATTTCCTAAATTTGGTTAATCGGGCATGCGCGAAAGAGTCCACGATGTTATTTATGCAAAATTTGTCGATTTGGAGGAGAAGTAGGCTTTTTTAGTTTCGTAAAAAGGTACTTTTCGGGTACAAATGGCGTTTTCGGCAAATAGAATCACTTTTCTTTCGCCCATTTCATAAATTTGGTTAATCGGGCATCGGCGAAAGAGTCCACCATGTTATTTATGCAAAATTAGTCGATTTAGAGGAGAAGTAGGCTTTTTCAGTTTCGTAAAAAAGTCCTTTTCGGGTACAAATGGCGTTTTCGGCAAATAGAATCACTTTTCTTTCGCCCATTTCCTAAATTTGGATAATCGGGCATGCGTGAAAGAGTCCATGATGTTATTCATGCAAAATTTGTCGATTTGGAGGAGAAGTAGGCTTTTTTAGTTTCGTAAAAAAGTACTCTTCGGGAACAAATGGCGTTTTCGGCAAATAGAATCACTTTTCTTTCGCCCATTTCCTAAATTTGGTTAATCGGGCATGCGCGAAGGAGTCCATGATGTTATTTATGCAAAATTTGTCGACTTGGAGGAGAAGTAGGCTTTTTTAGTTTCGTAAAAAAGTACTTTTCGGGTACAAATGGCGTTTTCGGCAAATAGAATTACTTTTCTTTCGCCCATTTCCTAAATTTGGTTAATCGGGCATGCGTGAAAGAGTCCATGATGTTATTTATGCAAAATTTGTCGATTTGGAGGAGAAGTAGGCTTTTTTAGTTTTTCGTAAAAAAGTACTTTTCGGGTACAAATGGAGTTTTCGGCAAATAGAATCACTTTTCTTTCGCCCATTTCCTAACTTTGGTTAATCGGGCGTGCGCAAAGGAGTCCACGATGTTATTTATGCAAAATTGGTCGATTTGGAGGAGAAGTAGGCTTTTTCAGTTTCGTAAAAAAGTACTTTGCGGGTACAAATGGCGTTTTCGGCAAATAGAATCACTTTTGTTTCGCCCATTTCCTAAATTTGGTTAATCGGGCATGCGTGTAAGAGTCCATGATGTTATTTATGCAAAATTTGTCGATTTGGAGGAGAAGTAGGCTTTTTTAGTTTCGTAAAAAAGTACTTTTCGGGTACAAATGGCGTTTTCGGCAAATAGAATCACTATTCTTTCGCCCATTTCATAAATTTGGTTAATCGGGCATGCGTGAAAGAGTCCATGATGTTATTGATGCAAAATTTGTCGATTTGGAGGAGAAGTAGGCTTTTTTAGTTTTTCGTAAAAAAGTACTCTTCGGGAACAAATGGCGTTTTCGGCAAATAGAATCACTTTTCTTTCGCCCATTTCCTAAATTTGGTTAATCGGGCATGCGCGAAGGAGTCCATGATGTTATTTATGCAAAATTTGTCGATTTGGAGGAGAAGTAGGCTTTTTTAGTTTCGTAAAAAAGTACTTTTCGGGTACAAATGGCGTTTTCGGCAAATAGGATCACTTTTCTTTCGCCCATTTCCTAAATTTGGTTAATCGGGCATGCGTGAAAGAGTCCACGATGTTATTTATGCAAAATTTGTCGATTTGGAGGAGAAGTAGGCTTTTTTAGTTTTTCGTAAAAAAGTACTTTTCGGGAACAAATGGCGTTTTCGGCAAATAGAATCACTTTTCTTTCGCCCATTTCCTAAATTTGGTTAATCGGGCATGCGCGAAGGAGTCCATGATGTTATTTATGCAAAATTTGTCGATTTGGAGGAGAAGTAGGCTTTTTTAGTTTCGTAAAAAAGTACTTTTCGGGTACAAATGGCGTTTTCGGCAAATAGAATCACTTTTCTTTCGCCCATTTCCTAAATTTGGTTAATCGGGCATGCGCGAAAGAGTCCACGATGTTATTTATGCAAAATTTGTCGATTTGGAGGAGAAGTAGGCTTTTTTAGTTTCGTAAAAAAGTACTTTTCGGGTACAAATGGCGTTTTCGGCAAATAGAATCACTTTTCTTTCGCCCATTTAATCGGGCATCGGCGAAAGAGTCCACCATGTTATTTATGCAAAATTGGTCGATTTAGAGGAGAAGTAGGCTTTTTCAGTTTCGTCAAAAAGTACTTTTCGGGTACAAATGGCGTTTTCGGCAAATAGAATCACTTTTCTTTCGCCCATTTCCTAAATTTGGTTAATCGGGCATGCGTGAAAGAGTCCATGATGTTATTTATGCAAAATTTGTCGATTTGGAGGAGAAGTAGGCTTTTTTAGTTTCGTAAAAAAGTACTTTTCGGGTACAAATGGCGTTTTCGGCAAATAGAATCACTATTCTTTCGCCCATTTCATAAATTTGGTTAATCGGGCATGCGTGAAAGAGTCCATGATGTTATTCATGCAAAATTGGTCGATTTGGAGGAGAAGTAGGCTTTTTTAGTTTTTCGTAAAAAAGTACTTTTCGGGTACAAATGGCGTTTTCGGCAAATAGAATCACTTTTCTTTCGCCCATTTCCTAAATTTGGTTAATCGGGCATGCGTGAAAGAGTCCATGATGTTATTTATGCAAAATTTGTCGATTTGGAGGAGAAGTAGGCTTTTTTAGTTTTTCGTAAAAAAGTACTTTTCGGGAACAAATGGCGTTTTCGGCAAATAGAATCACTTTTCTTTCGCCCATTTCCTAAATTTGGTTAATCGGGCATGCGCGAAGGAGTCCATGATGTTATTTATGCAAAATTTGTCGATTTGGAGGAGAAGTAGGCTTTTTTAGTTTCGTAAAAAAGTACTTTTCGGGTACAAATGGCGTTTTCGGCAAATAGAATCACTTTTCTTTCGCCCATTTCCTAAATTTGGTTAATCGGGCATGCGCGAAAGAGTCCACGATGTTATTTATGCAAAATTTGTCGATTTGGAGGAGAAGTAGGCTTTTTTAGTTTCGTAAAAAAGTACTTTTCGGGTACAAATGGCGTTTTCGGCAAATAGAATCACTTTTCTTTCGCCCATTTCATAAATTTGGTTAATCGGGCATCGGCGAAAGAGTCCACCATGTTATTTATGCAAAATTGGTCGATTTAGAGGAGAAGTAGGCTTTTTCAGTTTCGTCAAAAAGTACTTTTCGGGTACAAATGGCGTTTTCGGCAAATAGAATCACTTTTCTTTCGCCCATTTCCTAAATTTGGATAATCGGGCATGCGCGAAAGAGTCCACCATGTTATTTATGCAAAATTGGTCGATTTAGAGGAGAAGTAGGATTTTTTACTTTCGTAAAAAAGTACTTTTCGGGTACAAATGGCGTTTTCGGCAAATAGAATCACTTTTCTTTCGCCCATTTCCTAAATTTGGTTAATCGGGCATGCGCGAAGGAGTCCATGATGTTATTTATGCAAAATTTGTCGATTTGGAGGAGAAGTAGGCTTTTTTAGTTTCGTAAAAAAGTACTTTTCGGGTACAAATGGCGTTTTCGGCAAATAGAATCACTTTTCTTTCGCCCATTTCATAAATTTGGTTAATCGGGCATGCGCGAAAGAGTCCATGATGTTATTTATGCAAAATTTGTCGATTTGGAGGAGAAGTAGGCTTTTTTAGTTTCGTAAAAAAGTACTTTTCGGGTACAAATGGCGTTTTCGGCAAATAGAATCACTTTTCTTTCGCCCATTTCATAAATTTGGTTAATCGGGCATCGGCGAAAGAGTCCACCATGTTATTTATGCAAAATTGGTCGATTTAGAGGAGAAGTAGGCTTTTTCAGTTTCGTCAAAAAGTCCTTTTCGGGTACAAATGGCGTTTTCGGCAAATAGAATCACTTTTCTTTCGCCCATTTCCTAAATTTGGATAATCGGGCATGCGCGAAAGAGTCCACCATGTTATTTATGCAAAATTGGTCGATTTAGAGGAGAAGTAGGATTTTTTACTTTCGTAAAAAAGTACTTTTCGGGTACAAATGGCGTTTTCGGCAAATAGAATCACTTTTCTTTCGCCCATTTCCTAAATTTGGTTAATCGGGCGTGCGCGAAGGAGTCCATGATGTTATTTATGCAAAGTTTGTCGATTTGGAGGAGAAGTAGGCTTTTTTAGTTTCGTAAATAAGTACTTTTCGGGTACAAATGGCGTTTTCGGCAAATAGAATCACTTTTCTTTCGCCCATTTCCTAAATTTGGTTAATCGGGCATGCGCAAAGGAGTCCACCATGTTATTTATGCAAAATTGGTCGATTTAGAGGAGAAGTAGGCTTTTTTAGTTTCGTAAAAAAGTCCTTTTCGGGTACAAATGGCGTTTTCGGCAAATAGAATCACTTTTCTTTCGCCCATTTCCTAAATTTGGTTAATCGGACGTGCGCGAAGGAGTCCATGATGTTATTTATGCAAAGTTTGTCGATTTGGAGGAGAAGTAGGCTTTTTTAGTTTCGTAAATAAGTACTTTTCGGGTACAAATGGCGTTTTCGGCAAATAGAATCACTTTTCTTTCGCCCATTTCCTAAATTTGGTTAATCGGGCATGCGCAAAGGAGTCCACGATGTTATTTATGCAAAATTGGTCGATTTGGAGGAGAAGTAGGCTTTTTTAATTTTTCCTCAAAAAGTACTCTTCGGGAACAAATGGCGTTTTCGGCAAATAGAATCACTTTTCTTTCGCCCATTTCCTAAATTTGGTTAATCGGGCATGCGCGAAAGAGTCCATGATGTTATTTATGCAAAATTTGTCGATTTGGAGGAGAAGTAGGCTTTTTTAGTTTCGTAAAAAAGTACTTTTCGGGTACAAATGGCGTTTTCGGCAAATAGAATCACTTTTCTTTCTCCCATTTCCTAAATGGGGTTAATCGGGCGTGCGCGAAGGACTCCACGATGTTATTTATGCAAAGTTTGTCGATTTGGAGGAGAAGTAGGCTTTTTTAGTTTCGTAAAGAAGTACTTTTCGGGTACAAATGGCGTTTTCGGCAAATAGAATCACTTTTCTTTCGCCCATTTCCTAAATTTGGTTAATCGGGCATGCGCAAAGGAGTCCACGATGTTATTTATGCAAAATTGGTCGATTTAGAGGAGAAGTAGGCTATTTTAGTTTCGTAAAAAAGTACTTTTCGGGTACAAATGGCGTTTTCGGCAAATAGAATCACTTTTCTTTCGCCCATTTCCTAAATTTGGTTAATCGGGCATGCGCGAAGGAGTCCATGATGTTATTTATGCAAAATTTGTCGATTTGGAGGAGAAGTAGGCTTCTTTAGTTTCGTAAAAAAGTACTTTTCGGGTACAAATGGCGTTTTCGGCAAATAGAATCACTTTTGTTTCGCCCATTTCCAAAATTTGGTTAATCGGGCATGCGCGAAGTGGTCCATGATGTTATTTATGCAAAGTTTGTCGATTTGGAGGAGAAGTAGGCTTTTTTAGTTTCGTAAAGAAGTACTTTTCGGGTACAAATGGCGTTTTCGGCAAATAGAATCACTTTTCTTTCGCCCATTTCCTAAATTTGGTTAATCGGGCATGCGCGGAAGAGTCCACCATGCTATTTATGCCAAATTGGTCGATTTGGAGGAGAAGTAGGCTTTTTTAGTTTTGTAAAGAAGTACTTTTCGGGTACAAATGGCGTTTTCGGCAAATAGAATCACTTTTCTTTCGCCCATTTCCTAAATTTGGTTAATCGGGGGTACGCGAAAGAGTCCATGATGTTATTTATGCAAAGTTTGTCGATTTGGAGGAGAAGTAGGCTTTTTTAGTTTCGTAAAGAAGTACTTTTCGGGTACAAATGGCGTTTTCGGCAAATAGAATCACTTTTCTTTCGCCCATTTCCTGCATTTGGTTAATCGGGCATGCGCAAAGGAGTCCACGATGTTATTGATGCAAAATTGGTCGATTTGGAGGAGAAGTAGGCTTTTTTAGTTTCGTAAAAAAGTACTTTTCGGGTACAAATGGCGTTTTCGGCAAATAGAATCACTTTTGTTTCGCCCATTTCCTAAATTTGGTTAATCGGGCATGCGCGAAAGAGTCCACGATGTTATTTATGCACAATTTGTCGATTTGGAGGAGAAGTAGGCTTTTTTAGTTTCGTAAAAAAGTACTTTTCGGGTACAAATGGCGTTTTCGGCAAATAGAATCACTTTTCTTTCGCCTATTTCCTAAATTTGGTTAATCGGGCATGCGCGAAAGAGTCCACGATGTTATTTATGCAAAATTTGTCGATTTGGAGGAGAAGTAGGCTTTTTTAGTTTCGTAAAAAGGTACTTTTCGGGTACAAATGGCGTTTTCGGCAAATAGAATCACTTTTCTTTCGCCCATTTCATAAATTTGATTAATCGGGCATCGGCGAAAGAGTCCACCATGTTATTTATGCAAAATTGGTCGATTTAGAGGAGAAGTAGGCTTTTTCAGTTTCGTAAAAAAGTCCTTTTCGGGTACAAATGGCGTTTTCGGCAAATAGAATCACTTTTCTTTCGCCCATTTCCTAAATTTGGATAATCGGGCATGCGTGAAAGAGTCCATGATGTTATTCATGCAAAATTTGTCGATTTGGAGGAGAAGTAGGCTTTTTTAGTTTCGTAAAAAAGTACTCTTCGGGAACAAATGGCGTTTTCGGCAAATAGAATCACTTTTCTTTCGCCCATTTCCTAAATTTGGTTAATCGGGCATGCGCGAAGGAGTCCATGATGTTATTTATGCAAAATTTGTCGACTTGGAGGAGAAGTAGGCTTTTTTAGTTTTTCGTAAAAAAGTACTTTTCGGGTACTAATGGAGTTTTCGGCAAATAGAATCACTTTTCTTTCGCCCATTTCCTAACTTCGGTTAATCGGGCGTGCGCAAAGGAGTCCACGATGTTATTTATGCAAAATTGGTCGATTTGGAGGAGAAGTAGGCTTTTTCAGTTTCGTAAAAAAGTACTTTGCGGGTACAAATGGCGTTTTCGGCAAATAGAATCACTTTTCTTTCGCCCATTTCCTAAATTTGGTTAATCGGGCATGCGTGAAAGAGTCCATGATGTTATTTATGCAAAATTTGTCGATTTGGAGGAGAAGTAGGCTTTTTTAGTTTCGTAAAAAAGTACTTTTCGGGTACAAATGGCGTTTTCGGCAAATAGAATCACTATTCTTTCGCCCATTTCATAAATTTGGTTAATCGGGCATGCGTGAAAGAGTCCATGATGTTATTCATGCAAAATTTGTCGATTTGGAGGGGGGGGGGGGGGGGGGGGGGGGGGGGAGAAGTAGGCTTTTTTCGTTTTTCGT
>CAXHSH010000469.1:0-25688 GCA_964019135.1 Arenicola marina
CCCCCACCCCCCGACCGTCACCCCGCGCAGCCTCATTGCCCCCCCCACCCCCGACCGTCACCCCGCGCAGCCTCATTGCCCCTCCCACCCCCCGACCGTCACCCCGCACAACATCATTGCCCCCCCCCCACCCCCCGACCGTCCCTCCGCGCAGCCTCATTGCCCCCCCCACCCCCTGACCGTCACCCCCACTGCAAACTGATTGCCCCCCGACCCCCCGACCGTCACCCACGTAGCCTTATTGCCCCCCCCCACACGTCACCCCTAGGCAGCCTCATTGCCCCCCCCCACCCCCCGACCGTCACCCGAGGGCAGCCTCAATGCCCCTCACCCCACGACCGTCACCCAGGCGCAGCCTCATTGCCAACGCCCCCCCCCCCCCTACCCCACCACCCCACGAAAGTCACCCCTGCGCAGCCTCATTGCCCCCCACCCTCCGACCGTCACCCTAGCGCACTCTCACTGCCAAATCCCCCCACCCCACCCCCACGACCGTCACCCCCGAGCCAACCTCTGTTCTAAAATTGCGGCAAATAAAATATCAACAGTAGATAATAAACCCATCCAATTCTGATATCTAGGCGACAACAGGCGCACGGCAACATGTAAAATAAGTGATCTGATACAATTATTATAATACGCTTACACAAGATATAATCATTATGGTGTACAAGTCGTGTCCCTATGAATTTAACCTAGTTCATATATTTCGTGTCAGATGATCATGACTTCCGTATGAAACGCCACTGACTCTGTTTACATGCTCAGACCTGTCATATCCGTACACACCCGTGTCACCACCACCCCATGTTTACATGCTCAGACCTGTCATATCCTGCACACCCGTGTCACCACCACCCCATGTTTACATGCTCAGACCTGTCATATCCGTACACACCTGTGTCACCACCACCCCATGTTTACATGCTCAGACCTGTCATATCCTACACACCCGTGTCACCACCACCCCATGTTTACATGCTCAGACCTGTCATATCCGTACACAGCTGTGTCACCACCACCCCATGTTTACATGCTCAGACCTGTCATATCCTACACACCCGTGTCACCACCACCCCATGTTTACATGCTCAGACCTGTCATATCCTACACACCCGTGTCACCACCACCCCATGTTTACATGCTCAGACCTGTCATATCCTACACACCCGTGTCACCACCACCCCATGTTTACATGCTCAGACCTGTCATATCCTACACACCCGTGTCACCACCACCCCATGTTTACATGCTCAGACCTGTCATATCCGTACACAGCTGTGTCACCACCACCCCATGTTTACATGCTCAGACCTGTCATATCCTACACACCCGTGTCACCACCACCCCATGTTTACATGCTCAGACCTGTCATATCCTACACACCCGTGTCACCACCACCCCATGTTTACATGCTCAGACCTGTCATATCCGTACACAGCTGTGTCACCACCACCCCATGTTTACATGCTCAGACCTGTCATATCCTACACACCCGTGTCACCACCACCCCATGTTTACATGCTCAGACCTGTCATATCCGTACACAGCTGTGTCACCACCACCCCATGTTTACATGCTCAGACCTGTCATATCCTACACACCCGTGTCACCACCACCCCATGTTTACATGCTCAGACCTGTCATATCCTACACACCCGTGTCACCACCACCCCATGTTTACATGCTCAGACCTGTTATATCCTGCACACCCGTGTCACCACCACCCCATGTTTACATGCTCAGACCTGTCATATCCGTACACACCTGTGTCACCACCACCCCATGTTTACATGCTCAGACCTGTCATATCCTACACACCCGTGTCACCACCACCCCATGTTTACATGCTCAGACCTGTCATATCCTACACACCCGTGTCACCACCACCCCATGTTTACATGCTCAGACCTGTCATATCCTACACACCCGTGTCACCACCACCCCATGTTTACATGCTCAGACCTGTCATATCCTACACACCCGTGTCACCACCACCCCATGTTTACATGCTCAGACCTGTCATATCCTACACACCCGTGTCACCACCACCCCATGTTTACATGCTCAGACCTGTCATATCCGTACACAGCTGTGTCACCACCACCCCATGTTTACATGCTCAGACCTGTCATATCCGTACACAGCTGTGTCACCACCACCCCATGTTTACATGCTCAGACCTGTCATAACCTACACACCCGTGTCACCACCACCCCATGTTTACATGCTCAGACCTGTCATATCCTACACACCCGTGTCACCACCACCCCATGTTTACATGCTCAGACCTTTCATATCCGTACACAGCTGTGTCACCACCACCCCATGTTTACATGCTCAGACCTGTCATATCCTACACACCCGTGTCACCACCATCCCATGTTTACATGCTCAGACCTGTCATATCCGTACACAGCTGTGTCACCACCACCCCATGTTTACATGCTCAGACCTGTCATATCCTACACACCCGTGTCACCACCACCCCATGTTTACATGCTCAGACCTGTCATATCCTACACACCCGTGTCACCACCACCCCATGTTTACATGCTCAGACCTGTCATATCCGTACACAGCTGTGTCACCACCATCCCATGTTTACATGCTCAGACCTGTCATATCCTACACACCCGTGTCACCACCACCCCATGTTTACATGCTCAGACCTGTCATATCCTACACACCCGTGTCACCACCACCCCATGTTTACATGCTCAGACCTGTCATATCCTACACACCCGTGTCACCACCACCCCATGTTTACATGCTCAGACCTGTCATATCCGTACACAGCTGTGTCACCACCACCCCATGTTTACATGCTCAGACCTGTCATATCCTACACACCCGTGTCACCACCACCCCATGTTTACATGCTCAGACCTGTCATATCCGTACACAGCTGTGTCACCACCACCCCATGTTTACATGCTCAGACCTGTCATATCCGTACACAGCTGTGTCACCACCACCCCATGTTTACATGCTCAGACCTGTCATATCCTACACACCCGTGTCACCACCACCCCATGTTTACATGCTCAGACCTGTCATATCCGTACACAGCTGTGTCACCACCACCCCATGTTTACATGCTCAGACCTGTCATATCCTACACACCCGTGTCACCACCACCCCATGTTTACATGCTCAGACCTGTCATATCCTACACACCCGTGTCACCACCACCCCATGTTTACATGCTCAGACCTGTCATATCCGTACACAGCTGTGTCACCACCACCCCATGTTTACATGCTCAGACCTGTCATATCCTACACACCTGTGTCACCACCACCCCATGTTTACATGCTCAGACCTGTCATATCCTACACACCCGTGTCACCACCACCCCATGTTTACATGCTCAGACCTGTCATATCCGTACACAGCTGTGTCACCACCACCCCATGTTTACATGCTCAGACCTGTCATATCCGTACACAGCTGTCTCACCACCACCCCATGTTTACATGCTCAGACCTGTCATATCCGTACACAGCTGTGTCACCACCACCCCATGTTTACATGCTCAGACCTGTCATATCCGTACACAGCTGTGTCACCACCACCCCACGTGTCATATATATCATATGGGATAAATCGATATACAGCAGGGGCGGATCCAGAAAATCTGGATACAGGGTCCGGTTTCAGGAGCGGATCCAGATATGCTGGATATGGGGACCGGTTTAGGTTTTCATATGTTAAATATTATAAATGTCGGCCCTAAAAGGGGAGGCCGGGGCCGGGTGCCCCCCTCCCCCGCCCCCCCCCCGCCGCTGGATCCGCCGCTGCTAAGGTCCCTACCACTAATATATCTACCTGGAAATATACCAGGGTATCACCACCGCTACGTGTAAGATAAAGCATTATATATACATTAACTCATTGCGCGCTATTACCGTATAAACAGACCTATGGTTTCCAATTTGTTGGCCTTGCCAACACATATACACTGATCTTCAAATAGCATGTTGACGTGTTCCATATACCCGGTGCGGTTTACTTACTACCATGACTTAGCTTCACGGGTTATCTTCGCCGTTGTCTAGCACAAGACCCTCCAATCGAGAAGCCAGATCGGCGGCCGGTTCTCTAGAAAACACGCCCGTGTCCTCTCCCGTGCTATATAAACAAGCATTTTGCTTTTCTCCAAACTTATGCAGGTCTAGGTTTTCTTTCGTTTTGATTTCACCCCTGGCCGGTGCTTCGTCCTCAAACACGATGAAGCTGCATGTCGTCTTGTGGTCCTCGCATGTAAGGTGATAACTGCGCAGCGGACGGTCAACCAGTGTAACTCTTTCCAGACGCATTGGTTCATCGCGTCGAAATGCAGGATCCCTCTCGGGAAATATTTCGCGCTGTATGACTTGAATGAATTCCTTATCTCTCTGTTCAGGGATACCCTTATAGCTGTAACAGCTTCCCCACACCACATCTATGGAATGTGGAACACCAGACGCCGTATTTCGATGTTTATGCAGTTCATTCAGGAGTGTCATCTGTGATATAGTTTCTTGCTCAAGACAGAGATTACCGTCTGCGTAACCATGACCATTAAAAACCACCAAAGCAGTTTTAGATTTGACGCCGTTGCCCCTCATAAAGTCAGCGATGACCTGTGTTACCTTGTCAGATGAAGTGACGCTTTCAATAGTCACCTGGGCTTCCCTATCGGCCGTCTGTACTGCAGAGACAGTTTTTATGTAGTCCCCTGCCTCCAGTTCTCGCCCGTATTCGTCTTTGTCGATATCCATGTGGAACTTCTTGATTTCAGTACATACAGTGTCAAATAGGTCCACCTGAGCCCCTGCAGAGAGTTTGAAGTATTCTTGGGACATCTTTGGCCTTTCTTTGTCAAGTGTTTCCTCTCCGTATAAGATACTCAGGTCCCATGCCTCATCGGCCTTGACACGTTGCATCAAGTGTGACAGTTCAACCACAATCTTGTTCCGATTTTCGTAGGATAGTTTGAAAGCGAATGTCCTGAACCGGTCTCCTCCCCCTGGCATGGTAGGCATGTTGTGGGGCGCAACAAGCAATACCTTATCAGTGTCTCTAGCGTTGGTAAATTCCCGACACCGATCGTCTGTCTCATCGCGAGCCAGATAATCTGTCTCAGGACAGTTTTCGTTTATCGGAGCATTCATAACTAAAACTGATAAGTCATGAAGGCCATTGTAATATCTCTTGAGAAATTTCGCTCTTTTAATTGACATTTCGCTTTCTTTGTCAAACCCTAGTGTTAATTCCATGCTCGGATGCAGCATCCAATCGTTAACGTCCTTATCATCGGGCAGGATGCCATGTAGCTCCGTTTTAATTTTTTCACGATAGTCATCCATTACTTTCTGTGCATCTTCTTTCATTATCTGTTCGATGTACTTGGAAAGTATCTCCAACTGAGACTTCAAATAGCCCTCACGGGGGGGAGATATGTCCTGCCCGTCCCTGTTGCCCGCTGCACCCCCGGGGGGAGGGTTATCATGGCACCCGGCGGGGTCGTTCCCCGCCACCTTGGGGATAGTTGTTCTACCAGCCAGGCCACCAGTCGCCATGGTGAAGACGCTAAGGTAGATGAGTAAGATCCCGGATTACCGTAACTTTCAAACTCCCGCCTGTGCTTGCAGTGGTGGCCGCTCGCTGCCTCTCTGAGTAGGTCCGCCTGATCAGCCCGACAGACAGCACACAGTGTGACGACGTGGTGTCTGAACTCTCGGGCGCCGCAATACAAGTTTGTCTTCTGTACACCCACGTACCACCCTGTCTGCCCCCCCCCCCGCACCACCCTGCCTTCTGTACACTCACGTACCGCCCGGCCTACCACCCATACCACTATTGCCTACCACCCCCTACCACCCTGCCTACTATCCCTCTGCTACACTCTTTGTTCAAGTCAGACTTGCGAGAAAACGAAAGCCCGGCAACCAGTTTTTGCAAAGAGCTGGCACGGGAGGAGCTCAGGAGGGTGGAGGGGTGGAGGTCGAACTGCTCACCAAGCCTAGTTTTTCTAAACGACCAAAACTAAAAAGTTAGAGGACATGGCATCCTGCCAGACGAATTCTACCACCACCACCACCTTCACCCCACACCACCGACACTACCACCACCACCGTCACCCCACAACCCCACCATTACCACCACAACCATCACCACACACCACCACCACTACCACCACCACCGTCACCTCACACCACCACCACCACCGTCACCCCACACCACCACCACTACCACCACCACCGTCACCCCACACCACCACCACTACCACCACCACCGTCACCTCACACCACCACCACCACCGTCACCCCACAACCCCACCATTACCACCACCACCGTCACCCCACAATACCACCACTACCACCACAACCGTCACCCCACACCATCACCACTACCACCACCACCGTCACCTCACACCACCACCACCACCGTCACCCCACATCCCCACCATTACCACCACCACCGTCACCCCACACCACCACCACTACCACCACCACCGTCACCCCACACCATCACCACTACCACCACCACCGTCACCTCACACCACCACCACCACCGTCACCCCACATCCCCACCATTACCACCACCACCGTCACCCCACAATACCACCACTACCACCACAACCGTCACCCCACACCATCACCACTACCACCACCACCGTCACCTCACACCACCACCACCACCGTCACCCCACATCCCCACCACTACCACCACCACCGTCACCCCACAACACCACCACTACCACCTCCACCGTCACCTCACACCACCACCACTACCACCACCACCGTCACCCCACACCACCAAAACTACCACCACCACCGTCACCCCACAACCCCACCATTACCACCACAACCGTCACCACACACCACCACCACTACCACCACCACCGTCACCTCACACCACCACCACCACCGTCACCCCACACCACCACCACTACCACCACCACCGTCACCCCACACCACCACCACTACCACCACCACCGTCACCTCACAGCACCACCACCACCGTCACCCCACAACCCCACCATTACCACCACCACCGTCACCCCACAATACCACCACTACCACCACAACCGTCACCCCACACCATCACCACTACCACCTCCACCGTCACCTCACACCACCACCACTACCACCACCACCGTCACCCCACACCACCACCACTACCACCACCACCGTCACCCCACACCACCTACACCACCACCATGCACCGTCACCCCACAACACCACCACTACCACCACCACTACCACCACCACCGTCACCCCACAACACCACCACTACCACCACTACCGTCACGTCACACCACCACCACTACCACCACCACCGTCACCCCACAACACCACCACTACCACCACTACCGTCACGTCACACCACCACCACTACCACCACCACCGTCACCCCACACTACCACCACCACCACCACCGTCACCCCGCAACACCACCACTGCCACCACCACCGTCAGCTCACAACACCAACACTACCACCACCACCGTCACCTAACACCACCACCACCCCACACCACCACTACCACCACCACCGTCACCCCACAACACCACCACTACCACCACCACCGTCACCCCACAACACCACCACTACCACCACCACCGTCACCCCACAACACCACCACTACCACCACCACCGTCACCCCACAACACCACCACTACCACCACCACCGTCACCCCACACCATTGCTTCAGATGCACCAGATTTCCGTTACAGGAGGGCTTCGGTTCAGAATACACCCATCGAAATAATGTGTAAACACGAAGTGTACGAATAACTCAGTGGGTTTGTGCCATTAAAATGACGCGCAGGCCACAGTTTGCCGCCATGTGCTAACAATAATCGGGCCGCGCTATGAGCCAGCCGTCGTGCTCGACCCGCATCCGGAGCTTAATTGCCAGTCAAATTGGTGGCAGGGCTTTAGAGCTGTCTGGTTCCTTGCTTGAGTAGTCCAAGTAATCTCTTGCAGAATCTTGTTTGAACTTTTTCAATCTCATCATAAACTTGAAACCCCAAACTTCGGTTCCATATATCAAAAGCGGTACAATAATTTTATCAAAGAGTGTTAAAGCAGCAGTCCATTAACATGTAGTATCCGGGCGTGATAGGTGCAGGACGCGGTGGCAGCGGCTGGTCCTCCCGCCACCGGTCGCTAAGCCCCGCCCCCTGTCTCCTGACTGGCTGGCTCAGTTGAGCCAGAGATCGTGTGGCACCGACGCCCAGACCGGTGCCCCCAGGGGTGATCCAGACGGGAGAATAGTGAAGGGCGGTCTAGCAAGGAGAGTGGTGTAGACCAGTCACCTCTTTGTAACTTAGAAAATAAAACTTATCGCTGGAAATAATCAACGTGTTACGATGGGAACGCCAAGGTGCGCGGACCCGGATGGGTGCGTGGGTGCGGCAAGGACGGGAGTTCATACCCCACCCACGGACACCACAAACATTCTTATCGAGCTCGAAAAATTTCGCCATTGCTCTAGTTTCCTGCGAGGCCAGAGTTTTAACAGCACATGTCCAGGAGAGTGTGCACCATTTCTATTCGTCGTCATTTGAAATACCATTTTTCGTTTTTCTTCCCAATTCCCCCGCGACGAAAAAGTATAACCTTTGTTTTCTGCATATTAATGTTGAGGCCCCATTGGTCTGAAACATTTTCCAACACATTTATCGCCGTCTGTAGTCTCCCCACGGTTTCTGCACAGTTTGCCAAGTCGTCTGCAAACATAAGAGTTGTGATACTTGGTGAATTGGCGTCAACAAAGATACCAGGACATGCTGAACCAGATATATTTACATATTCACTGATGTATAAGGAGTACAAATAAAATAATTCGTTATTGATTGGGTTGTTTTTATCAGTAGCGGTTTTAAATTTGGTAAACGTGGACCTTATAACATTGAGTACCTTGCCGTGAAGACCTTTGTTAATTAGGCTATACCGCAGTGCAGAGTGTGGTGCACTGTCCAAGGCTTCTGAGAAGTCTATGTACAGAGCATAACATCGATCCTTCTCTTTAGAGAGATACTTCTGTATAATAGCTTGCAGCGTGAACACATGGTCAACCCTGCTATAGCCTTTCCTGTAACCTGCCTGCTCCTCTTGCCTCAGGCCATGGGATTCAACCCATTCTGTTAACCTGCTGCACAGTAACTTCGTAAACACTGAGCGCAGACAGTACGGCGATCCCCCTGTAGTTATTCGTGTCTGTTTTTGACCCTTTTTTGTGTACAGGGGTAATGCGCGCCTGACCCAGAACACCCGGCTCCTATAATGCCTCACCACGGCATCCAAGTCCCACCTCAGTTAACGAAGATAACACGCGTTCTAATCGCTGAGACCTTGGACCTATATGTCGATCACGAAATTAGCCGAGCTTTTTCAGATATCTGTCATTTGGTAAAGGTTAACAGCTGTAGCTGTCGAATTGCGACCGCTAGAATGTTAAGAAGCAAACACCGAAACAAACAAAAAGCACACAAACGATACCAAGTTACATAATGCCGTAAATCGTAGATTTTCGTTATTAATAACACTGTAACACATAACCCTGTAACACATAACACTAACATAAAACACTGTAACACAGCACTATATCACATGACAGTGTAATGCTGACACACGACAATAGTAATTGTTATAGAGTATGCTGCAAGTCACACTGGCTTCATAATTTGGTAGGTTTCCAATGGCACATCATCAAATAGAGTCATTCTGTCCGCGGCCTTGGGGATTCATGTAAACATGCCTTATCGCCTAACAGCCAGCTGTAGGGTAGTTGGGGTCGGGCGGCGGGGTGGGGGGGGGGGGGTTCGGGGGCAAGTCTGGTATGTGTCGCCACACTGCGGCCTATTCACCGCAGCAGGACTGCAAACAGCCAGTCTACACATAACCAACACAATTGATCTGACTGAGCAAGACGAACAGACTGCGATAGTTTATTAATTTCGCCGATCTGGATTGTACTTTATGACCGTTTAACGAACACCCGATTGTACGTAAAGACCGCTAAACTTACCCCCTCTGGTTTGTACGTAAAGACCGCTAAACTTATCCCCTCTGGTTTGTACGTAAAGACCGCTAAACTTACCCCTTCTGGATTGTACGTAAAGACCGCTAAACTTACCCCCTCTGGTTTGTACATCAAGACCGTTTAACTTACCCCCTCTGGTTTGTACATCAAGACCGCTAAACTTAACCCCTCTGGTTTGTACATCAAGACCGTTTAACTTACCCCCTCTGGTTTGTACATCAAGACTGTTTAACTTACCCCCTCTGGTTTGTACATCAAGACCGCTAAACTTACCCCCTCTGGTTTGTACATCAACACCGCTAAACTTACCCCCTCTGGTTTGTACATCAACACCGTTTACTTTACCCCCTCTGGTTTGTACATCAAGACCGTTTAACTTACCCCCTCTGGTTTGTACATGAAGACCGCTAAACTTACCCCCTCCGGTTTGTACATCAAGACCGCTAAACTTACCCCCTCTGGTTTGTACATAAATACCGCTAAACTTACCCCCTCTGGTTTGTACATAAAGACCGCTAAACTTACCCCCTCTGGTTTGTACATCAACACCGTTTACTTTACCCTCTCTGGTTTGTACATCAAGACCGTTTAACTTACCCCCTCTGGTTTGTACATCTACACCGTTTACTTTACCTCCTCTGGTTTGTACATCAACACCGTTTACTTTACCCCCTCTGGTTTGTACATGAAGACCGCTAAAATTACCCCCTCTGGTTTGTACATCAAGACCGCTAAACTTACCCCCTCTGATTTGTACATCAAGACCGTTTACTTTACCCCCTCTGGTTTGTACATCAAGACCGTTTAACTTACCCCCTCTGGTTTGTACATCAAGACCGTTAAACTTACCCTTTCTGGTTTGTACATCAAGACCGCTAAACTTACCCCCTCTGGTTTGTACATCAAGACCGTTTAACTTCCCCCCTCTGGTTTGTACATCAAGACCGCTAAATTTACCCCCTCTGGTTTGTACATCAAGACCGTTTAACTTACCCCCTCTGGTTTGTACATCAACACCGTTTACTTTACCCCCTCTGGTTTGTACATAAAGACCGCTAAACTAACCCCCTCTGGTTTGTACATCAAGACCGTTTACTTTACCCCCTCTGGTTTGTACATCAAGACCGTTTACTTTACCCCCTCTGGTTTGTACATCAAGACCGCTAAACTTACCCCCTCTGGTTTGTACATCAACACCGTTTAACTTACCCCCTCTGGTTTGTACATCAACACCGTTTACTTTACCCCCTCTGGTTTGTACATCAAGACCGTTTACTTCACCCCCTCTGGTTTGTACATCAACACCGTTTACTTTACCCCCTCTGGTTTGTACATCAAGACCGTTTACTTTACCCCCTCTGATTTGTACATAAAGACCGCTAAACTTACCCCCTCTGGTTTGTACATCAAGACCGTTTAACTTACCCCCTCTGGTTTGTACATCAAGACCGATTACTTTACCCCCTCTGGTTTGTACATCAACACCGTTTACTTTACCCCCTCTGGTTTGTACATCAAGACCGCTAAACTTACCCCCTCTGGTTTGTACATCAACACCGTTTACTTTACTCCCTCTGGTTTGTACATCAAGACCGTTTACTTTACCCCCTCTGGTTTGTACATCAAGACCGCTAAACTTACCCCCTCTGGTTTGTACATCAAGACCGTTTAACTTACCCCCTCTGGTTTGTACATCAACACCGTTTACTTTACCCCCTCTGGTTTGTACATGAAGACCGTTTACTTTACCCCCTCTGGTTTGTACATCAAGACCGTTTAACTTACACCCTCTGGTTGGTACATCAAAACCGTTTACTTTACCCCCTCTGGTTTGTACATCAAGACCGTTTAACTTACCCCCTCTGGTTTGTACATCAACACCGTTTACTTTACCCCCTCTGGTTTGTACATAAAGACCGTTTACTTTACCCCCTCTGGTTTGTACATAAAGACCGTTAAACTTACCCCCTCTGGTTTGTACATCAAGACCGCTAAACTTACCCCCTCTGGTTTGTACATCAAGACCGTTTAACTTACCCCTTCTGGTTTGTACATCAAGACCGATTACTTTACCCCCTCTGGTTTGTACATCAACACCGTTTACTTTACCCCCTCTGGTTTGTACATCAAGACCGCTAAACTTACCCCCTCTGGTTTGTACATCAACACCGTTTACTTTACCCCCTCTGGTTTGTACATCAAGACCGCTAAACTTACCCCGTCTGGTTTGTACATCAACACCGTTTACTTTACCCCCTCTGGTTTGTACATCAAGACCGTTTACTTTACCCCCTCTGGTTTGTACATCAAGACCGCTAAACTTACCCCCTCTGGTTTGTACATCAAGACCGTTTAACTTACCCCCTCTGGTTTGTACATCAAGACCGTTTAACTTACCCCCTCTGGTTTGTACATCAACACCGTTTAACTTACACCCTCTGGTTGGTACATCAAAACCGTTTACTTTACCCCCTCTGGTTTGTACATCAAGACCGTTTAACTTACCCCCTCTGGTTTGTACATCAACACCGTTTACTTTACCCCCTCTGGTTTGTACATCAACACCGTTTACTTTACCCCCTCTGGTTTGTACATAAAGACCGCTAAACTTACCTCCTCTGGTTTGTACATCAACACCGTTTACTTTACCCCCTCTGGTTTGTACATGAAGACCGTTTACTTTACCCCCTCTGGTTTGTACATCAAGACCGTTTAACTTACACCCTCTGGTTGGTACATCAAAACCGTTTACTTTACCCCCTCTGGTTTGTACATCAAGACCGTTTAACTTACCCCCTCTGGTTTGTACATCAACACCGTTTACTTTACCCCCTCTGGTTTGTACATCAACACCGTTTACTTTACCTCCTCTGGTTTGTACATAAAGACCGCTAAACTTACCTCCTCTGGTTTGTACATCAACACCGTTTACTTCACCCCCTCTGGTTTGTACATCAAGACCGTTTAACTTACCCCCTCTGGTTTGTACATCAACACCGTTTACTTTACCCCCTCTGGTTTGTACATCAACACCGTTTACTTCACCCCCTCTGGTTTGTACATCAAGACCGTTTACTTTACCCCCTCTGGTTTGTACATAAAGACCGCTAAACTTATCTCCTCTGGTTTGTACATCAACACCGTTTAACTTACCCCCTCTGGTTTGTACATCAACACCGTTTACTTTACCCCCTCTGGTTTGTACATCAACACCGTTTACTTTACCCCCTCTGGTTTGTACATAAAGACCGCTAAACTTACCCCCTCTGGTTTGTACATCAAGACCGCTAAACTTACCCCCTCTGGTTTGTACATAAAGACCGCTAAACTTACCCCCTCTGGTTTGTACATCAAGACCGTTTAACTTACCCCCTCTGGTTTGTACATCAAGACCGTTTACTTTACCCCCTCTGGTTTGTACATCAACACCGTTTACTTTACCCCCTCTGGTTTGTACATAAAGACCGCTAAACTTACCCCCTCTGGTTTGTACATAAAGACCGCTAAACTTATCCCCTCTGGTTTGTACATCAAGACCGCTAAACTTACCCCCTCTCGTTTGTACATCAAGACCGCTAAACTTACCCCCTCTGGTTTGTACATCAACACCGCTAAACTTACCCCCTCTGGTTTGTACATCAAGACCGCTAAACTTATCCCTCTGGTTTGTACATCAAGACCGCTAAACTTACCCCCTCTGGTTTGTACATCAACACCGCTAAACTTACCCACTCTGGTTTGTACATCAACACCGCTAAACTTATCCCTCTGGTTTGTACGCCAAGACCGTTTAACTTACCCCCTCTGGTTTGTACATCAAGACCGTTTGCTTTACCCCCTCTGGTTTGTACATCAAGACCGTTAAACTTACCTCCTCTGGTTTGTACATCAAGACCGTTTAACTTACCCCCTCTGGTTTGTACGTCAAGACCGTATACTTTACCCCCTCTGGTTTGTACATAAAGACCGTTTAACTTACCCCCTCTGGTTTGTACATCAAGACCGTTTAACTTACCCCCTCTGGTTTGTACGTCAAGACCGTATACTTTACCCCCTCTGGTTTGTACATAAAGACCGTTTAACTTAAGAGCCGCTCTAGACCTACATGTTGAGTCGTTCTAGAGCTATATGTACACATCGCTCTAGAGCTATATGTTGAGAGTCGCTCTAGACCTACATGTTGAGAGTCGTTCTAGAGCTATATGTTGACAGTCGCTCTAGAGCTATATGTTGAGAGTCGCTCTAGACCTTTATGTCGATAGTCGTTCTAGAGCTATATGTTGAGAGCCGCTCTAGGCCTACATGTTGAGTCGTTCTAGAGCTATATGTACACATCGCTCTAGAGCTATATGTTGAGAGTCGCTCTAGACCTACATGTTGAGAGTCGTTCTAGAGCTATATGTTGACAGTCGCTCTAGAGATATATGTTGAGAGTCGCTCTAGACCTACATGTCGATAGTCGTTCTAGAGCTATATGTTGACAGTCGCTCTAGAGCTATATGTTGAGAGTCGTTCTAGAGCTATATGTTGACAGTCGCTCTAGAGCTATATGTTGACAGTCGTTCTAGAGCTATATGTTGACAGTCGCTCTAGAGCTATATGTTGACAGTCGCTCTAGACCTACATGTTGAGAGTCGTTCTAGAGCTATATGTTAACAGTCGCTCTGAAGCTTTATGTTGACAATCACTCTAGAGCTATATGTTGACAGTCGCTCTAGAGCTATATGTTGACAGTCGTTCCAGAGCTATATGTTGAGATCGTTCTAGAGCTATTTGTTGACAGTCACTCCAGAGCTATATGTTGACAGTTGCTCCAGAGCTTTATGTTGACAGTCGCTCTAGAGCTATATGTTAAGAGTCGCTCTGGAGCTATATGTTGACAGTCGCTCTAGAGCTATATGTTGACAGTTGCTCTAGAGCTATATTTTGACAGTCGCTCTGGAGCTATATGTTGAGAGTCGTTCTAGAGCTATATGTTGAGATCGTTCTAGAGCTATATGTTGACAGTCGTTCTAGAGCTAAAAGTTGACAGTCGTTCTAGAGCTAAAAGTTGACAGTCGCTCTAGAGCTATATGTTGACAGTCGCTCTAGAGCTTCATGTTGACAGTCGCTCTAGAGCTATATGTTAAGAGTCGCTCTGGAGCTATATGTTGACAGTCGCTCTAGAGCTATGTGTTGACAGTCGCTCTAGAGCTATATGTCGACAGTCGTTCTACAGCTATATGTTGAGATCGTTCAAGAGCCATATGTTGACAGTCGCTCTAGAGCTATATGTTGAGATCGTTCTAGAGCTATATGTTAAGAGTCGCTCTGGAGCTATACGTTGACAGTCGCTTTAGAGCTATATGTTGACAGTCGCTCTAGAGTTATATGTTGACAGTCGTTTTAGAGCTATATGTTGAGATCGTTCTAGAGCTATATGTTGACAGTCGCTCTAGAGCTATATGTTGAGAGTCGTTCTAGAGCTATATGTTGACAGTCGCTCTAGAGATATACGTTGACAGTCGCTCTGAAGCTATATGTTGACAGTCGCACTAGAGCTATATGTTGAGAGTCGTTCTAGAGCTATTTGTCGACAGTCGTTTTAGAGCTATATGTTGAGATCGTTTTAGAGCTATATGTTGACAGTCGCTCTAGAGCTATATGTTGAGAGTCGTTCTAGAGCTATATGTTCAGAGTCGCTCTGAAGCTATATGTTCACAGTCGTTCTAGAGCTATATGTTGACAGTCGATCTAGAGATAAAAGTTGACAGTCGCTCCAGAGCTGTATGTTGACAGTCGCTCCAGAGCTATATTTTGACAGTCGTTCTAGAGCTAAAAGTTGACAGTCGCTCTAGAGCTATATGTTGACAGTCGCTCTAGAGCTATATGTTGACAGTCGCTCTAGAGCTATATGTTGACAGTCGCTCTAGAGCTACGTGTTGACAGTCGCTCTAGAGCTATATGTTGACAGTCGTTCTACAGCTTTATGTTAAGAGTCGCTCTGGAGCTATATGTTGACAGTCGCTGTAGAGCTATATGTTGAGATCGTTCTAGAGCTATATGTTAAGAGTCGCTCCGGAGCTATATGTTGACAGTCGCTCTGGAGCTATATGTTGACAGTCGCTCTAGAGCTATATGTTGACAATCGTTTTAGAGCTATATGTTGCGATCGTTCTGGAGCTATATGTTGACCGTCGCTCTAGAGCTCTATGTTGAGAGTCGTTCTAGAGCTATATGTTGACAGTCGCTCTAGAGCTATATGTTGACAGTCGCTCTGAAGCTATATGTTGACAGTCGCTCTAGAGCTATATGTTGAGATCGTTCTAGAGCTATATGTTAAGAGTCGCTCTGGAGCTATATGATGACAGTCGCTCTAGAGCTATATATTGAGAGTCGCTGTAGAGCTATATGTTGAGAGTCGTTCTAGAGCTATATGTTGAAATCGTTCTAGAGCTATATGTTGACCGTCGCTCTAGAACTATATGTTGAGATCGTTCTAGAGCTATATGTTAAGAGTCGCTCTGGAGCTATATGTTGACGGTCGCTGTAGAGCTATATGTTAAGAGTCGCTCTTGGGCTATATGTTGACAGTCGCTCTAGAATTATATGTTGACAGTCGTTCTAGAGCTATATGTTGATAGTCGCTCTAGAGCTAAAAGTTGACAGTCGCTCTAGAGCTATATGTTAAGAGTCGCTGTGGAGCTATATGTTGACAGTCGCTCTAGGGCTATATGTTGACAGTCGCTCTAGAGCTATATGTTGACAGTCGCTCTAGAACTATATGTTGAGATCGTTCTAGAGCTATATGTTAAGAGTCGCTCTGGAGCTATATGTTGACGGTCGCTGTAGATCTATCTGTTAAGAATCGCTCTTGGGCTATATGTTAAGAGTCGCTGTGGAGCTATATGTTGACAGTCGTTCTAGAGCTATATGTTGAGATCGTTCTAGAGCTATATGCTGCCAGTCGCTCTAGAACTATATGTTGAGATCGTTCTAGAGCTATATGTTAAGAGTCGCTCTGGAGGTATACATTGACGGTCGCTGTAGAGCTATATGTTAAGAGTCGCTCTTGGGCTATATGTTGACAGTCGCTCTAGAATTATATGTTGACGGTCGTTCTAGAGCTATATGTTGAGAGTCGCTCTAGAGCTATAAGTTGACAGTCGCTCTAGAGCTATAAGTTGACAGTCGCTCTAGAGCTATATGTTAAGAGTCGCTGTGGAGCTATATGTTGACAGTCGCTCTAGAGCTATATGTTGACAGTCGCTCTAGAGCTATATGTTGACAGTCGCTCTAGAACTATATGTTGAGATCGTTCTAGAGCTATATGTTAAGAGTCGCTCTGGAGCTATATGTTGACGGTCGCTGTAGAGCTATCTGTTAAGAATCGCTCTTGGGCTATATGTTAAGAGTCGCTGTGGAGCTATATGTTGACAGTCGTTCTAGAGCTATATGTTGAGATCGTTCTAGAGCTATATGTTGAAAGTCGCTCTAGAACTATATGTTGAGATCGTTCTAGAGCTATATGTTAAGAGTCGCTCTGGTGGTATACATTGACGGTCGCTGTAGAGCTATATGTTAAGAGTCGCTCTTGGGCTATATGTTGACAGTCGCTCTAGAATTATATGTTGACAGTCGTTCTAGAGCTATATGTTGACAGTCGCTCTAGAGCTATAAGTTGACAGTCGCTCTAGAGCTATATGATAAGAGTCGCTGTGGAGCTATATGTTGACAGTCGTTCTAGAGCTATATGTTGAGATCGTTCTAGAGCTATATGTTGACAGTCGCTCTAGAACAATATGTTGAGATCGTTCTAGAGCTATATGTTAAGAGTCGCTCTGGAGGTATACGTTGACGGTCGCTGTAGAGCTATATGTTAAGAGTCGCTCTTGGGCTATATGTTGACAGTCGCTCTAGAATTATATGTTGACAGTCGTTCTAGAGCTATATGTTGATAGTCGCTCTAGAGCTATAAGTTGACAGTCGCTCTAGAGCTATATGTTAAGAGTCGCTGTGGAGCTATATGTTGACAGTCATTCTAGAGCTATATGTTGACAGTCGCTCTAGAGCTATATGTTGACAGTCGCTCTAGAGCTATATGTTGACAGTCGCTCTAGAGCAATATGTTGACAGTCGCTCTAGAGCTATATATTGACAGTCGCTCTAGAGCTATATGTTGACAGTCGCTCTAGAGCTATATGTTGACAGTCGCTCTAGAGCTATATGATGACAGTCGCTCTAGAGCTATATGTTGACAGTCGCTCTAGAGCTATATGTTGACAGTCGCTCTGGAGCTATATGTTGACAGTCGCTCTAGAGCTATATGTTGACAGTCGCTCTAGAGCAATATGTTGACAGTCGCTCTAGAGCTATATGTTGACAGTCGCTCTAGAGCTATATGTTGACAGTCGCTCTAGAGCTATATGTTGACAGTCGCTCTAGAGCTATATGATGACAGTCGCTCTAGAGCTATATGTTGACAGTCGCTCTAGAGCTATATGTTGACAGTCGCTCTGGAGCTATATGTTGACAGTCGCTCTAGAGCTATATGTTGACATTCGTTCTAGAGCTAAAAGTTGACAGTCATTCTTGAGCTATATGTTGACAGTCGCTCTAGAGCTGTTTGTTGACAGTCGTTTTAGAGCTATATGTTGAGATCGTTCTAGAGCTATATGTTGACAGTCGCTCTAGAGCTATATGTTGAGAGTCGTTCTAGAGCTATATGTTCAGAGTCGCTCTGAAGCTATATGTTGACAGTCGCTCTAGAGCTATATGTTGACAGTCGTTCTAGAGCTAAACGTTGACAGTCGCTCTAGAGCTATATGTTGATAGTCGCTCTAGAGCTATATGTTGACAGTCGTTCTAGAGCTAAAAGTTGACAGTCGCTCTAGAGCTATATGTTGACAGTCGCTCTAGAGCTATATGTTGGCAGTCGCTCTTGAGCTATATGTTGACAGTCGCTCTAGAGCTATATGTTGACAGCCGCTCTAGAGCTATGTGTTGACAGTCGCTCTAGAGCTATATGTTGACAGTCGTTCTACAGCTATATGTTGAGATCGTTCTAGAGCTATATGTTGACAGTCGCTCTAGAGCTATATGTTGAGATCGTTCTAGAGCTATATGTTAAGAGTCGCTCTGGAGCTATATGTTGACAGTCGCTCTAGAGCTATATGTTGACAGTCGCTCTAGAGCTATATGTTGACCGTCGTTCTAGAGCTATATGTTGAGATCGTTCTAGAGCTATATGTTGACAGTCGCTCTAGAACAATATGTTGAGATCGTTCTAGAGCTATATGTTAAGAGTCGCTCTGGAGCTATATGTTGACGGTCGCTGTAGAGCTATATGTTAAGAGTCGCTCTTGGGCTATATGTTGACAGTCGCTCTAGAATTATATGTTGACAGTCGCTCTAGAGCGAGAGGGTGTTGCTGGAGGCTGGCTGGACATGTGTGGGAGGCTGGAGGCTGGCTGGACATGTGTGGGAGGCTGGAGGCTGTCTGGACATGTGTGGGTCGCTTGAGGCTGGCTGGACATGTGTGGGTGACTGGAGGCTGGCTGGACATGTGTGGGTGGCTGGACGCTGGCTGGACATGTGTGGATGGCTTGAGGCTGGCTAGACATGTGTCGGTGGCTTGAGGCTGGCTGGACATGTGTGGGTGGCTTGAGGCTGTCTGGACATGTGTGGATGGCTTGAGGCTGGCTGGACATGTTTGTGCGGCTGCAGGACTGGCTTGAATTTCGCCGCAACGAGCTATATGTTGTTCTAGAGATGTATGTTTATCTTCAGGTTCAAGGTGGAGAGGAGTTATGCCTCCGAGGGTGACCAACTCTTGGCGAAGGAAGACATAGGATCTTTATCACGCACAAACATTTGCATATATGTGATTCGAACCACGCACCGGCCGCTGGGATCAGCCTTGGAGCACACCCTCTACAACAGCTCGCTACCTGCTAGGCTTCAGGATGACCCTCCTAGTCGCGCAAATTGCTATTTCCGCGTCGCGGAAATGATGAATGTCCCCCGATTTTACGCAAACTATAGTAACAGCTCTCTGGGACGAGAACGGATGTCATGTGATACCACTTACTTATTATAGACAATTACTGCATGTAGTGTAGTGATACTTACACAGTCGTCCAGGGAGGGCCTCACACTGCCAGCACTACGGCGATGGTAATTCGTGAAACTGCAGAACCTCCGAGTCTGCTTTCACTTAGTCAGATCTAATGAGCACCTTTTGTATATCGTGTCTTTGGTCTACATCGATATCCCTGCCGACTCGACAAGCCGATGTCATCCATATGCAGGATTTTGTTTCCAACGAATGAATTCGTGTTTTAGGTCGGACCACCTCAAACAGCTGACCCCCTCACATAGCGGACCACCTCAGACCCACCCACCCACCCGGCCAGCCGTTCACCCACAAAACAATCAACCCACCCACCCATCCACTCACCAACCAACCCGTTATCAATATTTACGTGTATTTATATATACGCATTTACGCTTATGACTGAATAAGCCTATCTGTGATCGACAGAGCTTACCGCAGTCATCGCATCGGTGATCTGTCGATAGGTCTTGGTTTGTGCTCGCTGGTGGACGCCTAGATTGGCGTTTCAACTCCAGTTTCACAAACCAAATCCGTCGTGGTGGGCCATTCCCTCACGCACGACATGTGCCCATCTACTCTTTTGGGATGCCAGATCCTCCCAAGAATCTGGATCAATGCCGAAAGCATTCATGTCCCGCTTACAAACATCCTTAAACCTAAGCATTGGCCGTCCAGTTGGCCTTTTGTCGTCAGCGAGTTCGCCGTATAGCACATCCTTAGGAATGCGTTCATCTTGCATACGATGAACGTTCCCAAGCCAACGTAGACGACTTCGCTTCACAAGAACAAGAGTGCTTGGTAGGTTGGCCCTGGCTAACACTTCAGCATTCGTGATCTTATCTTGCCAAGATATGCCTAAAATGTTTCGCAGGCAACGAAAATGGAAATTGTTCGATTTACTTTCTTGGCCACAATATGTAGTCCACGTTTCACTGCCATACAGCAGGTTGCTTACAACACACACAGGCGCCGCAGATCGACTGACACACTGGGAGTCGCGCACCGCCTACACAGAAGTTGACTACGACAAAAATACTATAACATCGCATCATCTGCAAGTTCAAGAATGAAAAACAACGCGTGGCGAAGGCGTTAGGATCTTTAGGGTTATTTTTCTGGTTTTTGAAGACACACACGTTTACATGTAGATAGGCATACATCGTAATACATTGCTCTTGATACAGTTTTACGTAACCGGATAGGTTATATATAACATTCACACCTCAACAACTTATGCTTTGCCACCGTCTCCAAACGCCTCAAAAATGACAGGTCGCCATTATACACATTCCCAGTTATCTGATCTATATATACTAGATACGCCCTTCTTGGACTTGGAACTTGCATTGGGCGGTAGGTACATATAGCACCAACACCCTGTTAATCATGTACCAACATGCAATCATAAACGACACAGCAAAGACAGGTATTTCGCCGAGACTGAATTCTCTACGGTAGTAAATAACTTCGATCTTGCAGGATGTAGATGGCGCCACTGGACGGATTGGGCTGACACTACAAGGACTGGCCGGTCGGACTGGGGAAAAAAGACAGACATGAAGCAAATTCAAGTTCAATCGAGATACACATGCATTATGCGTGTCAAGTTGTCTTTTATAATATATAAACGTTAATTTTTAGCCACTTATTTGTGGAAATAATGCGGCATAGACACTAAATATGCTCTGCGGTTCGGTTGTAAAGTGTTGTTGCTTTTGACCGGAAGTGGTTGGGGTGAACTAAATGAATACTAAATGTTGACATTAGTAACTTACACGGTGTGGTCAATGCAGATTCCATCGGCCGGCGGTTTAACCTGCGAAATTAAACCGTCATTAGTGGCAAACTACACCGCGAAACGGGACCACTGTGATAAGTGCTTGTATATGCTTACATGTATATTTGTGGATATTGGGCATGTTTTATTCCATTCTATTGTCCTGGCCGGTGTCTTGGCCCGCTATAGATAGCATTCATCACAAGAACGTCCCAAATCACCAGTAATCCCAACGATGCATGAAGCTAAAGCTGTACAGACGTGGAAATTTGTGGACGTGTTCGAATTATATGCACCGATTACTCCGCACGCATACCTCTATATAGTGAATTACGAACGGTGTCGCCATCTGGTTTAAGCAGAAAGCCTTACATGCCTATAATACATAGTATAAACATTACCGACATCGTACCAGCGCAAAGGCAGTTTTTCTACAACGATCATAATAAGTCCCGTAATTCGCATATAACGTGCTTACATTGAAGGTATTAATTTATTTTACGCCAATCAACAATTAGATTAGATCTAGTTTCCTTATAGCTTGACAAATATAACTGGAGGATATATATATACTTAGGTCTTTAAGACTGACATTGTTAGTAAATGATATATAGGCTATTACCCGCAATCGACTTTAGCAATATGGTGACTGGCACTCACCTCGACCCCAGTGAAAGTGTTTCTTCCGATAAGCTTTCATCTTTTCCTCTGAAGAAACCACAGAATGATGATGAAGGTGGAAATAATATAATTGTATGAATATAGGTCTATATTTAGACATTATATCACGCCGTCTTGTAGCTGCTTGGATATTACGCCATTAATTTACTCTGCATTAATGTTGAACCTAAGACTGATTTCCTCGTTTCCAGCGTTAGTGTGTCCGAATTGGATGAATCTGAGGAATTGGATCTATTGTTAAATTCTGCATCTGCTGGAAAATTTTTATTTAATGGGTTAAAGATTTCACACCTGCACGCATATTTCGTTATTGGAGTCTTCATCAGCTGCCTAATTTGCCATAAATAAGTCGCATCTTCATTAATAGTCGCGTTTAATCCTTGCATCCTAACTGAAGGAAATGATTGGTTGTTGGTTGTATATTCAGAACACTTTAACCAAGTCTGGTCACATCGCGGTCACAATAGGAGAAGATAAGGAAAAGCAGAGCAATGCCCCCGGGGTAACCCCCTACTCTTTGCGAAGAAAGACATGGTATCTTTATCCTGCGACCACAGCGGGGCTCGAACCACCGATCCACGTGCCACCTGCTCTCAGGTGGCTAGAGCGCTCAATTCGAGCGCTCTAACCCGCTGAGCTATCGGGCGGCCCCAGCCGAAGTAAATGGAGCAATCATTGTGTCGCATTATATTCCGATATACTTCTACAAAACTTGCTAATGTATAACAGTGAAAAATGTAATAGTAAGAGCAGGCATTTACCTTAAGATTCGAAATGTGTTTGTTTATGCATCCCCCAGTAGCTACCGGTATATAAATGGATTACATTTTAAAACCCGTTATGTGTAAGCGCGCCCTCATGCCCTGTCTGATCTATTAATTTTCTTATACTTCGGATTCAGTTCAGCCCTACCTTCAATTTTCTTCAAGTGCGCCAGATGAGCGTCGTACTTGGCTTTGTCCTCTTGAGCTAAACCTGAAGCCAAAAGCAGTTGCATGTGAAATTACAGGTGATTACCAACGGAGTACAAGACATTGCCAGATCCCTGGGGGAGGGGTGGGGGGGGGTTAACTAATAATTTGTTCGGGTACTGCAGTGAATCCGCAGCCCATATACCCTCTGGGACCACCACTGACAGGGGCGGATCCAGATATTAGGGGGTGGGCGGAGGCTTGAATTTTGCGATTACAGTGCATAGGCGGCGGAAGCAGGGGGTTGGGGGGGGCGGAGTGGGGGCGAGCACTGGCCCTTCTTTGGCTGCTCAGTTTGCTGCTCCTGGACAGGGATGGGCTTCTTCATTCTCGGGGGCTAAACCTCTCGGTGGGGGGGGGGGGGAGGGGGGCAGGGGAGGGGCTACTGAAGCTTGATCAGGTGATTTGGGGGGTAGGGGTGTGGGGTAGGGGGTAGGAGTGTGGGGTAGGAGGTGGGTTGTGGGGCTTTTGATCCTGCGGGACTGGATCCGTCATCCAGAGATGAAACATCCCCCGAAACGTACGGAGTTTGAACCACAGCAAAATGTCATTCAGTACACTACTTCCCTATTGACAACGACGGGACATTTCGAAACCTGAATTCTAGTATTAATACAACTGAACCAGAGAATCGCATATTATTATTTTTTTGTAAGTTAGACAATTTACAGATTGAGACTTATTTATAAAGCAAGGCTTGATCTTGGACACGTACCACATTTGACTTCACAGTCGTGTTTCTTGAAGAAAAGGTTGCTGTTTCCCCCGCAACCGGTAAATGTAAACCGCTCGCAGCGAAAGGCTTTCGTGTTGTAATAATAGGCATAGACGCTGTCCTGGCATGTCCCGACTTCCATGGGAGTGTAACAGAGCTTCGGCAGCTTGTTCTCTGTGGGCGAAAATACATACAGTGAAGTTCTACGATCCAAAAATGAAATTGTACATGATACATACGATAGATCTTTAATAACTTAAATAAGAAAGTCTAGAATAATTGTTTTTCATAATATAAGGTCTGAGGCCCATGGTACATTCAACAAAAATGTGTGTATATGTGCTTCTTTATATAAATTTAGCTGTATCTCTTCTGCCCTCATGCAATTTGCGTTGTCTTCTCTTAAATTACTCATATAACAATATTTTCACTGAGAAACGTTTCAAATATTTTGAATAGAAATGATGTATTTAGGTTTAGTGTATAAGAACACACTTATTTTACCTAATAAGTAACACGACATGTTTTTAAGACACTTTTTGGGAAGTGGAAAGTGCGACGTTCCTGTAGCAGCATCACTATAGAGCATAAAGAAGCTTATACATTTTATTAATAGTATCAGTCTTAACTGGAAATAATTAGATTGCAAATGTATTATTATTATATTGTAATTATATTGATAATAATATTAGTATTGTCATAATGATAATAATATTATCATTATAATAATAACATAGTATTATTATTTTGCGTTGTTATTAATGTTAACGCAATGCAAGGTAGAAATCTCCTTAATATAACACGAGTTATTATGAACGATAAATACAAAGGAGAGCTTACTGCATGCGACATGGCACTGGTGTTCACTCCGGAAGAAGTTGCCTCCCCCTCCACAGCCGACGAAAGGCTGGCAGGTTTTGCTCTTGGAGTCGAAGTGAAATCCCCTGACGGGCTCTTCGCATCCCGTTGTGGAGTGCATCACCTGGCAGGCCACGGATTCTGGATACAGCAAACAAATCCTCGTGAAAACCGGACTGGGCGCTATATTATCCCCGGCATCAATTGTGGATTGACTGTTAACGTGAATAACAGAAGTCAATGGCAGAACAGCAGGTGCTCTATAGCAGGCATGCCGTTGATTCGAGTCGAACCACGCACCGACCTCATGGTAGGGGCTGATATAGAAGGAGGAGGTGGGGATGGGTGGGTGGGGGGGGGGGGGGCGGTAAGGCGGTTGGAAACGAGTGCATACACTGCTGTATGTCAGGTTTGCCGTCCAAATACATCATAATGTCACATTATGTAGATGCTTCCCTACATAAAAAAAGGTACATCTGAGGTATGAAATTAACCCCCCCCCTCCACCCCCCACCTTGTCGTAAAAGATGGGTGGACCCCCGGTGATTT
>CAXHSH010000470.1:0-21314 GCA_964019135.1 Arenicola marina
CTCTGGTAGCGGCGTGTTCTCCCTTCTTGCTTGGTACTTGCCGACTCTGGTAGCTGTATTAGATGTGGATCCCTACATCCTTCCTTCAGAAGCTGCAATCAGTGCATGTAGCTAGATTGGCATGTGAGGTCGCTAAATATGGGTTCCTAGATTTAGTTGTAATAAACCCCTTTGTGAGCTATGAATAAGCGATCTACATTTGACAGCATGTGGTGAAGGTATTCTGCAACTTTCTTCATCTGTCAAAGCTTTCTACCAGCGCATTATAATAACATGTAGTGAGGTTCTTCCCCTGTCATATCCTCGCGCCTTCCGCCTTGCTCACCCAATGTACTGGTATAGCTCGGGCCGCCTGTCGCCTTCCACACCTCAACGCTTAGGGGGGGGGCTGAGGAGGCTGGCTGGGGGGGGGGGGGGAGGTTGAGGGGGTTGGCTGAGGGTGAAGCCTGAGGGGGCTGGCTGGGGGGTGGGGCTGGCTGAGGGGGGCTGGCTGAGGGAGCTGGCTGGGGGGGGGGGGCTGGCTGAGGCGGCTGGCTAAGGCTGGCTGGGGGGGGGGGGGAGCTTGAGGGGCTTGGCTGAGGGGGCAGCTTGATGGGGCTGGCTGGGGGTGGGAGGTTGAGGGGGTTGGCTGAGGGGGCAGCTTGAGGGGGCTGGCTGAGGGGGCTGGCTGAGGGGGGCAGGCAGAGGGGGCTGGCTGAGGGGGGCTGGCTGAGGGGGCTGGCTGAGGGGGCAGACTGAGGGGGCTATGGGGGGGGGGCTGGCTGAGGGGTGGCGGGGGCTGGCTGAGGGGGCAGGCTGAGGGGCCTGGCTAAGGGGGCTGGCTAGGGGGGGGGCTGGTTAAGGGGGCTGGCTGAGGGGGCTGGCTGGGGATGCTGGCTAAGGGGGCTGGTTGAGGTGGCAGGCTGGGGGGGGGGCTGCTGATGGGGCAGGATGAGGGGGCTGGCGGGGGGGGGGGCTTGCTGAGGGGGGCTGGCTAAGGGGGCTGGCTGAGGTGGCAGTCTGGGGGAGGGCCTGCTGAGGGGGCTAGCTGAGGCGGCTGGCTGAGGAGGCTGGCTGGGGGGGGGAGGCTGAGGGGGCAGGTTGAGGGGGCTGGCTGGGGAGGGGGGGGCTGGCTGAGGGGGCTGGCTGGGGAGGGGGGGGGGAGGCTAGGGCATACTGCCTTGAGTGGAGCGCTCTCTCTTTAGCTCATTAATTCTGATATCAAGTACTATTGAAGGTTGGAACCATTTGAATCGGCTACTTCTTGAAGCTGGTCACATTACAAAACCTAGTTTTGCCAACTTGCAGACAGCTTGGCACATGTTCGTTTTCATGTAAGCGTAGATGTCCAGATGTGCGTATAATTCACACTTGGAATCACGTGTTTTGGTTTGCCAGCAATCGTACTAATGTAAGCCCAAATCATGTAGATGTCATGGTATTTTAAATGTCGGTCCGACTGTCGGTAATTTAAGGCGGGTTGGTTGTGTTTTAGTCGGAGAAACTGACGGCCAAATTGTATTCATTTTGGGTTTATTTCCTCGGACATACAACTCGATACCACATCCCTCCTAAGCGTAAAACCCAATCTCGCATGAAACCGAAACGTCTGCGAACTAATTGGCAGCAGTAGGACAGACACATGTATACTGCATTTAACGACACGTCAGTTGGACAGACACATGCATACTGCATTTAACGACACGTCAGTAGGACAGATACATGCAGACGGCATTTAACGACACGTCAGTAGGACAGACACATGCAGACTGAATTTAACGACACGTCAGTAGGACAGATACATGCAGACGGCATTTAACGACACGTCAGTAGGACAGACACATGCAGACTGAATTTAACGACACGTCAGTAGGACAGACATATCTAGACTGCATTTAACGACACGTCTTTAGGACAGACACATGCAGACTGCATTTAATGACACGTCAGTAGGACAGACACATGCAGACTGCATTTAACGACACGTCAGTAGGACAGACACATGCAGACTGAATTTAACGACACGTCAGTAGGACAGACATATCTAGACTGCATTTAACGACACGTCTTTAGGACAGACACATGCAGACTGCATTTAATGACACGTCAGTAGGACAGATACATGCAGACGGCATTTAACGACACGTCAGTAGGACAGACACATGCAGACTGAATTTAACGACACGTCAGTATGACAGACATATCTAGACTGCATTTAACGACACGTCTTTAGGACAGACACATGCAGACTGCATTTAATGACACGTCAGTAGGACAGACACATGCAGACTGCATTTAACGACACGTCAGTAGGACAGACACATGCAGATTGCATTTAACGACACGTCAGTAGGACAGACACATGCAGACTGAATTTAACGACACGTCAGTAGGACAGACACATGCAGACTGAATTTAACGACACGTCAGTAGGACAGACACATGCCGACTGCATTTAACGACACGTCAGTAGGACAGACATATCTAGACTGCATTTAACGACACGTCTTTAGCACAGACACATGCAGACTGCATTTAATGACACGTCAGTAGGACAGACACACGCAGACTGCATTTAACGACACGTCAGTAGGACAGACATATCTAGACTGCATTTAACGACACGTCTTTAGGACAGACACATGCAGACTGCATTTAACGACACGTCAGTCGGACGGACACATGCAGGCTGCCTTTAATGACACGTCAGTAGGACAGACACATGCAGACTGCATTTAACAACACGTCAATAGGACAGACACATGCAGACTGCATTTAACGGCACGTCAGTAGGACAGACACATGCAGACTGCGTTTAACGACACGTCAGTAGGACAGACACATGCAGACTGCATTTAACGACACGTCAGTTGGACAGACACATGCAGACTGCATTTAACGACACGTCAGTAGGACAGATACATGCAGACGGCAAGCAATACGTCAATGGGACAAACACATGCAGATTGCATTTAACGACACGTCAGTAGGACAGACACATGCAGACTGCATTTAACGACACGTCAGTAGGACAGACACATGCAGACTGCATTTAACGACACGTCAGTAGGACAGACACATGCAGACTGAATTTAACGACACGTCAGTAGGACAGACACATGCAGACTGCATTTAATGACACGTCAGTAGGACAGACACATGCAGACTGCATTTAACGACACGTCAGTAGGACAGACACATGCAGATTGCATTTAACGACACGTCAGTAGGACAGACACATGCAGACTGAATTTAACGACACGTCAGTAGGACAGACACATGCAGACTGAATTTAACGACACGTCAGTAGGACAGACACATGCCGACTGCATTTAACGACACGTCAGTAGGGCAGACATATCTAGACTGCATTTAACGACACGTCTTTAGGACAGACACATGCAGACTGCATTTAATGACACGTCAGTAGGACAGACACACGCAGACTGCATTTAACGACACGTCAGTAGGACAGACATATCTAGACTGCATTTAACGACACGTCAGTAGGACAGACATATCTAGACTGCATTTAACGACACGTCTTTAGGACAGACACATGCAGACTGCATTTAACAACACGTCAGTCGGACGGACACATGCAGACTGCATTTAATGACACGTCAGTAGGACAGACACATGCAGACTGCATTTAACAACACGTCAATAGGACAGATACATGCAGACTGCATTTAACGGCACGTCAGTAGGACAGACACATGCAGACTGCGTTTAACGACACGTCAGTAGGACAGACACATGCAGACTGCATTTAGCGACACGTCAGTAGGACAGACACATGCAGACTGCATTTAGCGACACGTCAGTAGGACAGATACATGCAGACGGCATTTAGCAATACGTCAATGGGACAAACACATGCAGATTGCATTTAACGACACGTCAGTAGGACAGACACATGCAGACTGCATTTAACGACACGTCAGTAGGACAGACACATGCAGACTGCATTTAACGACACGTCAGTCGGACGGACACATGCAGACTGCATTTAATGACACGTCAGTAGGACAGACACATGCAGACTGCATTTAACAACACGTCAATAGGACAGACACATGCAGACTGCATTTAACGGCACGTCAGTAGGACAGACACATGCAGACTGCGTTTAACGACACGTCAGTAAGACAGACACATGCAGACTGCATTTAACGACACGTCAGTTGGACAGACACATGCAGACTGCATTTAACGACACGTCAGTAGGACAGATACATGCAGACGGCATTTAGCAATACGTCAATGGGACAAACACATGCAGATTGCATTTAACGACACGTCAGTAGGACAGACACATGCAGACTGCACTTAACGACACGTCAGTAGGACAGACACATGCAGACTGCATTCAACGACACGTCAGTAGGACAGACACATCCAGACTGCATTTAACAACACGTCAGTAGGACAGACACATGCAGACTGCATGTTAACAACACGTCAGTAGGACAGACACATGCAGACTGCATTTAACAACACGTCAGTAGCACAGACACATGCAGACTGCATGTTAACAACACGTCAGTAGGACAGACACATGCAGACGGCATTTGACGACGTCTTTAGGACTAATATCTTGACTGCATTTAACGACACGTCTTTAGGACAGACATATCTAGACTACATTTAACGACACGTCTTTAGGACTAATATCTAGACTGCATTTAACGACACGTCAGTAGGCCAGGTTCCTCTACACTGCATTTAACGAAACGTCAGTAGGACAGGCACATGCAGACTTCATTTAACGACATGTCGATAGGAATGACACGTCTAGAGACTTCATTTAACAACATGTCGGTGGGACAGACACATCCAGACTTCATTACAATCTTTAGTCTCTTATCAGCCTGTCTGAGAATTTAAACGTTGGCTTTCGTGAGGCTAGACAGTGCACGGGTAAAAAGCCGGTTTCTAAGAGAGGTCTGCGCAGGTAGTTTTGGCCGCGTCTAGACGGGTGTCTTAAAGGCGTGCATGGCAAAAACAAAACTGAGCGTTTTGTCCTATCTTAACCGGGACTTACAAGTTACGGAGCAGATACGTCACTGGAGCGGTGTGTATGGTGGTGACGCTGTCTGACGAGTCCTCCGCGCCCACCTCGCAAGTTTTGAATTTACCCTAATTTTCTATAATGCAGTTGATGCGTCAACCCGCATGGCTGGCGGCTAACTTGATACGTTCTTTATCATTGTTTAATGTTGGTCGTAAAAACACCATGCTTAGACTGCCGTTTGACATGCCTGCTCCGTCGGCCACCACCTTCCTACCAGAGCAAAACAAAAAGTTGGCCCCCATTTGAACTTGTTGTCTGGGGTGCCCTCCCCCCCCCCTCCCCGCTGCCCGGCATCCCTCCCCCTCACCGTCCTATGTACTACGTACCCTAGTGCCACCTTCTATACCATCCCGATTTTCAATCAGCTGTCATGCTTTTATCGATTTATTTCATATTCAGATTTTTTATCGTCTAAACAGTTGACAAAGTTTGTAAAAACAAAAAACCCAAAAAAGCCGACACTTACTACCTGTGACATCGGGGCCGTTGAGGGGTGCGCGCGCAGCTGACGCCCGTTTGACGTCCCCGAGCGGCCGTTGGGAAGGCGGGAGGCCGTTAGGAAGGCAAAACCTGGAGACGTATGTGTGTATGCCTGGTATGTCAACCAGCCATTGTGTCACTCGCAATGTGAGATACAAGTGTCAAATTAGCTAGAATGCTATCCACAATTATCCGTCCGAAAAGCACTGAAATATAATAAATAGCTTGGGGAGAAAATGTTCTGCTCTCAGACCCACCCACCACCGCCCCCATGACCCTGAACCCCCTCCCCCGCCTCCGTGACTGTCCCATCGCCCCCCCCCCCCGCCAAACACCTCTTGGCTATACATCTAGCCGGCTCTCTCGTGAGAATTCCGTTCTCCTGATGCCACATGCCATGTGTTAGAATGAAGCGTTTTATACGCTCCCAGAGACAATTTTCACCTTGTGGCTCAACTGGTCTCGCCTTCACAGAGTCTAGTGCTTAATCTAAACGGTGTGGGGTGGAGGGGGGAGAATGTCTCGATTGTGGCGGCAGGCTTGTTTGGGGGTGGGGTGGTTGTGGTGGTGGTGGTTGTGGCTGGTACGTTCAATTCGTCCGGTACGGAACCGTGGATCAGAACACCAGTATCTACTTCACCAACGAACATTATACCATTATTCGCAAGATATCCTTTTCTTGTCAAAGTAACTAATAATGGGTTAAACTTCACTTATCAAGCTTCCTATTATTATTTTGTCATTCTTGTCCATCCTTGTTAGACCATTGTCATTCTTGTCCATCCTTGACCATTGTCATTCTTGTCCATCCTTGTAGACCATTGTCATTCTTGTCCATCCTTGACCATTGTCATTCTTGTCCATCCTTGTTAGGCCAGTGTCATTCTTGTCCATCCTTGTTAGACCATTGTCATTCTTGTCCATCCTTGACCATTGTCATTCTTGTCCATCCTTGTTAGACCATTGTCATTCTTGTCCATCCTTGACCATTGCCATTCTTGTCCATCCTTGTTAGACCATTGTCATTCTTTGTCCATCTTTGTCCGAAATTGTCCCGCCTCGCCTGCCTGCTGTTTCAGCCCGCCAGGCCTCGCCCGCCATCTGTTTCAGCCCGCCAGGCCTCACCCGCCGTCTGTTTCAGCCCGCCAGGCCTCGCCCGCCGTCTGTTTCAGCCCGCCAGGCCTCGCCCGCCGTCTGTTTTAGCCCGCCAGGCCTCACCCGCCGTCTGTTTCAGCCCGCCAGGCCTCGCCCGCCGTCTGTTTCAGCCCGCCAGGCCTCACCCGCCGTCTGTTTTAGCCCGCCAGGCCTCACCCGCCGTCTGTTTCAGCCCGCCAGGCCTCGCCCGCCGTCTGTTTCAGCCCGCCAGGCCTCGCCCGCCGTCTGTTTTAGCCCGCCAGGCCTCGCCCGCCGTCTGTTTCAGCCCGCCAGGCCTCACCCGCCGTCTGTTTCAACCCGCCAGGCCTCGCCCGCCGTCTGTTTCAGCCCGCCAGGCCTCACCTGCCATCTGTTTTAGCCCGCCAGGTCTCGCCCGCCGTCTGTTTCAGCCCGCCAGGCCTCGCCTGCCTGCTGTTTCAGCCCGCCAGGCCTCACCCGCCGTCTGTTTTAGCCCGCCAGGTCTCGCCCGCCGTCTGTTTCAGCCCGCCAGGCCTCGCCCGCCGTCTGTTTCAGCCCGCCAGGCCTCGCCCGCCGTCGGTTTTAGCCCGCCAGGCCTCGCCCGCCGTCTGTTTTAGCCCGCCAGGTCTCGCCTGCCGTCTGTTTCAGCCCGCCAGGCCTCACCCGCCGTCTGTTTTAGCCCGCCAGGCCTCGCCTGCCTGCTGTTTCAGCCCGCCAGGCCTCACCCGCGGTCTGTTTTAGCCCGCCAGGCCTCGCCCGCCGTCTGTTTCAGCCCGCCAGGCCTCGCCCGCCGTCTGTTTCAGCCCGCCAGGCCTCACCCGCCGTCTGTTTTAGCCCGCCAGGCCTCACCCGCCGTCTGTTTCAGCTCGCCAGGCCTCGCCCGCCGTCTGTTTCAGCCCGCCAGGCCTCACCCGCCGTCTGTTTCAGCCCGCCAGGCCTCACCCGCCGTCTGTTTCAGCCCGCCAGGCCTCGCCTGCCGTCTGTTTCAGCCCGCCAGGCCTCGCCTGCCTGCTGTTTCAGCCCGCCAGGCCTCGCCTGCCGTCTGTTTTAGCCCGCCAGGCCTCGCCTGCCTGCTGTTTCAGCCCGCCAGGCCTCACCCGCGGTCTGTTTTAGCCCGCCAGGCCTCGCCCGCCGTCTGTTTCAGCCCGCCAGGCCTCGCCCGCCGTCTGTTTCAGCCCGCCAGGCCTCACCCGCCGTCTGTTTCAACCCGCCAGGCCTCGCCTGCCTGCTGTTTCAGCCTGCCAGGCCTCGCCCGCCGTCTGTTTCAGCCCGCCAGGCCTCACCCGCCGTCTGTTTCAGCCCGCCAGGCCTCGCCCGCCGTCTGTTTCAGCCCGCCAGGCCTCACCCGCCGTCTGTTTTAGCCCGCCAGGCCTCACCCGCCGTCTGTTTCAGCCCGCCAGGCCTCGCCCGCCGTCTGTTTCAGCCCGCCAGGCCTCGCCCGCCGTCTGTTTTAGCCCGCCAGGCCTCGCCCGCCGTCTGTTTCAGCCCGCCAGGCCTCACCCGCCGTCTGTTTCAACCCGCCAGGCCTCGCCCGCCGTCTGTTTCAGCCCGCCAGGCCTCACCTGCCATCTGTTTTAGCCCGCCAGGTCTCGCCCGCCGTCTGTTTCAGCCCGCCAGGCCTCGCCTGCCTGCTGTTTCAGCCCGCCAGGCCTCACCCGCCGTCTGTTTTAGCCCGCCAGGTCTCGCCCGCCGTCTGTTTCAGCCCGCCAGGCCTCGCCCGCCGTCTGTTTCAGCCCGCCAGGCCTCGCCCGCCGTCGGTTTTAGCCCGCCAGGCCTCGCCCGCCGTCTGTTTTAGCCCGCCAGGTCTCGCCCGCCGTCTGTTTCAGCCCGCCAGGCCTCACCTGCCATCTGTTTTAGCCCGCCAGGTCTCGCCCGCCGTCTGTTTCAGCCCGCCAGGCCTCGCCTGCCTGCTGTTTCAGCCCGCCAGGCCTCACCCGCCGTCTGTTTTAGCCCGCCAGGTCTCGCCCGCCGTCTGTTTCAGCCCGCCAGGCCTCGCCCGCCGTCTGTTTCAGCCCGCCAGGCCTCGCCCGCCGTCGGTTTTAGCCCGCCAGGCCTCGCCCGCCGTCTGTTTTAGCCCGCCAGGTCTCGCCTGCCGTCTGTTTCAGCCCGCCAGGCCTCACCCGCCGTCTGTTTTAGCCCGCCAGGCCTCGCCTGCCTGCTGTTTCAGCCCGCCAGGCCTCACCCGCGGTCTGTTTTAGCCCGCCAGGCCTCGCCCGCCGTCTGTTTCAGCCCGCCAGGCCTCGCCCGCCGTCTGTTTCAGCCCGCCAGGCCTCACCCGCCGTCTGTTTTAGCCCGCCAGGCCTCACCCGCCGTCTGTTTCAGCTCGCCAGGCCTCGCCCGCCGTCTGTTTCAGCCCGCCAGGCCTCACCCGCCGTCTGTTTCAGCCCGCCAGGCCTCACCCGCCGTCTGTTTCAGCCCGCCAGGCCTCGCCTGCCGTCTGTTTCAGCCCGCCAGGCCTCGCCTGCCTGCTGTTTCAGCCCGCCAGGCCTCGCCTGCCGTCTGTTTTAGCCCGCCAGGCCTCGCCTGCCTGCTGTTTCAGCCCGCCAGGCCTCACCCGCGGTCTGTTTTAGCCCGCCAGGCCTCGCCCGCCGTCTGTTTCAGCCCGCCAGGCCTCGCCCGCCGTCTGTTTCAGCCCGCCAGGCCTCACCCGCCGTCTGTTTCAACCCGCCAGGCCTCGCCTGCCTGCTGTTTCAGCCTGCCAGGCCTCGCCCGCCGTCTGTTTCAGCCCGCCAGGCCTCACCCGCCGTCTGTTTCAGCCCGCCAGGCCTCGCCCGCCGTCTGTTTCAGCCCGCCAGGCCTCACCCGCCGTCTGTTTTAGCCCGCCAGGCCTCACCCGCCGTCTGTTTCAGCCCGCCAGGCCTCGCCCGCCGTCTGTTTCAGCCCGCCAGGCCTCGCCCGCCGTCTGTTTTAGCCCGCCAGGCCTCGCCCGCCGTCTGTTTCAGCCCGCCAGGCCTCACCCGCCGTCTGTTTCAACCCGCCAGGCCTCGCCCGCCGTCTGTTTCAGCCCGCCAGGCCTCACCTGCCATCTGTTTTAGCCCGCCAGGTCTCGCCCGCCGTCTGTTTCAGCCCGCCAGGCCTCGCCTGCCTGCTGTTTCAGCCCGCCAGGCCTCACCCGCCGTCTGTTTTAGCCCGCCAGGTCTCGCCCGCCGTCTGTTTCAGCCCGCCAGGCCTCGCCCGCCGTCTGTTTCAGCCCGCCAGGCCTCGCCCGCCGTCGGTTTTAGCCCGCCAGGCCTCGCCCGCCGTCTGTTTTAGCCCGCCAGGTCTCGCCCGCCGTCTGTTTCAGCCCGCCAGGCCTCACCCGCCGTCTGTTTTAGCCCGCCAGGCCTCGCCTGCCTGCTGTTTCAGCCCGCCAGGCCTCACCCGCGGTCTGTTTTAGCCCGCCAGGCCTCGCCCGCCGTCTGTTTCAGCCCGCCAGGCCTCGCCCGCCGTCTGTTTCAGCCCGCCAGGCCTCACCCGCCGTCTGTTTTAGCCCGCCAGGCCTCACCCGCCGTCTGTTTCAGCTCGCCAGGCCTCGCCCGCCGTCTGTTTCAGCCCGCCAGGCCTCACCCGCCGTCTGTTTCAGCCCGCCAGGCCTCACCCGCCGTCTGTTTCAGCCTGCCAGGCCTCGCCTGCCGTCTGTTTCAGCCCGCCAGGCCTCGCCTGCCTGCTGTTTCAGCCCGCCAGGCCTCGCCTGCCGTCTGTTTTAGCCCGCCAGGCCTCGCCTGCCTGCTGTTTCAGCCCGCCAGGCCTCACCCGCGGTCTGTTTTAGCCCGCCAGGCCTCGCCCGCCGTCTGTTTCAGCCCGCCAGGCCTCGCCCGCCGTCTGTTTCAGCCCGCCAGGCCTCACCCGCCGTCTGTTTCAACCCGCCAGGCCTCGCCCGCCGTCTGTTTCAGCCCGCCAGGCCTCACCTGCCATCTGTTTTAGCCCGCCAGGTCTCGCCCGCCGTCTGTTTCAGCCCGCCAGGCCTCGCCTGCCTGCTGTTTCAGCCCGCCAGGCCTCACCCGCCGTCTGTTTTAGCCCGCCAGGTCTCGCCCGCCGTCTGTTTCAGCCCGCCAGGCCTCGCCCGCCGTCTGTTTCAGCCCGCCAGGCCTCGCCCGCCGTCGGTTTTAGCCCGCCAGGCCTCGCCCGCCGTCTGTTTTAGCCCGCCAGGTCTCGCCTGCCGTCTGTTTCAGCCCGCCAGGCCTCACCCGCCGTCTGTTTTAGCCCGCCAGGCCTCGCCTGCCTGCTGTTTCAGCCCGCCAGGCCTCACCCGCGGTCTGTTTTAGCCCGCCAGGCCTCGCCCGCCGTCTGTTTCAGCCCGCCAGGCCTCGCCCGCCGTCTGTTTCAGCCCGCCAGGCCTCACCCGCCGTCTGTTTTAGCCCGCCAGGCCTCACCCGCCGTCTGTTTCAGCTCGCCAGGCCTCGCCCGCCGTCTGTTTCAGCCCGCCAGGCCTCACCCGCCGTCTGTTTCAGCCCGCCAGGCCTCACCCGCCGTCTGTTTCAGCCCGCCAGGCCTCGCCTGCCGTCTGTTTCAGCCCGCCAGGCCTCGCCTGCCTGCTGTTTCAGCCCGCCAGGCCTCGCCTGCCGTCTGTTTTAGCCCGCCAGGCCTCGCCTGCCTGCTGTTTCAGCCCGCCAGGCCTCACCCGCGGTCTGTTTTAGCCCGCCAGGCCTCGCCCGCCGTCTGTTTCAGCCCGCCAGGCCTCGCCCGCCGTCTGTTTCAGCCCGCCAGGCCTCACCCGCCGTCTGTTTCAACCCGCCAGGCCTCGCCTGCCTGCTGTTTCAGCCTGCCAGGCCTCGCCCGCCGTCTGTTTCAGCCCGCCAGGCCTCACCCGCCGTCTGTTTCAGCCCGCCAGGCCTCGCCCGCCGTCTGTTTCAGCCCGCCAGGCCTCACCCGCCGTCTGTTTCAGCCCGCCAGGCCTCGCCCGCCGTCTGTTTTAGCCCGCCAGGCCTCGCCCGCCGTCTGTTTCAGCCCGCCAGGCCTCACCCGCCGTCTGTTTCAACCCGCCAGGCCTCGCCCGCCGTCTGTTTCAGCCCGCCAGGCCTCACCTGCCATCTGTTTTAGCCCGCCAGGTCTCGCCCGCCGTCTGTTTCAGCCCGCCAGGCCTCGCCTGCCTGCTGTTTCAGCCCGCCAGGCCTCACCCGCGGTCTGTTTTAGCCCGCCAGGCCTCGCCCGCCGTCTGTTTCAGCCCGCCAGGCCTCGCCCGCCGTCTGTTTCAGCCCGCCAGGCCTCACCCGCCGTCTGTTTTAGCCCGCCAGGCCTCACCCGCCGTCTGTTTCAGCTCGCCAGGCCTCGCCCGCCGTCTGTTTCAGCCCGCCAGGCCTCACCCGCCGTCTGTTTCAGCCCGCCAGGCCTCACCCGCCGTCTGTTTCAGCCCGCCAGGCCTCGCCTGCCGTCTGTTTCAGCCCGCCAGGCCTCGCCTGCCTGCTGTTTCAGCCCGCCAGGCCTCGCCTGCCGTCTGTTTTAGCCCGCCAGGCCTCGCCTGCCTGCTGTTTCAGCCCGCCAGGCCTCACCCGCGGTCTGTTTTAGCCCGCCAGGCCTCGCCCGCCGTCTGTTTCAGCCCGCCAGGCCTCGCCCGCCGTCTGTTTCAGCCCGCCAGGCCTCACCCGCCGTCTGTTTTAGCCCCCCAGGCCTCACCCGCCGTCTGTTTCAGCTCGCCAGGCCTCGCCCGCCGTCTGTTTCAGCCCGCCAGGCCTCACCCGCCGTCTGTTTCAGCCCGCCAGGCCTCACCCGCCGTCTGTTTCAGCCCGCCAGGCCTCGCCTGCCGTCTGTTTCAGCCCGCCAGGCCTCGCCTGCCTGCTGTTTCAGCCCGCCAGGCCTCGCCTGCCTGCTGTTTCAGCCCGCCAGGCCTCGCCCGCCGTCTGTTTCAGCCCGCCAGGCCTCACCCGCCGTCTGTTTTAGCCCGCCAGGCCTCGCCCGCCGTCTGTTTCAGCCCGCCAGGCCTCACCCGCCGTCTGTTTTAGCCCGCCAGGCCTCGCCCGCCGTCTGTTTCAGCCCGCCAGGCCTCGCCCGCCGTCTGTTTCAGCCCGCCAGGCCTCGCCCGCCGTCTGTTTCAGCCTGCCAGGCCTAACCCGCCGTCTGTTTCAGCCCGCCAGGCCTCGCCCGCCGTCTGTTTCAGCCCGCCAGGCCTCACCCGCCGTCTGTTTCAGCCCGCCAGGCCTCGCCTGCCGTCTGTTTCAGCCCGCCAGGCCTCGCCTGCCTGCTGTTTCAGCCCGCCAGGCCTCGCCTGCCTGCTGTTTTAGCCCGCCAGGCCTCGCCCGCCGTCTGTTTCAGCCCGCCAGGCCTCACCTGCTGTCTGTTTTAGCCCGCCAGGCCTCGCCCGCCGTCTGTTTCAGCCCGCCAGGCCTCACCCGCCGTCTGTTTCAGCCCGCCAGGCCTCGCCCGCCGTCTGTTTCAGCCCGCCAGGCCTCACCCGCCGTCTGTTTCAGCCCGCCAGGCCTCGCCTGCCTGCTGTTTCAGCCCGCCAGGCCTCGCCCGCCGTCTGTTTCAGCCCGCCAGGCCTCACCCGCCGTCTGTTTCAGCCCGCCAGGCCTCGCCTGCCTGCTGTTTCAGCCCGCCAGGCCTCGCCCGCCGTCTGTTTCAGCCCGCCAGGCCTCGCCTGCCTGCTGTTTCAGCCCGCCAGGCCTCGCCCGCCGTCTGTTTCAGCCCGCCAGGCCTCGCCCGCCGTCTGTTTTAGCCCGCCAGGCCTCGCCTGCCTGCTGTTTCAGCCCGCCAGGCCTCGCCCGCCGTCTGTTTCAGCCCGCCAGGCCTCACCTGCCATCTGTTTTAGCCCGCCAGGTCTCGCCCGCCGTCTGTTTCAGCCCGCCAGGCCTCGCCTGCCTGCTGTTTCAGCCCGCCAGGCCTCACCCGCCGTCTGTTTTAGCCCGCCAGGTCTCGCCCGCCGTCTGTTTCAGCCCGCCAGGCCTCGCCCGCCGTCTGTTTCAGCCCGCCAGGCCTCGCCCGCCGTCGGTTTTAGCCCGCCAGGCCTCGCCCGCCGTCTGTTTTAGCCCGCCAGGTCTCGCCCGCCGTCTGTTTCAGCCCGCCAGGCCTCACCCGCCGTCTGTTTTAGCCCGCCAGGCCTCGCCTGCCTGCTGTTTCAGCCCGCCAGGCCTCACCCGCGGTCTGTTTTAGCCCGCCAGGCCTCGCCCGCCGTCTGTTTCAGCCCGCCAGGCCTCGCCCGCCGTCTGTTTCAGCCCGCCAGGCCTCACCCGCCGTCTGTTTTAGCCCGCCAGGCCTCACCCGCCGTCTGTTTCAGCTCGCCAGGCCTCGCCCGCCGTCTGTTTCAGCCCGCCAGGCCTCACCCGCCGTCTGTTTCAGCCCGCCAGGCCTCACCCGCCGTCTGTTTCAGCCCGCCAGGCCTCGCCTGCCGTCTGTTTCAGCCCGCCAGGCCTCGCCTGCCTGCTGTTTCAGCCCGCCAGGCCTCGCCTGCCGTCTGTTTTAGCCCGCCAGGCCTCGCCTGCCTGCTGTTTCAGCCCGCCAGGCCTCACCCGCGGTCTGTTTTAGCCCGCCAGGCCTCGCCCGCCGTCTGTTTCAGCCCGCCAGGCCTCGCCCGCCGTCTGTTTCAGCCCGCCAGGCCTCACCCGCCGTCTGTTTCAACCCGCCAGGCCTCGCCCGCCGTCTGTTTCAGCCCGCCAGGCCTCACCTGCCATCTGTTTTAGCCCGCCAGGTCTCGCCCGCCGTCTGTTTCAGCCCGCCAGGCCTCGCCTGCCTGCTGTTTCAGCCCGCCAGGCCTCACCCGCCGTCTGTTTTAGCCCGCCAGGTCTCGCCCGCCGTCTGTTTCAGCCCGCCAGGCCTCGCCCGCCGTCTGTTTCAGCCCGCCAGGCCTCGCCCGCCGTCGGTTTTAGCCCGCCAGGCCTCGCCCGCCGTCTGTTTTAGCCCGCCAGGTCTCGCCTGCCGTCTGTTTCAGCCCGCCAGGCCTCACCCGCCGTCTGTTTTAGCCCGCCAGGCCTCGCCTGCCTGCTGTTTCAGCCCGCCAGGCCTCACCCGCGGTCTGTTTTAGCCCGCCAGGCCTCGCCCGCCGTCTGTTTCAGCCCGCCAGGCCTCGCCCGCCGTCTGTTTCAGCCCGCCAGGCCTCACCCGCCGTCTGTTTTAGCCCGCCAGGCCTCACCCGCCGTCTGTTTCAGCTCGCCAGGCCTCGCCCGCCGTCTGTTTCAGCCCGCCAGGCCTCACCCGCCGTCTGTTTCAGCCCGCCAGGCCTCACCCGCCGTCTGTTTCAGCCCGCCAGGCCTCGCCTGCCGTCTGTTTCAGCCCGCCAGGCCTCGCCTGCCTGCTGTTTCAGCCCGCCAGGCCTCGCCTGCCGTCTGTTTTAGCCCGCCAGGCCTCGCCTGCCTGCTGTTTCAGCCCGCCAGGCCTCACCCGCGGTCTGTTTTAGCCCGCCAGGCCTCGCCCGCCGTCTGTTTCAGCCCGCCAGGCCTCGCCCGCCGTCTGTTTCAGCCCGCCAGGCCTCACCCGCCGTCTGTTTCAACCCGCCAGGCCTCGCCTGCCTGCTGTTTCAGCCTGCCAGGCCTCGCCCGCCGTCTGTTTCAGCCCGCCAGGCCTCACCCGCCGTCTGTTTCAGCCCGCCAGGCCTCGCCCGCCGTCTGTTTCAGCCCGCCAGGCCTCACCCGCGGTCTGTTTTAGCCCGCCAGGCCTCACCCGCCGTCTGTTTCAGCCCGCCAGGCCTCGCCCGCCGTCTGTTTCAGCCCGCCAGGCCTCGCCCGCCGTCTGTTTTAGCCCGCCAGGCCTCGCCCGCCGTCTGTTTCAGCCCGCCAGGCCTCACCCGCCGTCTGTTTCAACCCGCCAGGCCTCGCCCGCCGTCTGTTTCAGCCCGCCAGGCCTCACCTGCCATCTGTTTTAGCCCGCCAGGTCTCGCCCGCCGTCTGTTTCAGCCCGCCAGGCCTCGCCTGCCTGCTGTTTCAGCCCGCCAGGCCTCACCCGCCGTCTGTTTTAGCCCGCCAGGTCTCGCCCGCCGTCTGTTTCAGCCCGCCAGGCCTCGCCCGCCGTCTGTTTCAGCCCGCCAGGCCTCGCCCGCCGTCGGTTTTAGCCCGCCAGGCCTCGCCCGCCGTCTGTTTTAGCCCGCCAGGTCTCGCCCGCCGTCTGTTTCAGCCCGCCAGGCCTCACCCGCCGTCTGTTTTAGCCCGCCAGGCCTCGCCTGCCTGCTGTTTCAGCCCGCCAGGCCTCACCCGCGGTCTGTTTTAGCCCGCCAGGCCTCGCCCGCCGTCTGTTTCAGCCCGCCAGGCCTCGCCCGCCGTCTGTTTCAGCCCGCCAGGCCTCACCCGCCGTCTGTTTTAGCCCGCCAGGCCTCACCCGCCGTCTGTTTCAGCTCGCCAGGCCTCGCCCGCCGTCTGTTTCAGCCCGCCAGGCCTCACCCGCCGTCTGTTTCAGCCCGCCAGGCCTCACCCGCCGTCTGTTTCAGCCCGCCAGGCCTCGCCTGCCGTCTGTTTCAGCCCGCCAGGCCTCGCCTGCCTGCTGTTTCAGCCCGCCAGGCCTCGCCTGCCGTCTGTTTTAGCCCGCCAGGCCTCGCCTGCCTGCTGTTTCAGCCCGCCAGGCCTCACCCGCGGTCTGTTTTAGCCCGCCAGGCCTCGCCCGCCGTCTGTTTCAGCCCGCCAGGCCTCGCCCGCCGTCTGTTTCAGCCCGCTAGGCCTCACCCGCCGTCTGTTTTAGCCCGCCAGGCCTCACCCGCCGTCTGTTTCAGCTCGCCAGGCCTCGCCCGCCGTCTGTTTCAGCCCGCCAGGCCTCACCCGCCGTCTGTTTCAGCCCGCCAGGCCTCACCCGCCGTCTGTTTCAGCCCGCCAGGCCTCGCCTGCCGTCTGTTTCAGCCCGCCAGGCCTCGCCTGCCTGCTGTTTCAGCCCGCCAGGCCTCGCCTGCCTGCTGTTTCAGCCCGCCAGGCCTCGCCCGCCGTCTGTTTCAGCCCGCCAGGCCTCACCCGCCGTCTGTTTTAGCCCGCCAGGCCTCGCCCGCCGTCTGTTTCAGCCCGCCAGGCCTCACCCGCCGTCTGTTTTAGCCCGCCAGGCCTCGCCCGCCGTCTGTTTCAGCCCGCCAGGCCTCGCCCGCCGTCTGTTTCAGCCCGCCAGGCCTCGCCCGCCGTCTGTTTCAGCCTGCCAGGCCTAACCCGCCGTCTGTTTCAGCCCGCCAGGCCTCGCCCGCCGTCTGTTTCAGCCCGCCAGGCCTCACCCGCCGTCTGTTTCAGCCCGCCAGGCCTCGCCTGCCGTCTGTTTCAGCCCGCCAGGCCTCGCCTGCCTGCTGTTTCAGCCCGCCAGGCCTCGCCTGCCTGCTGTTTTAGCCCGCCAGGCCTCGCCCGCCGTCTGTTTCAGCCCGCCAGGCCTCACCTGCTGTCTGTTTTAGCCCGCCAGGCCTCGCCCGCCGTCTGTTTCAGCCCGCCAGGCCTCACCCGCCGTCTGTTTCAGCCCGCCAGGCCTCGCCCGCCGTCTGTTTCAGCCCGCCAGGCCTCACCCGCCGTCTGTTTCAGCCCGCCAGGCCTCGCCTGCCTGCTGTTTCAGCCCGCCAGGCCTCGCCCGCCGTCTGTTTCAGCCCGCCAGGCCTCACCCGCCGTCTGTTTCAGCCCGCCAGGCCTCGCCTGCCTGCTGTTTCAGCCCGCCAGGCCTCGCCCGCCGTCTGTTTCAGCCCGCCAGGCCTCGCCTGCCTGCTGTTTCAGCCCGCCAGGCCTCGCCCGCCGTCTGTTTCAGCCCGCCAGGCCTCGCCCGCCGTCTGTTTTAGCCCGCCAGGCCTCGCCTGCCTGCTGTTTCAGCCCGCCAGGCCTCGCCCGCCGTCTGTTTCAGCCCGCCAGGCCTCGCCCGCCGTCTGTTTTAGCCCGCCAGGCCTCGCCTGCCTGCTGTTTCAGCCCGCCAGGCCTCGCCTGCCTGCTGTTTCAGCCCGCCAGGCCTCGCCCGCCGTCTGTTTCAGCCCGCCAGGCCTCACCCGCCGTCTGTTTTAGCCCGCCAGGCCTCGCCTGCCTGCTGTTTCAGCCCGCCAGGCCTCGCCCGCCGTCTGTTTTAGCCCGCCAGGCCTCGCCCGCCGTCTGTTTTAGCCCGCCAGGCCTCGCCTGCCTGCTGTTTCAGCTCGCCAGGCCTCGCCCGCCGTCTGTTTTAGCCCGCCAGGCCTCGCCCGCCGTCTGTTTTAGCCCGCCAGGCCTCGCCTGCCTGCTGTTTCAGCCCGCCAGGCCTCACCCTTTTGATCCGTGAAATCAAAAGAACTCACTGGCTGCCAATCGCATAAGCTGTCAGGGCTTCTGGATATACGGTGTCACTATTCAGGGGATGGGCTGGATCATGTGACGTGAGAACAAAGGTGTCCGTGGCGCTCCCATTGACGGGTCGGCCTACACGTGAGATGGGGACTGACCCTTCCTCCCCCCCCGCTCCCCCCTTTCCTCTCCCCACCCTCCAGTCATTATTTTAATGTTCCGAACATGGGTTTAGATGGCTTGGTCAGTCGACACTCCACAACTCGTTATCCGGTGTGGTCAATAGAAGGAATTAAAGCAGTTGACAGCTGCAAAATACAGTATTTGACCAGGGACACGTCTCTTCTTTGTATTTGAGTTCGTTGACAAAACCTCATATGCACGTTCCACATGCGAATTCGTGATTATAGACAGGCGCAGCCATCATTAGACGTATACGTACGGTAATGAGGACTAAGCTATCGTGACGTTGTCACCCACGTAGTGTCCTTGTTTCTGATTGGTTGATGGAGGTCAGGATGAATTAAATGTTAGCGCCCACCAAGAGCACGCCTATGGGCGATAATAAGAGTTTCTATGTCTTGAATAGTTTTTTTCTCCGCGAGTTCGTATTTACTTTCGTTCTCTTTTAGAAAGAGTATCATTTAGGCTACATAGTCTCATTACGACCGCACTTGTGGCCGGAGTATGCATGCCCTTTAAAGCACTGTCGTTCTTGATCATCCTTGAAAACCTAACCGCCATGTTATGAAGTCATAAGTTATGTTTTAAATACATATAAGTTTCGTAATATGTTTCCTAGCGAGACGATGAATATTTAACTACCATGTTTGAGTCACATATAGCCTGGATCGGGGTTCTGTGGAATGGGTTATGCAGTGTCAACGGCTTTAAAGTCTGGACGTCTTCTATTAGGCGTCGTGAATCTTGTTCTTGTCAAAGGCCTTCCAATGTACAGCATCGTCTTTGGCTTCCTGTTGCATTGTGTCCGAATATAAAACATCACTTCCGGTGACACGAACTGTCGCACATTGTAACATGTGCACCTTTCTCGGTTAGCCATGATAAGCACTTTGCTACGTAGATATGTTGTATTAAAATATTATATTATATATTCTTATCTCAAATATCTTATTGTGATATATGGAATAAATATTGCTATTTTCCTCCGACTTGTCACTACCATCTTCTAGCCTACTGAAATCTGTGGATCTTCTTCCCGGTGCAGTGATTATATTAAATATGAATTATATTATATTATTTCAAATCTTATGCTATATATTAGAATGATGATGGTGAATGATGGTGCTGATCAGGCCGGCCACAAGCCGACACCTGTGACCCCCCCCCCCCTCCCCACCTACACCCCGTCTCTCCTGTTCACTGTTACAGGGAGCAACACAAGCACATGATTCTACAGGAGGCCGATAGAGGGCGACACCGGACGGCCGTCTCGCCGCGTCGCCAGCCACAGCCGCAGCCGCGCGTCGCCTTCCGATGACGTAACACCGGAGCCCTGTGGGTGAAAACCACAGCGGCCGACAGCGGCATCCCTCATCCCTCATCCCTCATCCATCCCTGACAACTCTCTCATCACTACTCCACCCTCTCTCTGTCTCTCTCTTTCTGTCTGCCTCTCTCTTCTTCCTTGCCCCCCGCCCCCTCTCTGCCCTTCTCCCTGCCCCGCCTCTCTCTCTCTGCCTCGCTCTGCCCCCGCCCCCTTTCTCGGCCTCTCTGGCGCTCTCTGTCGTTTTACTCTAGATTCCATGTGGCCAACCCCCCTCACACCAACACCCTAGCACCCTGCTAACAGGCCCCGTATTGTGTGTAGCGCCCTTACACCCCCGCCCCCCCCCCCCCCCCCCCCACCTCCCATCGCCGCGGGGTCGTCCGGCGCATATGGGTATGGAGGGGTCGGCTGAGGGAGCGGGGGATGCATGAGGGTGGCGCCAGTGGGTGGGGGTGGGGATGTAGATAGGGGCAGGGTAGGGTAGAGGGGGGGAAGGGGAGGGGGGCTATGGCACAGCCCCCACGCTCTGCCTCTGGCACGTGGACTCTGGGATGATGGTGTGTGACGGGCCGGGTGCCCGGCAAATGGCCGCGTGTCATTCTGTCTGTGTCGGTCTGGGCCGTAACCGCTGACATAGTGACGCTGACATAGTGACACTGACATGGTGACACTGACCCAGTGACACCGACCCAGTGACACCGACCCTGTGACACCGACCTAGATACGTGCGCGTGTCGCTAGGTCACGTCGTCACGTATCCGGCATAAGATGTGACTGATGTGGGTGTCACGTCCGTGTCACGTCCGTGTCACGTCCGTGTCACGTCCGTATCGTGACCTAACATGTGTACAAACATTGGGATCCATGAAATCGGAGGAAAACAATTATGAAGTCTGTCTAAAGTGGGATTTTTTATTGATATCCGGATCAATGACAATCCTCTGATCCGGAGACCTGGCGCTGAGCCTTGGGTTTGCTCCGGACCGCCAGCCTGCCCACCCAGCGGCCGCCGGGACACCCTTCCGGAGCCGCTGGGACCAGACAGCCATCCGAGACTTATTCAGGATCTGACATTCCAGATGTACATCCGAGGACATTTCCCTCGGATCTCTCTGGCGTCTGGATCGCAGCTGATCCCCTCGGCGACAGCGAGCCGCCGTAGAAACTCTCTCTTCGGATCCCGAAGGGTTGCCGTAATGAGATCCGGATCCCTTTAGCCGGTGTATGTCTGTGTCTCCATAGGGATGGGACCCCCCTTCCCCCCGCTACCCGGACCACCCGGAGCCCCGTTGTCATGGATCTCTCCAGACTCACTTGTCGGTAAGCCTGGATCCTCTTATTATCTCTGATTGTGGTTCACGATTTCTTGGTGCTAGGTTCGATCTCCCCTGGTGCAGATTGCTCCCCACCGCCTTACTTAAGCGGTGGTCTTTTTGTTCCCTGGGGATGTTCGCAGTGACACACACGTGGTCAACCCGGTCAGCCCCCCCCCCCCCCATCCCCCGGCCTCCTGATCTACGCGTGATTGATTGGGTGGACTGGAGGAGATGGGAGGCTGGGGGTGGGGGTGGGAGTGTGGGGGGAGGCGGGGACACTGGTGTCGTCCAGGGAGATGTTCCTGAGCGCCTCACCCCCCCCCCCCCCCCCACCAGACACACAAGACTTCCCTCTAACACTGCGGTTCCTGGTGTTTTGGTCGGTGTGTTTTACCAGTTCTGATCACTGCGATAAGGGTGGTGGGGTGGGCGGAAAGGGAGGGGCAGTGTAGATACCACAGGACAGTATTCGCCACTTCGTTGTTACCAGATGTAGCTGGATTTCTTTACCGGCGAGTCTGTTGCTTTCGGTGATTTCTAGAGATATGTTTGTTTTCACTGATTCTTCTGGATTTGTCTGACGCCGCCCTGTTGGAATAACTGGAGCTTGTTTACCGTACGCCCCCCCCCTACCCCCACTACCCCCACCCCCTCCTCTTGTACGACACGTACTGTACATCAGGGGACACGTGGTTCCGTTGGAGGGGATGTGGGGTTGGGGCGTGCAGGCGTTGGTGGGTGGG
>CAXHSH010000475.1:0-27401 GCA_964019135.1 Arenicola marina
GCCTACATTTGACTTCATTATTTTGCTTAACATGATTATTAAGGAGAGGTGAGATTAACGTGTTGCTTAAGTAATGATATTTAGCACATTATAATAAGTTTATGATTTAATTGCATGCAGTATATGTTGACATCAAATTAAATGATGATTTGATTAAGAATTTTAGGAAAAACATTCCATTGATTGAGGAACTGATAGTGATGCAGTAGGACAGATGTCACTCTGAATGATCCTCGATGGCTGGCAAGCTCAGAAAAGACGTTTGTAATGATAGTCGAAGTGTATGGTCTCGGAGAAGAGGAAATGTGCATCCTTTTTCGGATGTGTCCATCCCAGGGTTCCCCCCCCCCCTCTCCAAGGGTTCCCCAGAAAGCTCGTTTGAATACAAAGACGTAGCATTCAAAACAAGGTTGACGACAACTGCACCGAACTTGACCTGTAAAACATCTGGCGCCTGGACAAATGTTGTTGTTTTCAGCTTCGGTTTGATTTGAAAAGAACAAAATGGAGTGAATAGACACGTGGCCATGGTCGTGGAAAAGGGTCAAGGTCATTTAATTCTGATACCTCCATTCATTAAAGATAAATTATTCTATTTCGACGACCAGTAAGGTAACAAAATAACATGACGTTGTCATGGAAGCGACCTTGAATGAAGGTCAAGGACGATAATGGTCATGAAGAAAAAAATTCAACAACAGCCAATATTTCCTCCGACACAAGAATCAGAGTTCTGAATCGGAGCTAGCTTTCATCGCATCTGATTGCGGCCGCTTCATTGTTGATGGGTTTAATTGTCCCTTGTCAGACATGCTTCTTGTTCCCATTTTAATGCCTCAAACTTCAAGCTGTTTCTTTCACGTCAATATCGGCTGAGATTGCCTTTGATGGCGATCGATGTCAAAGCTTTACAGGTGATCATAATTTTTTTATTAACCCTTTGATGGCGGTAGATATCCAAGCTTTACACGTGACGATAAAGTGCTATTAACCCTTTGATGGCGATCGATATCCTGGCTTTACCATTGTCCATAAATATCGGTTCCGTCGTCGCAGTCTTAGTTCACAATATGGTGACAGAAGGTGTTGTAAACAGCTAAATGTCTTCTGCCCGATTGAATGTTATTGATTGTAAGTTATCGTCTTCATGACAGTGCAACAATTCATATCTCCTTGGCCAGACATAGGCGTCTTCTTTATCTAATTTATCTTTCCCTTATTTTCTTCGTCTCTTTCATTTTTTTCTCCTCTTTTTGTCTTGTTCACATTTCTCTTCCTTTTCTTGTCTCGTTTATTTGTTTCTGCTATTTGGTGTCTCGTGTTTTTCTTATTTTAATCCGTTTGTGGTCCTTGTCCTTTCTATCCCCAAATTACTCGAATATCTTCATATAATTAATCTACATTGATAACATCAATTGCAGTTTTTACATCACACTTCACTGATAAATAACAAAATCTAAATCATCAACAATATCACCATTTCATCCCTTATTATCATATTGTGTTCTTGTCATCTTACAGTTTTTAACTTGTCATAGCGTTCTAATCCTCTTAGTTGTCTCATGATCTATCTGATCTTCAATCATATAATCGACTTTTTTATTTTCGAGTAGGATTGTTCGACCGGATTTATCACCATCCACATATGTGGGTTATCAGTGTTCATTACCAGAACGCGGTATTTTCACACGCTCGTTTTAAATCCGAGTAACGGAGGTGACGCTGGAATCATAGGACAGCGATATTGTTTCGTTCACAGCGCTGCTTGAAATATTTATACACCGGGGGACTTCAGCAGTCGATCCATGAACAAACTTCAATGAAATAGGAAGCAACCATTAGTCGTCATCTAATATCTTTTGTTGAAAGATTGATATATCGAACAAACCCTACGGCTGGGACAACAAGGCATTGTTGTTATACTAGTATGTTTGTCTCATGCAAGTTGTGAAAATATAAGCAGATATGTATATATCTGAACCATTTACACAACGGAACCTACGTGACTCGTGCATAATATAGATATGCTTGTACTATCCCCAGATCACGCTGACACTGTGGAGGGGCCCAACGATTTCAACATGATCTATAACGTGATAATGTTCCATATCCCTTACTTCCTTTTGTCTTGTACTTCCAGATCATTGTGGGTATAGTTCTGGCCACCGTATACCTACCTTACTGCTCCACACTGCCCCACCTAGGTGTATCTTACTGTTCATGACCTAATTCCATGCTTCCTGTTACTCCAGGTTCGCCATCCACTACTCCGGGGTCGTGACAATACACCACCCTAAAGGCAAGAAATACAAACTGTGGATTACAGATATAGTATTAAAGGTAAAGAAAAACGTACGGTTAATGAAGTTTGTTTTATTACGGATTAAGTTTACTTTCACCTGCTGTCCTGTACTATAGTAATAGTGGATCGTTTTACTTTATTTGCACCATTTCATGACTTTTAAGGCATTATTTGCGATACGAGTATTTGTCATTCATTTTAGATTAATTGATTCGCTCTCACAGTAAATAATAGGATGCTACGTTTTAACCCCATTTTACACCCCCATTGGGTTATACTATAGAGTATAGTCTCTATTATAGAGAGTATACTCTCTATTTTGAACAGTAGCAATACATCACCTGGAAATGTCTATATCGGTGCTTGCATAAAGAACTGCACAGTTTGGAGGGTCTTTCACAAACCAACAAAACCAGTAACTAACAATCTCACAATTAAAATATCGTCTTCTATATGAAAACAATTTCTTGTGCTAAAGCTTGTAATTTATATTTATTGTACTGTCAGCCTGCAGCGCGAAAATATATACGCAAGTTTGCTTGTTTGTTTGTTGCCACACTCTGATTATCATATTGTCCATTGCATTCCTTCTCACTGGTTTCTAAGTCTACGCTAGGGACGTGCTGTAACAGTTACTTGTGCATTTAACTATTGATTTGAAGGTACGAGACGCTTTAACGACTGCCATTACCGAGCCATTAATACCCCCTTATACAGGCAAGGTATTGAACGTACGGGCTTCAGCAGAGGCCTCACGCAGCCCCTCCCCACCCGCCCACCACCGGCCCCACAACCTCCCCTCCCGTCACCATCAGCCTCATCGTCCGGCGTGGCCATGGATGTTTTATATTTATTCATGGATTAAAAATAGAATGAGCAGCTTAATCTGTCAGGCCTTCCAAACCAATATGGCGGCTACGGTTTACGACAATACAACAGAATCCAATGGGCATTCCCCCACCACCCCACACCCGGCTGCTGGAGGTGACCTTACGGAACCCAGTGGACACTCCTCCCACCCCCTACACCCGGCCGCTGGGGGTGACCGAACAGAACCTAGTTGGGGTCCACGCCTCAGATTTTTAAATTGACGATTTCCCGACGGTTATTTAGGCCTAATATTAAAATTCCCAGTCCACGATTAATGAAAATCCTTGGTAACGGCGGTCGGCTAATACCCCATTCCCAGTTCACGAAGAATTATTTTCCTCATTCCCAGTTTACGGTGAAATGAACAGCCCAATCCCGAGGAACGCAAATAACCCTTGCCCCCACCCCCCTTCAATGATTACCTGACCAGTATCGCGAGTGAGATCGGATTTATCAATCGTCGGAGGAAGCTGTGCGGGTTTCAATTATGTGGTTTGGCTGCCGGCTCACATTCGCAGCCTCACTGACATGTTCGTGGAACATACAAAACAACAGGGTCAATAAGAACAAAACAAAAACAAGGCATTTCAAGCAACACAATTTCTTGAAGGTGTGCGGGAGGAGGGGAGGGGGGGGGGGCAGACTAGCCCGTTTTCTGCCGCCTGTCATTGCAGGTAGAGGTATCTGTGTTTCAAATTGCTGTTTTCACGTACTTTACATATTATTGTTGTCCCGCGTTTTCCTCCCCAGATTGTAGCGAAGGGCCGACAGGTCATCATCATGTCCCCGTGGCATACGGCGCTCTTGCTGCTGCTGTCATTATGGCGAGGACCTCGGGCTGTGGGTGAGTACCTCCACGACCGCGCTATGACAGTCGTACCTGCTAGAGGAACAGCGGCGGGCGTACATTTCTTAAATGGAATAGCACTTTATTCTCAAATGTTTTGTCGCGGAGTTTATACCAAAAGACAGACTAGTGCATATTTGTTTAAACCCAAAATCTGTAATTACGTCGAAACGGTTCGACTGATCGCCTCTGACTATTTCTCGTTCATTCTCTACATGCTTACAGTGGGGCTGTGTGACTGTTAATTCCATCTCTCTATCATTGCATTACTGTGGGGCTGTGTGACTGTTCCATCTCTCTATCATTGCATTACTGTGGGGCTGTGTGACTGTTCCATCTCTCTATCATTGCATTACTGTGGGGCTGTGTGACTGTTTCATCTCCCTATCATTACATTACAGTGGGGCTGTGTGACTGTTAATTCCATCTCTCTATCATTGCATTACTGTGGGGCTGTGTGACTGTTCCATCTCTCTATCATTACATTACAGTGGGGCTGTGTGACTGTTCCGTCTCCCTATCATTACATTACAGTGGGGCTGTGTGACTGTTCCATCTCTCTATCATTACATTACAGTGGGGCTGTGTGACTGTTCCATCTCTCTATCATTGCATTACAGTGGGGCTGTGTGACTGTTCCATCTCTCTATCATTACATTACAGTGGGGCTGTGTGACTGTTCCGTCTCCCTATCATTACATTACAGTGGGGCTGTGTGACTGTTCCATCTCTCTATCATTGCATTACTGTGGGGCTGTGTGACTGTTTCATCTCCCTATCATTACATTACAGTGGGGCTGTGTGACTGTTAATTCCATCTCTCTATCATTGCATTACTGTGGGGCTGTGTGACTGTTTCATCTCCCTATCATTACATTACAGTGGGGCTGTGTGACTGTTCCATCTCTCTATCATTGCATTACTGTGGGGCTGTGTGACTGTTTCATCTCCCTATCATTACATTACAGTGGGGCTGTGTGACTGTTAATTCCATCTCTCTATCATTGCATTACTGTGGGGCTGTGTGACTGTTTCATCTCCCTATCATTACATTACAGTGGGGCTGTGTGACTGTTTCATCTCCCTATCATTACATTACAGTGGGGCTGTGTGACTGTTCCATCTCTCTATCATTACATTACAGTGGGGCTGTGTGACTGTTAATTCCATCTCTCTATCATTGCATTACTGTGGGGCTGTGTGACTGTTTCATCTCCCTATCATTACATTACAGTGGGGCTGTGTGACTGTTAATTCCATCTCTCTATCATTGCATTACTGTGGGGCTGTGTGACTGTTTCATCTCCCTATCATTACATTACAGTGGGGCTGTGTGACTGTTAATTCCATCTCTCTATCATTGCATTACTGTGGGGCTGTGTGACTGTTTCATCTCCCTATCATTACATTACAGTGGGGCTGTGTGACTGTTCCATCTCTCTACCATTACATTACAGTGGGGCTGTGTGACTGTTAATTCCATCTCTCTATCATTGCATTACTGTGGGGCTGTGTGACTGTTTCATCTCCCTATCATTACATTACAGTGGGGCTGTGTGACTGTTCCATCTCTCTATCATTACATTACAGTGGGGCTGTGTGACTGTTCCATCTCTATCATTACATTACAGTGGGGCTGTGTGACTGTTAATTCCATCTCTCTATCATTACATTACAGTGGGGCTGTGTGACTGTTCCATCTCTCTACCATTACATTACAGTGGGGCTGTGTGACTGTTAATTCCATCTCTCTATCATTACATTACAGTGGGGCTGTGTGACTGTTAATTCCATCTCTCTATCATTGCATTACTGTGGGGCTGTGTGACTGTTTCATCTCCCTATCATTACATTACAGTGGGGTTGTGTGACTGTTCCATCTCTCTATCATTACATTACAGTGGGGCTGTGTGACTGTTCCATCTCTATCATTACATTACAGTGGGGCTGTGTGACTGTTAATTCCATCTCTCTATCATTACATTACAGTGGGGCTGTGTGACTGTTAATTCCATCTCTCTATCATTGCATTACTGTGGGGCTGTGTGACTGTTTCATCTCCCTATCATTACATTACAGTGGGGCTGTGTGACTGTTCCATCTCTATCATTACATTACAGTGGGGCTGTGTGACTGTTCCATCTCTATCATTACATTACAGTGGGGCTGTGTGACTGTTAATTCCATCTCTCTATCATTACATTACAGTGGGGCTGTGTGACTGTTAATTCCATCTCTCTATCATTGCATTACTGTGGGGCTGTGTGACTGTTTCATCTCCCTATCATTACATTACAGTGGGGCTGTGTGACTGTTCCATCTCTCTATCATTACATTACAGTGGGGCTGTGTGACTGTTCCATCTCTATCATTACATTACAGTGGGGCTGTGTGACTGTTAATTCCATCTCTCTATCATTACATTACAGTGGGGCTGTGTGACTGTTAATTCCATCTCCCTATCATTGCATTACTGTGGGGCTGTGTGACTGTTTCATCTCCCTATCATTACATTACAGTGGGGCTGTGTGACTGTTCCATCTCTCTATCATTACATTACAGTGGGGCTGTGTGACTGTTAATTCCATCTCTCTATCATTGCATTACTGTGGGGCTGTGTGACTGTTTCATCTCCCTATCATTACATTACAGTGGGGCTGTGTGACTGTTCCATCTCTCTATCATTACATTACAGTGGGGCAGTGTGACTGTTCCATCTCTCTATCATTACATTACAGTGGGGCTGTGTGACTGTTCCATCTCTATCATTACATTACAGTGGGGCTGTGTGACTGTTAATTCCATCTCTCTATCATTGCATTACTGTGGGGCTGTGTGACTGTTTCATCTCCCTATCATTACATTACAGTGGGGCTGTGTGACTGTTCCATCTCTCTATCATTACATTACAGTGGGGCAGTGTGACTGTTCCATCTCTCTATCATTACATTACAGTGGGGCTGTGTGACTGTTCCATCTCTATCATTACATTACAGTGGGGCTATGTGACTGTTCCATCTCTCTATCATTACATTACAGTGGGGCTGTGTGACTGTTCCGTCTCCCTATCATTACATTACAGTGGGGCTGTGTGACTGTTCCATCTCTCTATCATTACATTACAGTGGGGCTGTGTGACTGTTCCATCTCTCTATCATTACATTACAGTGGGGCTGTGTGACTGTTCCATCTCCCTATCATTACATCACAGAGGGGCTGTGTGACTGTTCCGTCTCCCTATCATTACATTACAGTGGGGCTGTGTGACTGTTCCATCTCCCTATCATTACATTACAGTGGGGCTGTGTGACTGTTCCATCTCCCTATCATTACATCACAGTGGGGCTGTGTGACTGTTCCATCTCCCTATCATTACATCACAGTGGGGCTGTGTGACTGTTCCATCTCTCTATCATTACATTACAGTGGGGATGTGTGACTGTTCCATCTCTCTATCATTACATTACAGTGGGGCTGTGTGACTGTTCCATCTCTCTATCATTACATTACAGTGGGGCTGTGTGACTGTTCCATCTCTCTATCATTACATTACAGTGGGGCTGTGTGACTGTTCCATCTCTCTATCATTACATTACAGTGGGGCTGTGTGACTGTTCCATCTCCCTATCATTACATTACAGTGGGGCTGTGTGACTGTTCCATCTCTCTATCATTACATTACAGTGGGGCTGTGTGACTGTTCCATCTCTCTATCATTACATTACAGTGGGGCTGTGTGACTGTTCCATCTCCCTATCATTACATCACAGTGGGGCTGTGTGACTGTTCCGTCTCCCTATCATTACATTACAGTGGGGCTGTGTGACTGTTCCATCTCCCTATCATTACATTACAGTGGGGCTGTGTGACTGTTCCATCTCCCTATCATTACATCACAGTGGGGCTGTGTGACTGTTCCGTCTCCCTATCATTACATTACAGTGGGGCTGTGTGACTGTTCCATCTCTCTATCATTACATTACAGTGGGGCTGTGTGACTGTTCCATCTCCCTATCATTACATCACAGTGGGGCTGTGTGACTGTTCCGTCTCCCTATCATTACATTACAGTGGGGCTGTGTGACTGTTCCATCTCTCTATCATTACATCACAGTGGGGCTGTGTGACTGTTCCATCTCCCTATCATTACATCACAGTGGGGCTGTGTGACTGTTCCGTCTCCCTATCATTACATTACAGTGGGGCTGTGTGACTGTTCCGTCTCCCTATCATTACATTACAGTGGGGCTGTGTGACTGTTCCATCTCTCTATCATTACATCACAGTGGGGCTGTGTGACTGTTCCATCTCCCTATCATTACATCACAGTGGGGCTGTGCGACTGTTCCATCTCCCTATCATTACATTACAGTGGGGATGTGTGACTGTTCCATCTCCCTATCATTACATTACAGTGGGGCTGTGTTACTGTTCCATCTCTCTATCATTACATCACAGTGGGGCTGTGTAACTGTTCCATCTCCCTATCATTACATCACAGTGGGGCTGTGTGACTGTTCCGTCTCCCTATCATTACATTACAGTGGGGCTGTGTGACTGTTCCATCTCTCTATCATTACATCACAGTGGGGCTGTGTGACTGTTCCATCTCCCTATCATTACATCACAGTGGGGCTGTGTGACTGTTCCATCTCCCTATCATTACATCACAGTGGGGCTGTGTGACTGTTCCATCTCTCTATCATTACATTACAGTGGGGCTATGTGACTGTTCCATCTCTCTATCATTACATTACAGTGGGGCTATGTGACTGTTCCGTCTCCCTATCATTACATTACAGTGGGGCTGTGTGACTGTTCCATCTCCCTAGCATTACATTACAGTGGGGCTGTGTGACTGTTCCGTCTCCCTATCATTACATTACAGTGGGGCTGTGTGACTGTTCCATCTCTCTATCATTACATTACAGTGGGGCTGTGTGTCTGTTCCATCTCTCTATCATTACATTACAGTGGGGCTGTGTGACTGTTCCATCTCTCTATCATTACATTACAGTGGGGCTGTGTGACTGTTCCATCTCTCTATCATTACATTACAGTGGGGCTGTGTGACTGTTCCATCTCCCTATCATTACATCACAGTGGGGCTGTGTGACTGTTCCATCTCCCTATCATTACATTACAGTGGGGCTGTGTGACTGTTAATTCCATCTCTCTATCATTGCATTACTGTGGGGCTGTGTGACTGTTTCATCTCCCTATCATTACATTACAGTGGGGCTGTGTGACTGTTCCATCTCTCTATCATTACATTACAGTGGGGCTGTGTGACTGTTAATTCCATCTCTCTATCATTGCATTACTGTGGGGCTGTGTGACTGTTTCATCTCCCTATCATTACATTACAGTGGGGCTGTGTGACTGTTCCATCTCTCTATCATTACATTACAGTGGGGCAGTGTGACTGTTCCATCTCTCTATCATTACATTACAGTGGGGCTGTGTGACTGTTCCATCTCTATCATTACATTACAGTGGGGCTATGTGACTGTTCCATCTCTCTATCATTACATTACAGTGGGGCTGTGTGACTGTTCCGTCTCCCTATCATTACATTACAGTGGGGCTGTGTGACTGTTCCATCTCTCTATCATTACATTACAGTGGGGCTGTGTGACTGTTCCATCTCTCTATCATTACATTACAGTGGGGCTGTGTGACTGTTCCATCTCCCTATCATTACATCACAGAGGGGCTGTGTGACTGTTCCGTCTCCCTATCATTACATTACAGTGGGGCTGTGTGACTGTTCCATCTCCCTATCATTACATTACAGTGGGGCTGTGTGACTGTTCCATCTCCCTATCATTACATCACAGTGGGGCTGTGTGACTGTTCCATCTCCCTATCATTACATCACAGTGGGGCTGTGTGACTGTTCCATCTCTCTATCATTACATTACAGTGGGGATGTGTGACTGTTCCATCTCTCTATCATTACATTACAGTGGGGCTGTGTGACTGTTCCATCTCTCTATCATTACATTACAGTGGGGCTGTGTGACTGTTCCATCTCTCTATCATTACATTACAGTGGGGCTGTGTGACTGTTCCATCTCTCTATCATTACATTACAGTGGGGCTGTGTGACTGTTCCATCTCCCTATCATTACATTACAGTGGGGCTGTGTGACTGTTCCATCTCTCTATCATTACATTACAGTGGGGCTGTGTGACTGTTCCATCTCTCTATCATTACATTACAGTGGGGCTGTGTGACTGTTCCATCTCCCTATCATTACATCACATTGGGGCTGTGTGACTGTTCCGTCTCCCTATCATTACATTACAGTGGGGCTGTGTGACTGTTCCATCTCCCTATCATTACATTACAGTGGGGCTGTGTGACTGTTCCATCTCCCTATCATTACATCACAGTGGGGCTGTGTGACTGTTCCGTCTCCCTATCATTACATTACAGTGGGGCTGTGTGACTGTTCCATCTCTCTATCATTACATTACAGTGGGGCTGTGTGACTGTTCCATCTCCCTATCATTACATCACAGTGGGGCTGTGTGACTGTTCCGTCTCCCTATCATTACATTACAGTGGGGCTGTGTGACTGTTCCATCTCTCTATCATTACATCACAGTGGGGCTGTGTGACTGTTCCATCTCCCTATCATTACATCACAGTGGGGCTGTGTGACTGTTCCGTCTCCCTATCATTACATTACAGTGGGGCTGTGTGACTGTTCCGTCTCCCTATCATTACATTACAGTGGGGCTGTGTGACTGTTCCATCTCTCTATCATTACATCACAGTGGGGCTGTGTGACTGTTCCATCTCCCTATCATTACATCACAGTGGGGCTGTGCGACTGTTCCATCTCCCTATCATTACATTACAGTGGGGATGTGTGACTGTTCCATCTTCCTATCATTACATTACAGTGGGGCTGTGTTACTGTTCCATCTCTCTATCATTACATCACAGTGGGGCTGTGTAACTGTTCCATCTCCCTATCATTACATCACAGTGGGGCTGTGTGACTGTTCCGTCTCCCTATCATTACATTACAGTGGGGCTGTGTGACTGTTCCATCTCTCTATCATTACATCACAGTGGGGCTGTGTGACTGTTCCATCTCCCTATCATTACATCACAGTGGGGCTGTGTGACTGTTCCATCTCCCTATCATTACATCACAGTGGGGCTGTGTGACTGTTCCATCTCTCTATCATTACATCACAGTGGGGCTGTGTGACTGTTCCATCTCCCTATCATTACATCACAGTGGGGCTGTGTGACTGTTCCGTCTCCCTATCATTACATTACAGTGGGGCTGTGTGACTGTTCCATCTCTCTATCATTACATCACAGTGGGGCTGTGTGACTGTTCCATCTCTCTATCATTACATTACAGTGGGGCTGTGTGACTGTTCCGTCTCCCTATCATTACATTACAGTGGGGCTGTGTGACTGTTCCATCTCTCTATCATTACATCACAGTGGGGCTGTGTGACTGTTCCATCTCCCTATCATTACATCACAGTGGGGCTGTGTGACTGTTCCGTCTCCCTATCATTACATTACAGTGGGGCTGTGTGACTGTTCCATCTCTCTATCATTACATCACAGTGGGGCTGTGTGACTGTTCCATCTCCCTATCATTACATCACAGTGGGGCTGTGTGACTGTTCCATCTCCCTATCATTACATCACAGTGGGGCTGTGTGACTGTTCCGTCTCCCTATCATTACATTACAGTGGGGCTGTGTGACTGTTCCATCTCTCTATCATTACATCACAGTGGGGCTGTGTGACTGTTCCATCTCCCTATCATTACATCACAGTGGGGCTGTGTGACTGTTCCATCTCCCTATCATTACATCACAGTGGGGCTGTGTGACTGTTCCGTCTCCCTATCATTACATTACAGTGGGGCTGTGTGACTGTTCCATCTCTCTGTCATTACATTACAGTGGGGCTGTGTGACTGTTCCATCTCCCTATCATTACATTACAGTGGGGCTGTGTTACTGTTCCATCTCTCTATCATTACATCACAGTGGGGCTGTGTGACTGTTCCATCTCTCTATCATTACATTACAGTGGGGCTGTGTTACTGTTCCATCTCTCTATCATTACATCACAGTGGGGCTGTGTGACTGTTCCATCTCTCTATCATTACATCACAGTGGGGCTGTGTGACTGTTCCATCTCCCTATCATTACATCACAGTGGGGCTGTGTGACTGTTCCGTCTCCCTATCATTATATTACAGTGGGGCTGTGTTACTGTTCCATCTCTCTGTCATTACATTACAGTGGGGCTGTGTGACTGTTCCATCTCCCTATCATTACATTACAGTGGGGCTGTGTTACTGTTCCATCTCTCTATCATTACATCATAGTGGGGCTGTGTGACTGTTCCATCTCTCTATCATTACATTACAGTGGGGCTGTGTGACTGTTCCATCTCTCTATCATTACATCACAGTGGGGCTGTGTGACTGTTCCATCTCCCTATCATTACATCACAGTGGGGCTGTGTGACTGTTCCATCTCCCTATCATTACATTACAGTGGGGCTGTGTGACTGTTCCATCTCTCTATCATTACATTACAGTGGGGCTGTGTGACTGTTCCATCTCTCTATCATTACATCACAGTGGGGCTGTGTGACTGTTCCGTCTCCCTATCATTACATTACAGTGGGGCTGTATGACTGTTCCATCTCTCTATCATTACATTACAGTGGGGCTGTGTGACTGTTCCATCTCCCTATCATTACATCACAGTGGGGCTGTGTGACTGTTCCATCTCTCTATCATTACATTACAGTGGGGCTATGTGACTGTTCCATCTCTCTATCATTACATTACAGTGGGGCTATGTGACTGTTCCGTCTCCCTATCATTACATTACAGTGGGGCTGTGTGACTGTTCCATCTCCCTATCATTACATCACAGTGGGGCTGTGTGACTGTTCCATCTCCCTAGCATTACATTACAGTGGGGCTGTGTGACTGTTCCGTCTCCCTATCATTACATTACAGTGGGGCTGTGTGACTGTTCCATCTCTCTATCATTACATTACAGTGGGGCTGTGTGTCTGTTCCATCTCTCTATCATTACATTACAGTGGGGCTGTGTGACTGTTCCATCTCTCTATCATTACATTACAGTGGGGCTGTGTGACTGTTCCATCTCTCTATCATTACATTACAGTGGGGCTGTGTGACTGTTCCATCTCCCTATCATTACATCACAGTGGGGCTGTGTGACTGTTCCATCTCCCTATCATTACATTACAGTGGGGCTGTGTAACTGTTCCATCTCTCTATCATTACATTACAGTGGGGTTGTGTGACTGTTCCATCTCCCTATCATTACATCACAGTGGGGCTGTGTGACTGTTCCGTCTCCCTATCATTACATTACAGTGGGGCTGTGTGACTGTTCCATCTCTCTATCATTACATTACAGTGGGGCTATGTGACTGTTCCATCTCCCTATCATTACATTACAGTGGGGCTGTGTGACTGTTCCGTCTCCCTATCATTACATTACAGTGGGGCTGTGTGACTGTTCCATCTCTCTATCATTACATTACAGTGGGGATGTGTGACTGTTCCATCTCTCTATCATTACATTACAGTGGGGCTGTGTGACTGTTCCATCTCCCTATCATTACATTACAGTGGGGCTGTGTGACTGTTCCATCTCCCTATCATTACATTACAGTGGGGCTGTGTGACTGTTCCATCTCCCTATCATTACATTACAGTGGGGCTGTGTGACTGTTCCATCTCCCTATCATTACATTACAGTGGGGCTGTGTGACTGTTCCATCTCCCTATCATTACATTACAGTGGGGCTGTGTTACTGTTCCATCTCCCTATCATTACATTACAGTGGGGCTGTGTGACTGTTCCATCTCCCTATCATTACATTACAGTGGGGCTGTGTGACTGTTCCATCTCCCTATCATTACATTACAGTGTGGCTGTGTGACTGTTCAATCTCCCTATCATTACATTACAGTGGGGCTGTGTGACTGTTCCGTCTCCCTATCATTACATTACAGTGGGGCTGTGTGACTGTTCCATCTCTCTATCATTACATTACAGTGGGGATGTGTGACTGTTCCATCTCCCTATCATTACATTACAGTGGGGCTGTGTGAATGTTCCATCTCCCTATCATTACATTACCGTTGGGGCTGTGTGACTGTTCCATCTCTCTATCATTACATTACAGTGGGGCTGTGTGACTGTTCCATCTCCCTATCATTACATTACAGTGGGGCTGTGTGACTGTTCCATCTCCCTATCATTACATTACAGTGGGGCTGTGTGACTGTTCCATCTCCCTATCATTACATTACAGTGGGGCTGTGTGACTGTTCCATCTCCCTATCATTACATTACAGTGGGGCTGTGTGACTGTTCCATCTCCCTATCATTACATTACAGTGGGGCTGTGTGACTGTTCCGTCTCCCTATCAGTACATTACAGTAGGGCTGTGTGACTGTTCCGTCGCCCTATCAGTACATTACAGTGGGGCTGTGTGACTGTTCCATCTCCCTATCATTACATTACAGTGGGGCTGTGTGACTGTTCCATCTCTCTATCATTACATCACAGTGGGGCTGTGTGACTGTTCCATCTCCCTATCATTACATTACCGTTGGGGCTGTGTGACTGTTCCATCTCTCTATCATTACATTACAGTAGGGTTGTGTGACTGTTCCATCTCCCTATCATTACATTACAGTGGGGCTGTGTGACTGTTCCATCTCTCTATCATTACATTACAGTGGGGATGTGTGACTGTTCTATCTCACTATCATTACATTACAGTGGGGCTGTGTGACTGTTCCATCTCCCTATCATTACATTACCGTTGGGGCTGTGTGACTGTTCCATCTCTCTATCATTACATTACAGTAGGGTTGTGTGACTGTTCCATCTCCCTATCATTACATTACAGTGGGGATGTGTGACTGTTCCATCTCTCTATCATTACATTACAGTGGGGCTGTGTTACTGTTCCATCTCTCTATCATTACATTACAGTGGGGCTGTGTGACTGTTCCATCTCTCTATCATTACATTACAGTGGGGCTGTGTTACTGTTCCATCTCTCTATCATTACATTACCGTGGGGCTGTGTGACTGTTCCATCTCTCTATCATTACATTACAGTGGGGCTGTGTTACTGTTCCATCTCTCTATCATTACATTACATTGGGGTTGTGTGACTGTTCCATCTCTCTATCATTACATTACAGTGGGGCTGTGTTACTGTTCCATCTCTCTATCATTACATTACAGTGGGGCTGTGTGACTGTTCCATCTCTCTATCATTACATTACAATGGGGCTGTGTTACTGTTCCATCTCTCTCTCATTACATTACATTGGGGTTGTGTGACTGTTCCATCTCTCTATCATTACATTACAGTGGGGCTGTGTTACTGTTCCATCTCTCTATCATTACATTACAGTGGTTCTGTGTGACTGTTCCATCTCTCTATCATTACATTACAGTGGGGCTGTGTTACTGTTCCATCTCTCTATCATTACATTACAGTGGGGCTGTGTGACTGTTCCATCTCCCTATCATTACATTACAGTGGGGCTGTGTGACTGTTCCATCTCCCTATCATTACATTACAGTGGGGCTGTGTGACTGTTCCATCTCCCTATCATTACATTACAGTGGGGCTGTGTGACTGTTCCATCTCTCTATCATTACATTACAGTGGGGCTGTGTGACTGTTCCATCTCTCTATCATTACATTACAGTGGGGCTGTGTGACTGTTCCATCTCTCTATCATTACATTACAGTGGGGCTGTGTGACTGTTCCATCTCCCTATCATTACATTACAGTGGGGCTGTATGACTGTTCCATCTCCCTATCATTACATTACAGTGGGGCTGTGTGACTGTTCCATCTCTCTATCATTACATTACAGTAGGGCTGTGTGACTGTTCCATCTCCCTATCATTACATTACCGTTGGGGCTGTGTGACTGTTCCATCTCTCTATCATTACATTACAGTGGGGCTGTGTGACTGTTCCATCTCTCTATCATTACATTACAGTGGGGATGTGTGACTGTTCCATCTCTCTATCATTACATTACAGTGGGGCTGTGTGACTGTTCCATCTCTCTATCATTACATTACAGTGGGGCTGTGTGACTGTTCCATCTCTCTATCATTACATTACAGTGGGGATGTGTGACTGTTCCATCTCTCTATCATTACATTACAGTGGGGCTGTGTGACTGTTCCATCTCTCTATCATTACATTACAGTAGGGATGTGTGACTGTTCCATCTCTCTATCATTACATTACAGTGGGGCTGTGTGACTGTTCCATCTCTATCATTACATTACAGTGGGGCTATGTGACTGTTCCATCTCTCTATCATTACATTACAGTGGGGCTGTGTGACTGTTCCATCTGTATCATTACATTACAGTGGGGCTGTGTGACTGTTCCATCTCCCTATCATTACATTACAGTTGGGCTGTGTGACTGTTCCATCTCCCTATCATTACATTACAGTGGGGCTGTGTGACTGTTCCATCTCCCTATCATTACATTACAGTGGGGCTGTGTGACTGTTCCATCTCCCTATCATTACATTACAGTTGGGCTGTGTGACTGCTCCATCTCCCTATCATTACATTACAGTGGGGCTGTGTGACTGTTCCATCTCCCTATCATTACATGACAGTGGGGCTATGTGACTGTTCCATCTCTCTATCATTACATTACAGTGGGTCTGTGTGACTGTTCCATCTCCCTATCATTACATTACAGCGGGGCTGTATGACTGTTCCATCTCTCTATCATTACATTACAGTGGAGCTGTGTGACTGTTCCATCTCTCTATCATTACATTACCGTTGGGGCTGTGTGACTGTTCCATCTCTCTATCATTACATTACAGTGGGGCTATGTGACTGTTCCATCTCTCTATCATTACATTACAGTGGAGCTGTGTGACTGTTCCATCTCTCTCTCATTACATTACAGTGGGGCTGTGTGACTGTTCCATCTCCCTATCATTGCATTACCGTTGGGGCTGTGTGACTGTTCCATCTCTCTATCATTACATTACAGTGGGGCTATGTGACTGTTCCATCTCTCTATCATTACATTACAGTGGGGCTGTGTGACTGTTCCATCTCTCTATCATTACATTACAGTGGGGCTGTGTAACTGTTCCATCTCCCTATCATTACATTACAGTGGGGCTGTGTGACTGTTCCATCTCCCTATCATTACATTACAGTGGGGCTGTGTGACTGTTCCATCTCTCTATCATTACATTACAGTGGGGCTGTGTGACTGTTCCATCTCTCTATCATTACATTCCAGTGGGGCTGTGTGACTGTTCCATCTCCCTATCATTACATTACAGTGGGGCTGTGTTACTGTTCCATCTCTCTATCATTACATTACAGTGGGGCTGTGTGACTGTTCCATCTCTCTATCATTACATTACAGTGGGGCTGTGTTACTGTTCCATCTCTCTATCATTACATTACAGTGGGGCTGTGTGACTGTTCCATCTCTCTATCATTACATTACTGTGGGGCTGTGTTACTGTTCCATCTCTCTATCATTACATTACAGTCGGGCTGTGTGACTGTTCCATCTCCCTATCATTACATTACAGTGGGGCTGTGTGACTGTTCCGTGTCCCTATCATTACATTACAGTGGGGATGTGTTACTGTTCCATCTCTCTATCTTTACATTACAGTGGGGCTGTGATACTGTTCCATCTCTCTATCATTACATTACAGTGGGGCTGTGTGACTGTTCCGTGTCCCTATCATTACATTACAGTGGGGCTGTGTGACTGTTCCATCTCTCTATCATTACATTACAGTGGGGATGTGTGACTGTTCCATCTCTCTGTCATTACATTACAGTGGGGCTGTGTAACTGTTCCATCTCCCTATCATTACATTACAGTGGGGCTGTGTTACTGTTCCATCTCTCTAGCATTACATTACAGCGGGGATGTGTTACTGTTCCATCTCTCTATCATTACATTACAGTGGGGCTGTGTTACTGTTCCATCTCTCTATCATTACATTACAGTGGGGATGTGTTACTGTTCCATCTCTCTATCATTACATTACAGTGGGGCTGTGTCACTGTTCCATTTCTCTATCATTACATTACAGTGGGGCTATGTGACTGTTCCATCTCTCTATCATTACATTACATTGGGGTTGTGTGACTGTTCCATCTCTCTATCATTACATTACAGTGGGGCTGTGTTACTGTTCCATCTCTCTATCATTACATTACAGTGGGGCTGGGTTACTGTTCCATCTCTCTATCATTACATTACAGTGGGGCTGTGTGACTGTTCCATCTCTCTATCATTACATTACAGTGGGGCTGTGTTACTGTTCCATCTCTCTATCATTACATTACAGTGGGGCTGTGTGACTGTTCCATCTCCCTATGATTACATTACAGTGGGGCTGTGTGACTGTTCCATCTCTCTATCATTACATTACAGTGGTGCTGTGTTACTGTTCCATCTCTCTATCATTACATTACGGTGGGGCTGTGTGACTGTTCCATCTCCCTATCATTACATTACAGTGGGGCTGTGTGACTGTTCCATCTCTCTATCATTACATTACAGTGGGGCTGTGTGACTGTTCCATCTCTCTATCATTACATTACAGTGGGGCTGTGTGACTGTTCCATCTCTCTATCATTACATTACAGTGGGGCTGTGTGACTGTTCCATCTCTCTATCATTACATTACAGTGGAGCTGTGTGACTGTTCCATCTCTCTATCATTACATTACAGTGGGGCTGTGTGATTGTTCCATCTCTCTATCATTACATTACAGTGGAGCTGTGTGACTGTTCCATCTCTCTATCATTACATTACAGTGGGGCTGTGTGACTGTTCCATCTCCCTATCATTACATTACAGTGGGGATGTGTGACTGTTCCATCTCTCTATCATTACATTACAGTGGGGCTGTGTGATTGTTCCATCTCTCTATCATTACATTACAGTGGAGCTGTGTGACTGTTCCATCTCTCTATCATTACATTACAGTGGGGCTGTGTGACTGTTCCATCTCTCTATCATTACATTACAGTGGGGCTGTGTTACTGTTCCATCTCTCTATCATTACATTACAATGGGGCTGTGTGACTGTTCCATCTCCCTATCATTACATTACATTGGGGTTGTGTGACTGTTCCATCTCCCTATCATTACATTACATTGGGGCTGTGTTACTGTTCCATCTCCCTATCATTACATTACATTGGGGCTGTGTTACTGTTCCATCTCTCTATCATTACATTACAGTGGGGCTGTGTGACTGTTCCATCTCCCTATCATTACATTACATTGGGGTTGTGTGACTGTTCCATCTCCCCATCATTACATTACATTGGGGCTGTGTTACTGTTCCATCTCTCTATCATTACATTACAGTGGGGCTGTGTGACTGTTCCATCTCCCTATCATTACATTACAGTGGGGTTGTGTGACTGTTCCATCTCCCTATCATTACATTACATTGCGGTTGTGTGACTGTTCCATCTCCCTATCATTACATTACATTGGGGCTGTGTTACTGTTCCATCTCCCTATCATTACATTACAGTGGGGCTGTGTGACTGTTCCATCTCCCTATCATTACATTACAGTGGGGCTGTGTGACTGTTCCATCTCCCTATCATTACATTACAGTGGGGCTGTGTGACTGTTCCATCTCTCTATCATTACATTACAGTGGGGTTGTGTGACTGTTCCCTATCATTACATTACATTGGGGCTGTGTTACTGTTCCATCTCTCTATCATTACATTACAGTGGGGCTGTGTGACTGTTCCATCTCCCTATCATTACATTACATTGGGGTTGTGTGACTGTTCCATCTCTCTATCATTACATTACAGTGGGGCTGTGTCACTGTTCCATCTCTCTACCATTACATTACAGTGGGGCTGTGTGACTGTTCCATCTCCCTATCCTTACATCACAGTGGGGCTGTGTGACTGTTCCATCTCCCTATCATTACATTACAGTGGGGCTGTGTGACTGTTCCATCTCTCTATCATTACATTACAGTGGGGCTGTGTTACTGTTCCATCTCTCTATAATTACATTACAGTGGGGCTGTGTGACTGTTCCATCTCCCTATCATTACATTACAGTGAGGCTGTGTGACTGTTCCATCTCCCTATCATTACATTACCGTTGGGGCTGTGTGACTGTTCCATCTCTCTATCATTACATTACAGTGGGGCTGTGTGACTGTTCCATCTCCCTATCATTACATTACAGTGGGGATGTGTGACTGTTCCATCTCTCTATCATTACATTACAGTGGAGCTGTGTGACTGTTCCATCTCTCTATCATTACATTACATTGGGGCTGTGTGACTGTTCCATCTCTCTATCATTACATTACAGTGGGGCTGTGTTACTGTTCCATCTCTCTATCATTACATTACAGTGGGGCTGTGTGACTGTTCCATCTCCCTATCATTACATTACATTGGGGTTGTGTGACTGTTCCATCTCCCTATCATTACATTACATTGGGGCTGTGTTACTGTTCCATCTCCCTATCATTACATTACATTGGGGCTGTGTTACTGTTCCATCTCTCTATCATTACATTACAGTGGGGCTGTGTGACTGTTCCATCTCCCTATCATTACATTACATTGGGGTTGTGTGACTGTTCCATCTCCCTATCATTACATTACATTGCGGCTGTGTTACTGTTCCATCTCTCTATCATTACATTACAGTGGGGCTGTGTGACTGTTCCATCTCCCTATCATTACATTACAGTGGGGTTGTGTGACTGTTCCATCTCCCTATCATTACATTACATTGGGGTTGTGTGACTGTTCCATCTCCCTATCATTACATTACATTGGGGCTGTGTTACTGTTCCATCTCCCTATCATTACATTACAGTGGGGCTGTGTGACTGTTCCATCTCTCTATCATTACATTACAGTGGGGTTGTGTGACTGTTCCATCTCCCTATCATTACATTACATTGGGGCTGTGTTACTGTTCCATCTCTCTATCATTACATTACAGTGGGGCTGTGTGACTGTTCCATCTCCCTATCATTACATTACATTGGGGTTGTGTGACTGTTCCATCTCTCTATCATTACATTACAGTGGGGCTGTGTCACTGTTCCATCTCTCTACCATTACATTACAGTGGGGCTGTGTGACTGTTCCATCTCCCTATCCTTACATCACAGTGGGGCTGTGTGACTGTTCCATCTCCCTATCATTACATTAAAGTGGGGCTGTGTGACTGTTCCATCTCTCTATCATTACATTACAGTGGGGCTGTGTTACTGTTCCATCTCTCTATCATTACATTACAGTGGGGCTGTGTGACTGTTCCATCTCCCTATCATTACATTACAGTGGGGCTGTGTGACTGTTCCATCTCTCTACCATTACATTACAGTGGGGCTGTGTGACTGTTCTATCTCTCAATCATTACATTACAGTGGGGCTGTGTGACTGTTCCATCTCTCTATCATTACATAACCATTGGGGCTGTGTGACTGTTCCATCTCTCTATCATTACATTACAGTGGGGCTGTGTGACTGTTCCATCTCCCTATCATTACATTACATTGGGGTTGTGTGACTGTTCCATCTCCCTATCATTACATTACATTGGGGCTGTGTTACTGTTCCATCTCCCTATCATTACATTACATTGGGGCTGTGTTACTGTTCCATCTCTCTATCATTACATTACAGTGGGGCTGTGTGACTGTTCCATCTCCCTATCATTACATTACATTGGGGTTGTGTGACTGTTCCATCTCCCTATCATTACATTACATTGGGGCTGTGTTACTGTTCCATCTCCCTATCATTACATTACAGTGGGGCTGTGTGACTGTTCCATCTCCCTATCATTACATTACAGTGGGGTTGTGTGACTGTTCCATCTCCCTATCATTACATTACATTGGGGTTGTGTGACTGTTCCATCTCCCTATCATTACATTACATTGGGGCTGTGTTACTGTTCCATCTCCCTATCATTACATTACAGTGGGGCTGTGTGACTGTTCCATCTCTCTATCATTACATTACAGTGGGGTTGTGTGACTGTTCCATCTCCCTATCATTACATTACATTGGGGCTGTGTTACTGTTCCATCACTCTATCATTACATTACAGTGGGGCTGTGTGACTGTTCCATCTCCCTATCATTACATTACATTGGGGTTGTGTGACTGTTCCATCTCTCTATCATTACATTACAGTGGGGCTGTGTGACTGTTCCATCTCTCTACCATTACATTACAGTGGGGCTGTGTGACTGTTCCATCTCCCTATCCTTACATCACAGTGGGGCTGTGTGACTGTTCCATCTCCCTATCATTACATTACAGTGGGGCTGTGTGACTGTTCCATCTCTCTATCATTACATTACAGTGGGGCTGTGTTACTGTTCCATCTCTCTATCATTACATTACAGTGGGGCTGTGTGACTGTTCCACCTCCCTATCATTACATTACAGTGGGGCTGTGTGACTGTTCCATCTCTCTATCATTACATTACAGTGGGGCTGTGTGACTGTTCTATCTCTCAATCATTACATTACAGTGGGGCTGTGTGACTGTTCCATCTCTCTATCATTTCATAACCATTGGGGCTGTGTGACTGTTCCATCTCTGTATCATTACATTACAGTGGGGCTGTGTGACTGTTCCATCTCTCTATCATTACGTTACAGTGGGGCTGTGTGACTGTTCCATCTCTCTATCATTACATTACAGTGGAGCTGTGTGACTGTTCCATCTCTCTATCATTACATTACCGTTGGGGCTGTGTGACTGTTCCATCTCTCTATCATTACATTACAGTGAGGCTGTGTGACTGTTCCATCTCCCTATCATTACATTACCGTTGGGGCTGTGTGACTGTTCCATCTCTCTATCATTACATTACAGTGGGGCTGTGTGACTGTTCCATCTCTCTATCATTACATTACAGTGGGGCTGTGTGACTGTTCCATCTCTCTATCATTACATTACAGTGGGGCTGTGTGACTGTTCCATCTCTCTATCATTACATTACAGTGGGGCTGTGTGACTGTTCCATCTCTCTATCATTACATTACAGTGGAGCTGTGTGACTGTTCCATCTCTCTATCATTACATTACCGTTGGGGCTGTGTGACTGTTCCATCTCTCTATCATTACATTACAGTGGGGATGTGTGACTGTTCCATCTCCCTATCATTATATTACCGTTGGGGCTGTGTGACTGTTCCATCTCTCTATCATTACATTACAGTGAGGCTGTGTGACTGTTCCATCTCTCTATCATTACATTACCGTTGGGGCTGTGTGACTGTTCCATCTCTCTATCATTACATTACAGTGGGGCTGTGTGACTGTTCCATCTCTCCATCATTACATTACAGTGGGGCTGTGTGACTGTTCCATCTCTCTATCATTACATTACAGTGGGGCTGTGTGACTGTTCCATCTCTCTATCATTACATTACCGTTGGGGCTGTGTGACTGTTCCATCTCTCTATCCTTACATTACAGTGGGGCTGTGTGACTGTTCCATCTCTCTATCATTACATTACATTTGGGCTTTGTGACTGTTCCATCTCTCTATCATTACATTACAGTGGGGCTGTGTGACTGTTCCATCTCTCCATCATTACATTACAGTGGGGTTGTGTGACTGTTCCATCTCTCCATCATTACATTACAGTGGGGCTGTGTGACTGTTCCATCTCTCTATCATTACATTACAGTGGGGCTATGTGACTGTTCCATCTCTCTATCATTACATTACCGTTGGGGCTGTGTGACTGTTCCATCTCTCTATCATTACATTACAGTGGGGCTGTGTGACTGTTCCATCTCTCTATCATTACATTACCGTTGGGGCTGTGTGACTGTTCCATCTCTCTATTATTACATTACAGTGGGGCTGTGTGACTGTTCCATCTCTCTATCATTACATTACATTTGGGCTTTGTGACTGTTCCATCTCTCTATCATTACATTACAGTGGGGCTGTGTGACTGTTCCATTTCTCCATCATTACATTACAGTGGGGCTGTGTGACTGTTCCATCTCTCTATCATTACATTACAGTGGGGCTATGTGACTGTTCCATCTCTCTATCATTACATTACAGTGGGGCTGTGTGACTGTTCCATCTCTCTATCATTACATTACAGTGGGGCTATGTGACTGTTCCATCTGTCTATCATTACATTACAGTGGGGCTGTGTGACTGTTCCATCTCTCTATCATTACATTACATTTGGGCTTTGTGACTGTTCCATCTCTCTATCTTTACATTATTAATAACAATAGGTTCATTTTACCTAAGAAAACATTACATTACATTTTCATGTGGCAACTAAGCAGCAGCGGTGCTTGTATATACTCGTGGGAAAAGAGGGCGCCCCCCCAACCCCTCCCCCCTACAAAATATGTTCAATATATGAAATGAAAAAGATTTTTTTATATTAATGCCGTACACAAAACAACTGTTTAATCACTCAGATATCGTTAGGCTACCAAAGGTATGCAAGATATAAATACGATCACAAATGCTATTTCAGTGGGGCTGTGTGACTGTTCCATCACCTTCGACGACGACGGCCCCCGTGTCGCTATGTTAACGCCTTACGACGGGATGGCCGTGGAGACTGACTTCGACTACCCGGCTGACGCCAACAAACACCAAGTGATGTTGACGGAGTACTTCAACAAGAACGACGTCTGTCGCTGGCGAGTGGACGCGGGGCTGAAACAAACCAACGAGGGGGAAACCTACATCGATTACGTCAATGTGTACTTCGGCGTCCACTCGACCAGCCCCAAAAAATACCATCGACTGTTGAAGATTAAAGCCGGGGAAAAAGTGTTTGTCATCGGAGAAGGCGTGAGTTTTGGTTGTAATAGACCCATCCAGGCTGTCAATCATTCACTGACGTCACTGCTGCGTTAATGTATCCAATCGTATAGTGAAGAAGGTTTCCCACGTGCGTAAGGTCGGACAAACAAGTCGGACAAACAAAGCCGTACGTCAGTTTGTTGTCAGTTTCAGGCATGAGAACTTCTCACTTGTACCTACTATCACCTATGATTGTCAATTTCATACTCACGATTACAGAAGAGGCGGGGCTTAGTGTCGGAGTGTGGATCGGTCTATTGCAACAGGGTTAAGAGGTCAATGAAGTTAAAGTGATGTGAAGTAATATATGGTTGAGGCGATGATACAATTAATACTATTAAAATGAAACGTAGTTATATTAAAGTGACTCGCAGTGATATTATAGTAACGGGTATTGATACTAAAGGGGCGCTTAGAGCAATTAAATTGACGCGCAGTGATATTACAGTGACGCGTAGTAATATTAAAATTCGCCTAGTGATATTAAAATGACACGCACTGATACTAAAGTGACGCGCACTGATACTAAAGTGACGCGCACTGATATTAAAGTACGCGTAGGGATGTTAAATCACATATAGTAATACTGAAGTGACGTGTACTGCTATGATGTGACTGATATGACGAGTCATGATGTGACACATGTGACAGTCAATGATTTCAGTGTTACAGTAATGAATGAGCGACGCGTGTTGATGTTACTTATGTTACTTGTTGTGACCATATATGTATGGTTTACATGTTCTGTGGCTAATGCCCCTCCCCCCCCCCCCCCAACCCCCACACCTCCCTTCCCCTTCCCCTTCCCACTGTGATCCAGATAAACCCGGGCGGCCAGGGTGGCGAGGAGGTGGAGGCTCCCTGGGAGTTCCAGAATGACGACCTCACAGTTTCGGCGTCCGAGTTGGCCAACGTGATGACCTGGATCTACAGTCCGGAGTGCAAGTAAGACCCCCCCCCCCCGCCCCACCACCACCACCACCACCACCTGTCACCTCCCGCACCGATACCCGCACCCGTGGTGACCCCTTGCACACTTTCATTTTGGCACCCAACATCACCGTGCCCTCTCCCACCCACACCCGCACCCAGCATACACAGAGTAATTTTTACTAAATTGCCAATAATAACGGCAAATCTAACAATTGCTGACTGAACGGGTTTTTGTTTAGCTAAAAAAACAGCAACTTCCATGCTGAGGGTATTATTTCTTTACATCGTGTGATATTTATCAGAGGTCTTTATCAGATTTAATACAATGCTATCACACAAATGCGTTGTCTTGATCAATCTGAACAAAGGTGTATTATTAGCCATATCTGGTCACAAATAGATCGAAATATTCTGTTCTTTCTTACAGCCAATAATTTATTGGCATTTTATATCATTGACATCATATATAAATCATCCAAAGAAATGACATAAATACGTTTTTATGATCAGCGAATAACACTTTGTATACCAAATACAATTACGAATTTATTGAAATGCACTTGGTCTGTCTGGGTTTTTTTCGATGAATTAATGTATTTGTGTTTATCCTAACAATAATTTCAGGTTCTTGGTCATCTACGCCGCAGGCTCCCTGGATAAGCTGGACCGGGCCCTGCTCGTCAGCTCCAGTACCTACGACTTCACGGGCCTGTGCGGTCCCTGCGACGAGCCATAAAGAACGAACCCCAAACTCCTGTGGACGTCAAATGACGTCATCAGTATTGGTGTTGCCCGGAGATTACACGTGTACGGCGTCATCAATTTATGTGATGGAAGCGGCACGTTGTCCAGCACGAGGACAGATATATGCAATGCCAGATCAATAAATAATTTCCGATGTGCGATTGAAGGTCATCTATTCCGCTGTGCGATTGAAGGTCATCCATTCCGCTGTGCGGGTGAAGGTCATCGGTTCCGCTGCGAGATTGAAGGTCCTCCATTCCGCTGTGCGTTTGAAGGTCATTCATTCCGCTGTCTGATTGAAGGTCAACCATTATTTCCCGATTGGGTTTTGGAGATCGTTCTTCGATATTAGGGCGAACCATACTTTCAGCATAGCTCACGTATGCCTCGCTACTACCCTTTACTATAATAATCAATTTCGTAGGTTTCAACTTCGTTCTGAGTGTTACATTCGCCTTCGACTATCACAAATATAGACAATTGCGTATTTGTGGATTCGAACCAAGCACCGGCCGTTTGGGAGCGCACACTCGACAGACAAAAGCCGAACATGCTACCCACTAGGCCACGGGGTGACCCCTTGCACGCTTTCATTGGCACCCAACCTCACAGTGCCCTCTCCCACCCACCCACCCACTCACATTCACCCAAGGTCAGTACAGAGGTCAGTGGGACGCTCGTAACCCCGTTGTCATGCATACTCGATGGCTCGCTCTCTCAGCCTCGTT